>JAPMOR010063921.1:1118249-1224050 GCA_026543865.1 Argiope aurantia
ATTTAGTCGTGAATTGTTGCTTTATATTTTACGTATTTTGAATCTATTTTTGAAGCTATCGAAGTAATTTTTGCATTATGAACAAAAGAAAGCATGAAATCACTAAAGAAGAAATTAAAGCAATTTTGCTTGTTTCTAATGAAGGTGATGATAATTTTTCAAGAGAAATTGATGATTGACCAAAACAAAAATACTTTAGCTTATCTTCCATGTATCTCAATAAAGAATATGAATTGAAACTATCGATAATTATTTTGGAAAAAATAAGATTACACTGGATTGGAAGATTAGTAAGCTAAGTAGATTAGTAAATAATCTAGTATATTTAATCTACTAGTAGATTAGTAATTCACTTAATGATTAAGTAGATTAGCAAAAACAAGTTGCAAGTTAAAGATGTTTTTTGAATATATATTTGTCTCAAATTCCTTTCTAATGATTTAGTTCAAAATAAGAATGAATAACTTTTCAGAAATATAATGTGTAAACTTCTTTGCAAATTTAATTAAAATTCTAAGAAAAAAATCTCTTAGTATTGCTTCAGAAAATTCCAAATCGTGTTTTATAATGAAAAATTCAACTCTAAAAAATCAATAAACATGATGGTTTATACTGAAGATGCAATACTCAAGATCATTGGCGTAAAATTTTAAGCCGAATGTCGTAAGAAATATTATTTTCGAAATGAATAAAATGTTTCAAAAAGTGTTCTTTGTTATTGGTTGCTTAGTATGTTCCGTTATTTCGGTATGAAATGAAGATTTAAAACATTATCATCTCTATTAATGAATAGCATTTGACAAATAACAACATTCCTTTTTGGTAATATATGATCTGTTATTTAAATTTGGCAAAAAAATTTTATTAATAATTTAAAAGCTTGGTGAAAATTAGATGAAAAATAAGATTTTAAAAATGGGTATTAATGTCAGTTTCCATTTCAACGCATTAAAGCCAAACAAAAACGTTTGAAAGCATCATATGAAACTTTTCTTTAAAAATTTATTCACTAAGTTATAATGTAAAATTTGTTGTACTGAAAGAAAAAAAGAATGGCCCCAAAAAATCAATGAGCGAAATGCTTCATGCTAAAAAATTTAAATACATTTGAGTAAAACTCATAGGCTGAAAGAAAAAGCAAAGTCGTTGTTGAAAAACCGCAAAACAATTCATTGCTCAAAGTAGATTTATTATTTCGAATGACGGGTTTCTTCTAAAATCAGTCTAATTATGTACAATTGAATATTCGAAATACGAAAATTACTGTACAAAAGTAATGAATAAATATAACTTTCGAGTATACTCTGTAATAAAGGCATCACCTCCCTCCCCAAATAAAATCATGGGCATTGGACAATACAGTCAATGCCACAAATGCACAGATTTTTATTTTTACACAATGGCATATGAGTTTTGTGCTTCACAGTACGGTGAAGAAAACCAAATATGTATTGCGAATGCCCTTTTTTCAAACAACTGAAATCAAAATTTAACGCAGAATGCATTTTTAATATCACGATCATATGTTAAATCTCATCTATCTAAAGTCGTTGTGTTTTTATATTATCGCGTACGGATCAACTAACATTGAACTCTTTGACGGATTTAATTCAAAATTCGACAAGTATCTAATTTAAATGTTAAATTTTTATACCGATTTTATTCGTATAGCTGTTTACTGTCTATCATATTCATTTGTATTCGAATAGCCAAATAGACAAACTTCACATCAATGGATTTCATTTATCAATGGATTTGATAGAAATCATCAAATTTGTTGAAAGAACATCCAACCAAATTTTAATTTGTCTTGCTAAAGACGCTTTTGAGTTATTGTGCTCACAGACTTATGAACAGACATAGTTCCCAAACTGTGCTTTATGGACTCAGGAAACTAATTAAAACTGAGATACTGAGATTAGTTAAAATCTCGAGTTGGATTTTTGACGATTACAATAATTTCTCTTTGCATACTTTGTTATACTAGTAAGTAAAAATGGTCTTGACTTCATAAATCACTCAATTCTTTTACGAATTATAATAAATTTTATTATAAACAGATAACTATTATGGGAAATTTTTATATCCTTTCTGAATTTCGAACTGAAATAAACAATATTAGCTTTCAAGAACTCGAATGGCATATTCTATAATCTAGCATACACTCTGATAAAGAAATATTAATTTGAAATAACAATCAAAATTAAATTCAATTTTAGAGGGAGGTACAAAAGTGCATAATAAGTCGCAATAAATTTATACTTTTGATATAATACAAAAAAAAAAAAAATCTGAAAATAAAATTTAACAAACATAGAAACAGATATCGAAAGACATAAAAATATCAAAATGTCACTTTTCTTATTTTAAACTGTGAAAATTTGTCTGTATTTCTTTGATAATATCAGTTTGAATAAATAACGGAGACAACTGAATCATACTATTCCACAAACAATTCTCAACTATTTCAGAAAAGACAAAAAAAAAAAAAAAAAAAAAAACGGTCTCTTTTAACTTGCATTACAGATTCGGTATGGATCTCCGTTAGATTTCAATCCGGAAGAAAACTGAATAAAATTACAATCAAAGAATATTTACTTAAATATTCAATCACCATTTATAATCTATTGAATTTTGAATGTTTCTATTAATTTAGAAAAAAAATATTAATATTATTCTCATCAATTTAAGTGATCTGACATTTTTCAAATCGAGATACTCGCCTTCAGCAATGACATTTTCGATGGAAATGTGCGTGTGGGGGGAATCCCCTCATTATTGGCATCTTTGATTCAAGCAGAAAAGAAGAATCACACTATTGCATCAGAATTCGACGTTTGAGGTAAATATTATTCAAAATTAATCCTTTTCATTACATAAACAAAAAACTGAAAGATTTTTTTTTAGTTTAAAAGAAACGAACCGCCTTCGGAGACCAGTTGTTCAAAGTAATAATTTAGCCTTTCAACTACAGAAAAAGATAATCAGCTGAGAAAGACGAAATTTTAGTAATAATTTTACACTGTGGTACCTAATCCGTAGAAAATAAAATATAAGAAAATTAATAAAGAGAGTAACAGGAAACCCATATTGAAAGGGAAAGGAATTAAATTGGATTAGATGACCATGAAATTGAGTTAGGATTTCAGGATTACTTTTATACTATATAAAGTAGGATAATCATTTAAGTTCTTCTACATGGAAAGCAAAGGGGAAAACGTGTATCAGTAAGCAGTATTTATATTTTTATCTTTCGAAGGCTATACCTTCTCATTGTAAATTCTATTTAGTAATAAAAATTTAAAAAAAAACAGTAGTACAGATTTTTCGAGTCCCAATTTCCAGAATGCATTAAAAATAGTTTCATATTAAAATACATATTTAATAAGTTTAAAAAATAGAATTAAATGAACTTCTTATGGTAGGCATTTCAATTGTGTGTTTCTCATAATTTTTGCTACGTTAAATATTAAAGCGAAATATTGATTAGTAATTTTACAAAATCATATTAATTTTATTATTAATAATTATCTAGAATAATTAATATTCATTAACTAATAAATATGAATAATTATTTCATATTCAAATTCGTTTTCTTAATACTCAATGTTAAAATGCATTTATAATCAACTCACAATTAAGGCATTTATTCTATTTTTTGAAAATATCAATTTATATATGAAATAAAAATACATTTAAAATCCATATAATACAAATTAAATAACCTAAATTTAAAAATAGAAAAATTAAAAAAAAAAGTTAAAAAATTTGCAGGTGTAGCTCAAAATATTTACATACTTGACATTTTTTTTGAATTAGTTTTAAAGAATAAAATAACAGCATTTCAATTTTCTATTGTAAATATATCAAAACTGAATATACACATAAAAGTATTAATAATTATGCTACTATTTAAAAAAAATTTGGGGGGAAGGGGGATCACATATAATACAAAATGAAAATCAATATTGCACTAAGATATTTAAGAATAATTTATTGGCATATCCATTCAAGAAGATCTATCACAGCTGTGATGCATGCAAATAATTGCTATCACAAATAAACAGATCATCATTTGCTATGGCTGCCAGCTGGATTTTCTTCCTTAGCAAATCTTCCACTTTCTTATCCAATACTTTCAAGTTGAATATTATCAAACATTAATACTGCAATATTGTATCAATTTTTGAACATGAGATATTTCGAAAACAGAGATAAAATCACTGAAAAAACAGACAAAATTATATTATAGAAACCAAATGAAAAATAAATAAGTGGCTCAAAATCTAAAGACAGAAGATGACTTTTTAATAAAATCATTGTCAATCAGGTAACCATTATATATTATATTTTGTTGAATTAGAAAGAAATTTGCATAGTAACAAATAAATTTGTTATGAATGATTGGAGGTAAACAAAACTAAATATTGATCTTTAGATTGAATATTATGTATAAATAAAGCTACAGGGCAATGAAACGTACATAAATGCTGTTAAAGTAAATGCAAACATAACATCACAACTTAACAATAAAAGAAAATTTTTGATTAAAATTATTATAAAATGACCTGATTACAATGCATTATACTCGATGAAGCAAGAGGAAATAATGCATCTTAAAAATTGTCATAAATAAAATAGCTAAAAATAAAATGGAAAACTAAATTATAAGTATTGCTTTTTATTTCTCACAATGCTATGCAAAAATAAAATTAGAATTCATTGAAAAATAGGATATAATTATTGTTAAAATTAATCTAAAAACAGAAGAGATTCATATAAAATTTAAGTCAGAACCATTTTAAAGACTCAGAGATAACTCAATTAGCAAATTGAGTTATTGATTTGACTGATTCTAAAAATCTCTTTTTTGAACTTGTGTAAAATAAGTAGGGATGAACTAGATGTTTCCCATAATGCATACTGTGAGTTTCTAGCAAGTTTCTTTAAACCCGTACGATATAATAATCATTATAGAAAATTTTGCAAGATTAGATTAGCTATTAAAAATCATACTAACCATGAAAAATTATATACAAAAAATAACTGTAAAATTATATATAAATCTGAATCTTCTTTACCAAATATATGTGATAAAAAATGTTAAAATAGTCATTGACATACATTTATTGTCAATGTTTCTTCCTGAGAACCATTTCAAATTTTAATATTAAAATTTTCAAGATCTGTATTCACATTTTTATTATAAGACAAATAGCTATATATGTTATAAACAGCCTTTAAATAACTTTTATATTTATTATTCATAAAAAATAAAAGATGCATTTTTTTTAAATAAATCAAAAATAATGTTATGATGAAATAAAATATAACTATAGTGTAAAACTGCATAATATATAAAAAATATTAATTTATTTATAAATTATTGAATAAACTACATATATAAATTAAGTATTTGGATATGAAATGCATGCTGTTGATGAATATAGTTAAGATTTAATTATGAAAGAATTTATGAGCAATGACCCTTGGCAATTGTTGGCATGTGGTTAATATACAACTGAAAACTAAAGTTTTCTTCAAACATATCATTTTTTGTATTTTATTTACTATTGAAATTCATAATTATTTAATAAATGAAAGAAAATGATATATACAATCATCTGAGCATCATTGCAAAATATTTAGAGAATATCCTTTCAGAATGAGATATAAAAAATTTCCTGACAACTGATGATACTTGCTCCAATAATTCTCCAACATTATCTAAATATAGGGGAGAAAATACATGTTCAGATTATTCGGTTAATTTTAAAATGTAAAATGCACAATAAAAATATTAACTCGCATTTAAAAAGATTTTTCTATGTCATTTTGCTTTTACTTCATAATAAAGAATCATACAAAAAGTTGATTAGTTTTTCATTGCTTCTTGCATTATTATTTCACTTATACAAAATTTCTACCTTTCTTTTAATTCGGTCTACCTATTTTGTGTTCAGTGTATATAAAATTGTTTTGTTAATTTAGCAAAGTACACACAGAATATTTTTATATGATAACCAGAATATATTATACTCAAAGCAAAGCTTAGCATGTTGATCCCGAAGTGTAATGTAAACAAAAGCACCAAATCGAGCCATCGGCAAGCTCATGTCAACCTTTAAGAGTCCAATCACAGCGCAGTTCACATCAGCCTGATGCTTTTATAAGATGCGCTGTGATTGTACTCATTTAGGTTGACATGGTCTGGTCGATTTCTAGAGAGTGTCAAATTCAAAGAATTTAGCCCGCAAAGTTGAGTTTAGCTTTTGCTAGAGACGGTGGGGGAAGAAGGTCTTTGATGAAATCTTGTTCAAGTCTGAAACTTTCCTATCACCTTACAACTAGGAGACTGAACCCCATATTTTCATTATAGAAAATCATTAGCAGATTTATTGAACCAATGATTTAAATGTTCTCGATTTGAATCGCAGTTAACATTTTGAAGACTCCAATATATGCTTACGTTCCGTTCTTAATCTTAATCGTAATCGCCGATTGTCATGCATGTTTGAAGTGGAAATGAAAATGTTTGTATTTTTTTTCCCAACTGTTGATGACAAGTTATTTTGTAATGCTTGATTAGACTATGTAACTGCAAATTACTTATACTTTAGGCTTTGTATATAACTGGTTTAAGAAATTTGGTTACGGCATGGTTAGTTTAGGTAATGAAAATAGAAGTGGATCCGGCGGCGTAAGTTGTATTCTAACTTGTTAAAATGCGTCAAAAACCGCGTGATACGTATGCAAGTAGATGTCTAACTACTTTTGCATGCAATCTCTTATTATTCAATGAGCTTAACGTGTGAATTCTGCAATTGTTTTTATGTGAGACTTTTCAGATGTATTGCAAATAATTTTCATTACATTTATTGTTTCATTTTTCTTCATAATCTCTGTTTCGATGAGTGCGTTTTCACGTGAACTTTTTTAAATATTTGTAATTAGCTTTTCTTTCATTTAGTTTGCATTACCATTTTACCTTGTACATGGCCTTCATTTTGTGACAGGATTGATAATTGTATTCTACAAATATGAATTGGAAAGCGTAAGCTTAATTTAGCTTAAGTATACGTTCTTATTATAGCTTCTTTGATTTATTTTTTTATTAGAATGATAAGATTCGTCTGTAAATAACGGATTATAATGGAAATGATTGAGATCCTTTATGTCTTTCATTATTAACATTCCTTTTTCAAGTTGATTAGACATTTCAAAATGTGTAACTTCTTGAGCAATGTTTAGATTAAAAGACTGTATGTATAATTTTTAATAATTTGATAGAGAACTTATTGTATCATCAACATACCAGTGATTAGTCACCAAAGACATTGTATTAATCTATTGACTATGTTTGCCAATGATATGCAGTTAAGCTTAAAGTTTCCTAGTAACATGAGGTTAATCTAAAAGTTCACAAATGGCATGCAATTAATATGCAAACACTTTTGAATAGATACTGAAGGTTGGCAATAAAAGTGGGAAATTACGGAAATTTTTAAAAATATCTAAGTCAGAGAAAATCACTGACAACAACTTCAGACGGTTTTCTTTCAAGAATATGGTGACTTGAATTTTATTATCATAAGAAGTTAACAGCAATTCTAATGAAACTTTCAAAAAGATTGGTCTTTTTTTTAAACAGAATGAATAAATTTTGGTTCAACCTATACTCCACCCAAAACCATGCAATGATGCCATATCATTATTTAAAGATGACAATTTTTACTATCTCATGGCAATATTAATGTTGAGAGAGGATTTTTGATCAATAAAAATGGTCTGTGGGAGAATATGAAAGAATAAACTTTCATTTCAAGAAGAATTGGGGGTTTTTTTTTTCCCTGCATTTAAAAAAAGAAAACCAAAATTTGAATGAATAATTTCAAAGTGCCAAAACAATTGATTTTAAGTGTAAAAAATTTGTGTGCTAATTATGAAGAATATAAGAAGCGATAGAAATTATGTAAATATGAGAAAATAAATAGCAGAGTATCAGTTAAAAGAATTAAATACAAAAAAGAAAAGAAAAAAATTAAAATTTTTGAAGCAGCTCAAAGAATTTGAAGAAGGAAACTTTTGTAGAATTTTGATTCCACAAAAGCTTTTAAAAGTTTTAATTCGCTTCAAGCAGGACTGGCTATTCTAAATGAAGTATTTTTTATTAGATCTTAATAATTGATATTTTAATTTTAAAATTTATATTTGATTATTATGTGTAATTTTTTGCATTTTAAGTGTAAGAGGAGAGCAGCTGTTATTTGTTACTTCCATTATTATCTTTAAATTAGCCTCTTATGTCTAGCATTATATGAAATAATAAATGGAATTTCAAAAAGAAAAAACTTTTCTTCGTATATAAATATGTAAGCTTTTGATTAGAACAAGTAATTTCTTCTAATTTGTTAAGGGAAAAAATTAGTAAAAATTTGGCAGTCACACTTGTTTAAATCTTTACTGAAATATAGATTATTAGGTGTTTATTCTGTTTTTATATTTATGCTGCAACATGTTATTCTGATACTTATGAATTAATTATTGAACTGATTTAAAATTTTGAACAAATGTTATATAATGTTAGCAATTTAATTTAATTTGTGTTTCTTAGAATTTCTTGCAATTTTAGAAGCAAAGTATTGTGTTAAAATTTCCAGTATTTTTTCTCATATAAAAAATGCAATGCACTATTTGAATAGTTTTTTTTTTAGGATGTTCATTCCATTTTTGCATCTGCAAATTGACACCCCTGCATTTGTCTACACTTGGCTAGCCCAGAATTATATTTTTAATGAATACAAAATTTGTTTTGGGACATTTTTGAAAGTTATAGATGCTGATATATTTTTCCATAGAAGAATAGATTTAAAGCTATTTTAAGAAGATTTAAATTTTAATAGTATTTATTGATAACAAAATCGCATTCTCTATTCAAAATCACACATTTCATATGATGTTTAAGCTTGATCTTAAAATTGAATTCATAGAAATTTTATTATTTAATTTTCAAATTTTTAAGTAGGTTAATTTTAAAAAATATATATTTGTTATATATTTCTTCCAATGCCTTTATTTTATTAGATAATTTTTTTTAGGGATACTTTTTTGATAGAGATACAGCTCAGCTTTATGATGAGACAGATGAAGCATCTTTAGTGTCAAGTGTTCTAATTTCAAATGAAGAACCTTCTTTTAAGAAAATACCTGTTACAGGAGTGATAATTCTAGAAATATTTCTTACAGTAGGTTTATTTCTGATGCACAATAAAATATGTGAAATTAAGGAGAAAGCTATAAATCTGTATAAATAGTAATGAAATACATAAATAATTTGAGAAATAGATATACTAATTACTGAACAGATTTCTTTCATATTTAATATAGACTTCTCTAACACCTTACTGTGAATATAAGAGGTACTTTTTCTGATACCTTAAACATAAGAATGATATTAATGAACGCTGTGTGACAATTAATTGAGTAGCTAATTTTTGTATCAATAAAAATATGAAAACATACTGTTGAGCAATGCCAGATATATCATATATAAATAATATATAATATAGTAAATATGTAAAAGTAAAATTTTATGTAATAGTTTCTTTGTGTGTGTTTAAATAGCAAATTCTTTTACAGATTTCTTTGATTGCTTCTGCTATAGCTGTACCTTTCTTTTTTGAAGAAGACTCATGTTTTATTTTAAGTTGTTCTCATACAGCTCTTTGGCTGATCATGTTTGGTACAAATTGCTATCGAAACTATCAGCATAATTATATTCAAAAATGTGGATATTTGGAATTCTTTCGTAATACACAGTTGCTTCAGAGGGTGCCTTTGATTGTTCTCTCAATTGGTAAGCTCTTGCTTTTTCTACTTTTTAAAACTGTTACAGCTTCATACTGATAGATGGCATATCTGTCGAGTAAGAGGTTTTTGTTAATTATTTTTTTGTTTCTTAACATTTAGTGTGTAAGAACAATTCTGTGGCCTAGACGTGGCATCCAATTGTGAGAGGTGTCCTAATTTGTAACAGTCTACCTGAAGAGGCACAAAAAATGTGCCCAAAAATAAAATAAAATGGTGTTTACCAGACAGAAATCAGTTTTATTTGAAGAGAATTACATTAAGTGGTCCATCGAGCCAGAGTTTTAACTTTCACTACGAATGCTTTTTGTGGACTGTATTCTTTACGATGTTTTTAAAATGGTTTACAACTTGTGGTCATTTTTGAATTTTGTTACTATCGTTATCATTACTATCGTTTTTGAATTTTGATGATACATAAATATCGCAATGCCTGGCCAAATCTGGTGGCACATACCAAGATTCTCCTTGTTTCACACCAATATTAATTTGTAGTTCACGATCTAATGAATCAAATATTTTTTCGGAAACCATGAGTTCACAAACTCCCTTGAAATCATTTACCTTTCTTAATTGACAATAATAATCAAATGCTGCACTAAGTTGCAATTCAAACTGAATATAGCTTTTGTTTGGACGTTTTTTTGCTTTACGGAAATTATTTAAAACTTCTTGTGGGGTGAATTGAAATTCTTTTAACACTAATTCCTTTAATTTGTCATACATGCACAATTCATCCTCATTTAAATATATAATTAAATTGGTAACTTTTTCGCCTAAGATATTTAATAGGATCTCTGACTTGAATTGAATCAGTATTCTCTTGTAGTTTATAAAACATGTTATGAGCTTTATATTATGAGATTACAAAATCTGCTGCTAATGATTCTAGGTCTGATAGAATTGTAATTTTATGGAATATGATTAATCTGTCATAAAGTTCTTCATACTTGTCATTATCTTTCCAAGGTGCTATAAAATTTTATCAAAATAGCCAATTTACTTAATTTAATGTAGAAATTAAAATAACTGCAATATTTTATCTGTTTAATTTTCAGTCCTAAATTTGAACTTGCCTGGTATTAAATGTATAGCACAAAAAGACTTCCAGTTTTATCAACTATGTTATACATCATTGCATTGAAATTAAATGTAACTGTAATATAGTAAAATAACATTTGAAATTTTTTTATTTTCATACTGGTTTTGGTTCTTACCTCTCTTGGATTGGCACTTCTAGCAATGAATCTAAGGTCATTATAAAGGGGAACTGTGACAGTTTCTGTTAAACAGAGTGGTCTTTGAACATTTCCCAAGGAGAAACTGTGACTTAAATTCTAATAGGTGGTGCTTCTTAAGGGAGTTGCAAGAGAAGCTGATCTACTTTTGTGTATATGATTGGGAAAAATTCTGCAATCATCCAATTACAGTGTGAAATTCTATATTAAAGTACATATTGGTCTACGAGTTTTAAACAATGCTATTTACGAGCTGAGGACCTAATATAGAATTCACAATTTTCTGATTGATACTCTTTCCCATTGTAATATTTTCTTAGTGAGCTTTTCTTATTTA
Organism: Argiope aurantia; assembly: GCA_026543865.1. Lineage (NCBI taxonomy): Eukaryota > Metazoa > Arthropoda > Arachnida > Araneae > Araneidae > Argiope > Argiope aurantia. The sequence continues at coordinate 1,129,692 of JAPMOR010063921.1, forward strand.
ATAGATTTTTCAAGCAGGGTTAAAAGTGTTAGATGCCTAGTAATTTTAACAATTATAATAAATCTATTAATTATGTGATTGTAGCAAACTGAGGTTGTTAGAAAAAATATTTCCCAGATCAGACAAGTGCTTTTGTTAGATCTTTATACACCAATATTAACTGAGTTTACTATTGGTAAACTATTGCTATGTCAAAAACACATTTAAAAAAGAATTGCTTCATTTACTTTTGAAAATCTATGCAATAAAGTATTGGCTTGAATCTCAATTTCATCATTTAGCCACTATTTTAATTTACCAAGCCTTTTCATTATAGCATTTCAAACAAATAAAGACTAGAAAATTTGGAAATAGTAACTTTAATAATCTAGCAAATTAAATTATATAAACAATGTACTTGGCTATGCATCCCAAAATGAATTTAAATTGTATAATCGTAACTTTAAATTTTTACTTAAGTTTTCTAGTTAAAAGCTGTCAAAATTGTAATATTTCTTTCTAAGATCAGAGGAGTAATTGAGCTCTTGAGAAGCATCAAGCATTTTAGATTTGGTAATTAGTTAATGTATGTAATAACATTACTCGGTTTTCTTATTGTATTTAAAAACAATAACTAACAATATGCTTTTATCTTTTGGTCTGTTATTCATAATATAATACACAAAGTACAAAACACAATTTTTTTACCCTCTATTTTCTTATTTTAAAAAATGAATGACTAAAAAAATTAATCATAAATGTCATGCTATTATAATTATTTTCCTTTTAGTAATTGAAAAATAAAGATAAAGACCAAAATTAAATATAACGAAATTATTTGTTTAGAAATCTCTAATTTTTTTTAAAATTTAGATCAAACAAAGTTAGTCAAATATTTATAATCTTGATTTATGTTAAAAGAAAAATTAAATTCAATATACTTAATAGCAGAATTTTTAAATTTGTGATAAATAAATGTGTTAACTATGCATATCTGTAAATTGTATTGGGTTCTTTTGCTAAACATTAATAACAATTTTTGATTTCAGGAAATGCTGTTCTTGTTTTGGTTTTAGCTGTGTTTCTGAGATTTTGCCCTCTTCCTGAAACATGTCCTCTAAGTAGTGATCTGCATTGTGAGAATTACTTGCAAATTTTCTTCGGAGTTGAAGTTTTCATCGTTTTGCTCTGCCTTGGCAAATACCTAAGTATGACTCTTTTATGCATCAGTGTCAAAGCTTGTATATTAAAGTGTTGTCTAAAAATTTTAAAGTTCTGTTGCCATATCCATCTTTAATGGCTCTAAATTTATGAACATGTTTGAAAAGGAAGGAAAAATTAAACTTAAAAACTCTTCCAATTAGCTAAAGTTAAATGCAGTATGATCTTTATTTTAATAAAAATATTCTGATATTTTCCTCATCTATTTTTATATGTTAAAATTAACAATTAGTTACTTTCTCATGTAAAATGTATTATTTACATGTAATATATTGAGGCAGCTTTGTGGAATGTTTGGATTATATTTGCTGCTTTGTATTGTATTGCTGCTTTCTAAAACGTTAATTCATGTGTTAGTTCATCAAATAGAAATATATTAATTCTATGTTTGTTCTATTGAACATTGAATTTAAAATCTCCAATCTTAGATGCAATTTCTATTTTAGTCTAGCAATGCTTAACTTAAATATATCAGTGATAAATACCAAATTTTAGATATCTATCTGCTCGGTAAAATTAAATTATATAGAACATTTTTTTAAAATATTTTTTAACTTTTTTTTTATATATTAATATCTAGAAAATTTGAAATAATAGTACCACGACGTCAAAATCTGGTTAATAGATAGTATTGGCTTATGAAAGAATTTAGATAAATATTCGCCGTTTAAATGAAGCAAAAAATGGAAAACTTGAATGTATGACCAGAATTGAAATGTAACTATCTTTTAAATGGAATACTGGATTTTAATAGTTATAATATAACTATTGAATGATTTTTTAATCTTAAATCTATTTGTTTCAGACTAAATATATGGGAGAGTTTACTTCCTTTTTTCTTTTCATTACTTTTTTAAAAGGTAGTAACAAATAGAATAGAAAATTAAACTAGAAGATTCTGTAGAGTAAAAATAGACTTTTTTTTAGAGAATGTAGTAGCAATAATCGTAAGCCTTATAATATGCTTAAATTATCATTTATGAAATAGCAGAAAAATATCATTATAATAGTAATATATTAATAATAGTTTAAAATGAAATATTCAGGAAATATGATTTTCTTTTTTATATATATTTATTTGAATATATATTTGAATATTCAAATATATCTTATATATATTTGAATAGTTTTATAATTTCAGACATTTTATTTATGCTGTTTCTAATTTTTCAGTTATAGTTGTAAAATTCAATAGAAGTAAGGTAATTTCAGATGTACATCAGGATGATTTATTGATCAGTTATTTGCAATCTTATGCTCCAACTAATGAAGTAGGATTTCGGTGAGTTGAATTTGTTTCCCCTCTTTTGTCGTAGAAAACTAGCATTTTAAATTATACTTGAATTAGATAAATAACTGTTAATTTTTTGAAAACAACAATTTGATAATTTTTCAAAATTCATCGACTCTGAATAATTGTCACATAGAGAATACTGCAGCATACATAAATCATGTTTGTCCATTATTTCATTGGTATTTATCTTTTTGATGTCTTGCCAAATGTGTTATCATTAAATTTACTGAATCTGTAAGTTATTACTTATGTGAGATTAATATATGATTATATTACTAGATTACCTTTTATCAAAGAGAATGTTTTTAATTTTCTAAAAATGATAAATTTTTGTTAATTTGTGATATATATTAGTAAATGCATTTGAAAGCAATACTAAATAGAATGTTGAGTTTTTTCCTAATTTTATCTACATTAATAAATTTTCTTAAAATATACAAGACATTGTGAATATTATTAATGAAAATAGTAAGAAAATAAGTTCAATTTAATATTATCATGTAAAAAAACATCAAATTACCTATATTTAATTACATGCGAATTATTTAAATATACAAGACAATAATTGTTTGATAGTTATTAATATTTTCATTTTATAAAATTATTTGCAGGGAGAAATAACTTATACTACTCAGCATGGTGGTTTGCTGAAATTAAAGAATGGAAATAAATTTTCTCAAAAATTCAATAATGTGGTTATGAATTTAAGTTAATACATGCAAATTTGATACTTCCCTAACTATTTATTTTTACATTTTATTTTCAGGGATGAAAGTTACATGGGAGAAGTACTTGAGAAACAAGCTGATATGATACGATATTTAAAACAACACAGTAACAACTTGAGCCGAAAAATATTGCGTCTTAATGCTCAACTTGAAAGCATGCAGAATAATGCACAACGATACTGAACAATTTTAGGTTAAAAATGCATGTATGTTTTAACAAATGCTGTGATATATATCAATTATTTATTGTGTAAATGTGTTGAAATAAATATGCTTCCTATTTTTGTGTCTTTTAAATTTTTATTATTTTAAAATTACTATACATTACTTTTTTTTTCAGCCATCAGATAACTTATGTACATAATATTGCAACTGAAAATTTTCATTAAAGTTTTTTTGCATAACTGAAAATTATTTACATATATTAATCTAACTAATGCTAATTTATTTTGAAATTAAAAACAAAAGCTCTAACCATGAGAATTATTATTAGAGAATGAAACTGTGGGGATTGTTAACACTATACTGTCTGTACATTTAATTGGGATTTTTTTTGTTTGATCATGTGGGTCTGGCTCAGATAATTCAAATTATCATTAGTTCAAACAGATTTCATGGAACACCAGCATGATATCGTCGGAAGGCATAATATTAAAATACTGAAAAAAAGGACTCAAAAGTAATTATGTTTTAGAAATATATATATATTTGTCTAAAACGTCCTAATAATGCAATTATATCTTAAATTAGAATGCATATGGCATAGTAGCAGAGTTAATTAGCAGGTAAAACATGAACAGTTAAAGACAACGTTTTTAAAAACCATGAAGGTTTAAAATAAAAATATAGTTAAAAAGAAAGCATTTTTTTATTTTTTATCTAAATAAACGACAAGTTACTTTTTTTTAATATTAGCTATAATGAAAACTTTTTGGTGTGATTTTTCTGTAAATCTGTTGTGAAATGTAATGATCTGTGAATTGTTCTGTATTTTTTTGCATAAGCAAAATGAGGTTATGCTCATTTAACAATATATCTGGAATTTTTTTATTAGTATATTATATTTATTTGCATTGACAATTTAATTTTTTAATTGATATATTTATAAAAAAGTTAATTTTAATACAATTATTACTATCATACATTACTAATTGTTACATTCATTTTGATTTTAAGTTATCCTGATAATTCAAAATATGAATTTTCTCTAGTTAGTATTATTCCACATTTAATATTAATAGGTTGAAGTGGCTTTATACAATGAGAATTAACAAAACGGAAACCAGAATTACTACAGCGAGAGTGGCTAATTTAACAACCAAAACCGTAACTACTTTTTTTTATGCCTATACTCATTTTACAAATGGTCTTCAACAATGTCCCAACAGAATTTTTAATGTTAATGAAGCTGGACTAGGTACAGATAGCCGAAACAGCCCAGTATTTGTTCAAAAATCTTCTCGTACTACTTGCATGAAATCAGCAACACAAGGAAAGACAAATGTTCAGCGTGCTTTTTGGGATATCAGCTAGTGGCAATTATATGCCTCCTTTTACCATTTATAAGGGAGCTCATTTATATGAGTCATGGACTAAGGGTGGTCCTCCAGGAGCCTTATATGCTTGTACAGAATCAGGCTGGATGCAAGATTCGGTATATGAATCTTGGATGGATCATTTTATAAAAATATACAGAAAACTTACAGAAGCCCGCTCTTCTGATTTATGATGGCCATGGAAGCCACATGACTTATGGCACAGTGAAAAAAGCCATAGACAATAATATTGTGCTTGCCCCCTCATACCAGCCATGCCTTACAACCTCTAGACATTGGTGTCTTTTCACCATTAAAAAAAGTCTGGAAAGCAATTTTGAAGAAATGGTTCAGAGAAACCCGATTGCAAAGTGTCTCAAAAAGTGTTTTTTATTGAAGCAACTATTTGAGTGTATCCGTCCACAGAATGCCATCGAAGGTTTTCTTGGTAGTGAATTATATCCAAGAAGTAGAAAAGCGCATTGTTCTAACCAAAATATCAAATCTGATACACTCATCAGATCAACAAATAAATCAAGATTCTGAGCCATCAACATCTACTTGCAACTCAGATTTGAAACAGGCAGATATATTGCATGTAGATAATCCAACAATTGCATCTCCACTAAAAGATCTAAAACAAGTTATATTAACAACATTATCTTCACCCATCTCAACTGCAAATGAAAGAGCTAAACAAAAAAAGGAAATGTGCTCAGGCCAAAACTGGGGAAGTATTGGCAGAAGAAACAGTTGCATTGCGTCTACAAAAAGAACATGAAGAATGAGAAGCCAAAAAGAAGAAAGTTCAAGGCAGTAAACCTCCTTTGAATCAACTTATGAATAAACACCCCCAGATTTCTTGAATCATATTAGGATCTTGGGTATTGGTAAAATACAAAGGAAAGAAATCCATTAAGGAATTTATTGGCCAAGTAATTGCTGAAAACGGAGAATTGCTTTCTATTAAGTACCTAAAGTCTAAAATTGGAAATTATTATACATTCCCAGAATCGGAAGATACAGATGAAATTGAAAAATCAGAGTCTTGGAGGAGCCAAGTTTCAATAGTAGAGGACATTATAAATTTGCAATTTAATGGAACAAAATAATAATATTACAACAAGGAGAATTGCAGGCATTAAATTTACATTGTATAATACTTGCCATTAATAAAATGTGACCATTACTTCATTAGTTTCTTTTTAAATTGTCATTTTTTATGGTATGACCACTTTACCCCATGCACTACTCACTTTACCCCATTTCCTGAGGTAAAGTGGTCTTCTTAAAATAATATTAATTTCTGTTTTACTTCAACTTAAAAATAAGCTCAAATTTATTTGACGAAAGCAGAATTAGAATTTCTTTCATTTTAAAAATGTAATATTCCATAATTAGCAAAATTAAAAATGATCTGTCTCATTAAAAATTCATTGAATCCAGGATTTTTTTTTTGTAATATTTTTGTTCTTAAAATCATTTTTCATTTAATATTGTTTTCCAAATCAAAAAATTTTTTACATTCATTGTTTCAACCAATAAACTGAACTTTAAATCATTCATATCCACTAATAAATATTAAGAATGTTACATCACATGAATAATACTATTTGCCAACAATTCGTAAAACAGCTTAAACCAAAATGAGATTCAAAAAATAATTCATTTTCTTGAATTATCTATTTGAATGCCAACCCGTAATGAATAATAAAATATAATTAGAATTCAGAAACTTGATTTTGACTAATTTCTTCAATAAAGCAGAAATGATAAAAGAATATTAGAAAAATGAAAATACAACAATAATAAAAATCACAGTTGTAAACGGCATGGCAAATGTAAGTACTATAATTTCATTCAGTCATATCTTATATCTGAATAAAAAACAAAAATAAATCAAATTACATTGTCAATAATAATTTTTGATCCACATCATCAAATATAATAAGGGAAATTAATTTTAAATTTGTTTACACCTTTCTTTACAATTTATAATAATTATAATTTTTTGATATTTATAATAATTATAGCGATAAATTGCACTTAAAGAAAAGGGCAATGATATCCAGGCTACTCCGGCAGGCTTTGTTGCATGAATGTCTGCAACCTTTCCATATTGATAGTTAAAACATTAAAGAACAAAATTGCCTTATCCAAATAATCATAAACTGACAATTTGGAAAACAGTACAAAGTAGTGGACTAAAGCATATTTTCACCAAGTACAAGCTATATAGCCACAAGAATGAAAAATTCAAGATTTGTATATCATTATAGGCAATAAATATTCACAATGTTAATGCTAATACATTTATATATAATTATTAACACTGTATACTGTTTAAACATTAAGCATAAAAATAGTCCAATTTATGAAACTTCATAGAAATGGGATAATGTTATCTAAAATGCAAATTATTGACATTTTATCCAATGCAAAGATTGTAAAAGAGTATCGGAATATAATGTGGTAGCGCTTAGTTTAACAAACTTATTGCTTAGTAGTATTACACGATTAATCAATATATGTTTACACTCAAAACACTGCTTTAAATTTTTAAATTGCAAAAAAATTAAAGGAGGAAGAATTTTGTTTTAAAGTACATTTTTAAAAATAATTATAAAGATGTATTGCAAGTTCAATATTTAAAATCAACATATTTCCTTTATTCATTAAAATTCTACAACAAATATAATCAACAATACACATATTTAAACCAAAACAAATTCATAAATATTACAACACAACTTAATTCTACTCATTCTTAAAATAGTATAAAAGTTTTATGGCATCTGAATAAAATATGATAATTAATAAAGTAAATAAATCATTCAAGAAATGAAAATACAAAAAAAGTATATAAACTACTTTGAATAGAAAACCCCCAAAACAAGCAAATTTCATTTAGTTATTTCACTTATTCAATATATCTACAAAAAAAAAAAATGACTGTAAACAATCTTAAAACTAACACTAAATACAAATATGCTGCAAATAATTAAAATATTTTAAACAAATTCATAATTATATAATAAGCATATGTACATAAATTAAAGTTCATTACAACATATTCCTTTTAACTAACATACATGTAAAAAATAGTTATTATAACACAACCCTCAAAATATTTTATTAGAAATAGAATTGAATTATTTCATTAAAATTGTTTCATAATAATTTATAAAATTTCAGTAAAAATATATCTTTAGAGATATTTAATATATTTTACTCATCAGGTAACTTTAATATTGTAATTGTTATACAGAACTATATTATGTTTACCTGTATAAATTTAAATTTTTTCACTTTTTTTTATTGTACTTATTAACAATTTTTAGATCAAATGATACATTTCTTAATTGCTGATCATTTAATCTTTCTCCAATTTGTGGAAAAATTGTATTTTTTGTTAAATATTCATTAAAATAATATTTAACTTGTTCTTCATCCATACCTTTCATTTTTTTAAATGCACAGAACATATCTTCAATAATGAAATCTTTAGAATGCACAAGTATTGATGTTTTTTCTGGTAGAGTTGCAATCAAAGGCCTTGAAATTAATGAAGAATTCTGCTTCAGATTTTTCCTGTCTAAGTTATTGTCCAATTTTTCCTTCTGCCTAAGAAGTTCTTGTTTCAAATCTGTATCATTTAACTTCAAATATAACAGCAATTTTTTGAATATAAATAAACCTTCATTAAATCTATCAGGACCAAATTCAAATTTGTTATGATGCATCATTATTGTTTTGATCTTTTGTATAAAATCTTGAGGAGTTTTATTAGACAATTTTGCTAAGTTTTCAGCTTCTATGAATTTCAAAAGAATACTATATGATGAAGACTGATGAGTCACATCCATATCACATCTTGTGTAATTAGGACCACTTGGTTCAAAACAAATAATATCGGGAATATCATCAATATTAATCATTTTACTCTGAATTTCATTCCATATCACAGCATCAACTGCTTTTTGATTTTCATCAGTCAGAGTTCTTGTATCACCAGAATATTTAAATATTGCATTTACGTTTTTAGGGTTTACTAACCAACCAGTCACAAGTGATTTGTGATGATCATAACCAAGCCTACCAGAACGATGATCAGCTGGAATGCTTATGAAATCCACAATGCTTTCACCTTTAGAAATAGAAATCTTAGTAAACCATTCCACTTCTTCAACTTGTTTAAAGCCAAAGCTCTGAATCAAATTTTTATCTCCCATAGGTACCAAAACCACAGGAAAGGGCCAACTTTTCTTTTTATGTTCTTTCATTATATTTTGCAGTGAAGTTTTATCAATGTGATCAGGGTGATTGTGAGAAATTAAGATGACATCAATTTTCGGCAACATATCTGCTGTGGGATGAGAAAAAGTTTTAGCTGGGTATAAAACCCAATTTAAATCATTAAAAACTGGATCAGTTAGAATATTAAAACCTGGAACTTGAATAAGTTGCGTCGAATGACCTGCATTTTGGATGGCATATTTCTCTTCTGGTTTCAGATCTTCCACATTGTCAAGCTTGTAAATAGCATGCACCTTTTCTTCTTGAGAGAAAAAAGACAATTTTTTCTTGATGACATTTGATGAAGAAACAGTATTAATAAGGGCTCTCTTCACTTGAGTCTCAGTGAATATTCTAAGATCATTGGAACTGCTTTTGTTCACAAGATTAGTAATATACATACCATCGATTTTTTCAATGCGTTGAAATGCAACGACATTAAATTTGCTTCGAATTTCGTTTATATAGTCAGCAATAATCGTCAGTTTCGATTCGATTCCAGAACTCATTTTGATCAATGAAATACTGGCACAAAAAAAATAATATAAATATAGCAAATTTCTATACAATTATTTCGGCTTTGTCGAGAAGCTTCTTTTAGTATGTGTAACAGAATTATAACAAAACAAGCACTGACACTCCAACTAAATAAACTAACTTGTCTTCCGCGTTGAATATAATCACTTTAAGAAACACCTATACTAAAAATTTCCTTAACACAATCATCATACAAAAAGAAGGAAAATCATTAATTCATAAGATATATTCCTTTCAACAATAACATAAAACAATTCGATCAATATTATAGACTAATGTCCTTGAATTTCGGTTTTATACTGCAAAACATGATCTGATAACTATTACTAATACAAGATGCAATACGGTTCGCTATTCGAAGTACAAAAACATACCTTCTACTGATTGCTTGATTGCTTTTAACCGATGCAGAACTTAAAAGCTTGCTTTCATCAATAAACTCGTCTTGAAACTTGAAAATAGTAATTACACAGTAACCATTCAGGGCTGGGCGCCATTAACACTGTAGATCAGTGAACGTTTCGAAACATCGTACCACGACCTTCATTAGCATGGAAAGTTTACAAAGGTCGCGATCATACTTAGCATTTTTTAACTCCTCAGAAGAATAAAACATCGCCTCTATGCACATGAGGCGATGGTAATGTGTAGTAAGGAAGAAGAGCCCTTACTTGACTTCTTTTTGAGAATGTTTTACTTTTTTGCTATTCTCCCTCGATAATTTTGTTTTTGGATCGTACTAATACTTGTTTTAATTCGAAAGCATCCAATGTTCATATGTACACTCCAAAAAATTTAATTACTCGATAAAAGATTACTCTTCTCCTTCATTTAACTTTATTTCGGTGAAATCGAAACCACCAGACACAGGTGCGAAAATGTGAAGAGTTTCCATTTCTGAAAATTCACAATACCAGATAATATTTCATACTAACTTTTCGAAAGTAAATATTCAAATAAAAAAAAACAATCAAATCTAATTTTCTACAAAACATTGAAATTTAATATTGAAAAGAGAAAGATGCTCTTTGAAATCGACTTTCAATGCTTCAATCTGCAAATAAATACATTAAAAATGCAACAATTTTCCTCCCATGCGAAAAATAATAATTAACAAATTGAGACGAAATGTGCGATAATTTATTCAAAGTACATCATGAACATGTTTAAACATGCCATTTGTGTGCTGAAGATATAAGAAGAACAAAAATAAAATAAAGCAGCTTATATATTATTTACAAAATAATTTATCAAAGACTGCATAATGTAACAAAATGTCTGTAGTCATTTTGGAATTGCTATAAATCTTATATTCTCGATATCATCTTTAATTCGATTGAAAAAAAATGCTTCAGATTGCATAATTCAATTTAAATTAAAAAACGTGCATGTGACAATGATAGAATAAAGTTTTTCGCCCGCATGTCCCTTTATAAAACTAAGCTATTTTGATATGCCTCAGCAAAATTTATCGTCCTGTATATTTTATTGTATTATAAATTTTTAATTCATAAATTATAGAAAAATTTTAGTTTAAATATTAACTGTTAAAACATTTTTGACTTCATCAACTTATATAACAAAATCCCTAAAATAAGTTTCATTAAGTAGATTATAATACGCGTTAATTAATACATTTCTTGCCAATTTACTCAATAAAATTGAGCAAACCAATCTTACCAATTTACGCAAAGTGATAATGTTTCAATCAATAAAAAATTTGTATTTTAAGTTGAAGTACTGTCCTACTTTTATTGCATTTTTCAAACGCTTGAAAAATGTTATCTTTCCAAAATTCATGATTTTCTTAATTAATGTAAGTACCTATTGTAAAAAGCAAACAAACAAATAACTAGCGAGAGTGGTCTTCCCGAAACTTTTTCCCATATTCTCTTATAAAGATGTTCCCCCCCCCCCCTCCCTCTAATAAAATTGTGAGCCTCGGTCGTGAATAAATTATTAAAGATTGTGAATACCTTTCATGATAGTAACGTACAACAATTACGAAATGTAGATCTTTGACGTGAATCCAGCATTTTTATTGAATCTATCGAGTAATTTTTTTGATTATTAATACCTGGCATGCAATTAATAATACACGAAAACCAAATTTTTGCTTTAGACACATTTTGTACAAGCAATTGAAACTAAAATTTGTCACAAAAACTACAACTGTAGGCACAAAAATTTCTTATAAAAGCTCATATATTTAAATCAGTATGTTTTTGAACATCGCATTTACATGTTTGTGATACATGGCGGCAGACGCCCAACTTCTCAACGTATTTGTTTCCAAATTTGATAGGTATCTACATTTTCGATATTAAATTTGTGAACCAAATTTTATTCATCTAGCTCCCTTCGTTTTATAATTATCTGTTAAATTATAATCGGACAGCTGTACAAGCATATTTCCTCCAATTGGATGTCGTCCGAAATTTGAAAAAATCTACAAAATTTATGTAAAGTCCATTTAAAAAATTTCATGCGTCTGGCTTAAAACATTTTTGAATATTTGTATTCAAAGAGAAACAGACATAATACCAAAAATATGTTTTACGAGTTCAGGAAAATCTAAAACTTGGTAATTCGGTTAAAACTCCAGTTCGAATTTAATTAATTATTGAAAAAAAAGTTATTGGTCAAAACTGGCTTTACGTGTGTGTGTGTGTGTGTGTGTAATGGCCATTACCACTCCACTGTTATACCGAACAAACCCAGATTTAATTTAGTTTTATTGTATTGTAATAGATGGCACCATGGGTTCTACTAATCCAAAGTGCTAAGTCACATGACCATAAGTTTGAGCAAAAAGCGAGCTTTTGGCATTCCCTCGAAAAAAGAGAAGAGGGTTCTTCGTCTCAGGAAAAGATGAGTGTTTAATAATCTTACGCTACGGCGGTAGTTGGTTTTGCTATGTGCCGCCCTTTGGTGCCATCTAAGTATTTTAACTTCTAACTAAAGTAATTAACATTTCTTGTCTCAATTCTTAATGCCCTGACAATTTTATTTACTCTAAATAAATTATCTGTTTTTCTTTAAACGTTACTTCTTTTCTTAATCAGTACCCTATATAATATTATTTTGGTTGCAGCAGAAGGTAGGTTTGAAGACATAGACGAGGCGTTGTATTTTTAATTCTCTTTTTATTCTGTCTATAATATCCATCACGAAAGCAATTTATTTACAAGCATCGCAGCACAAAAGCAGAAGTAAGAAAGAAAGCAAAAAGGGCCGAAACAAATGATCACTAATCTTATATAAGATGGGATTTCTGGCCAGACGCCAATTCAATACACTTGGTGACCTTTGACACCTTTTCAAGGGCACCAAAGGGATCACTTTCATTTGAAACGTAGTTCTGAGGGTGCATTAGTATTACAGAGGAATTAATTCAACCGAAAGTGGAATTGGATAACGAAATAAGAAAATATGAAGTTACTAATGTCTAAATTAAGATAAAATCTTGGAAATTAATTAAATTGAAATTAGAATAAAAAATATCATTTTATATATATATATATATATATTGCCTAATTTGGCCCGTGTCAGGGTGATTCTAAAGTGTTCTCTTGTTTCCTGATACCATTTCACGTATGAAGCTGTGTAAAAATTACTGCGCAATGAATTCTACGTCTCAAGTGAAAATGATACTTTCGGTGCCCTTGTCAATTGGTGCGTGTCCGGAAATTCCTTGTTATATAAGACTAGTGATCATTTGTTTCGTCCTTTTTTTCTTACTTCTGCTTTTGTGTCGCACTGCGCCTTCTTGTAAATAATTATGCCTGCCACTCGGAAGAGAATGAAATTAAAAATACAAAGTCTCTTCACTACTTGTTAAACCTGCATTCTGCTTCAACCAAAATATGCTTACATATTATTTAGCCGATAGGATAGTTTGCTGTGAAAATTTTTAAAAGAATTAAATCCGCGGGATTTGAGGTTACGGTACGGTTCGTTGATTCGCCGTTACTCCGAAGCCTTTGAAATGCATGTATCTTGCGTGCTGGCTCGACCGCTTGTTTGCCGACTCTGCTGGGTTACCTCCCGTGGCATAGCGTCTTCAGATCCGACTACGTCGCTGAAATTCTACGAATGACGAGGCTTCCGTTTTTGTTACCGCATCATCGTTACTCCTGCCGTAGCCTATGACTTCAACCGACGTTCCAGCTCTCCGATGTGTTTGTGCTCCATTTCACCTTGTGTTTGTGCTGCTTATTTTCAAGAAGTTCCAATCTGTGGAATGATTCATCAAAAAGTTATTAGTGTTAAAAAGGAGCCTCCATCAACTGACTCAACGGATGAAAATCAAAATTTATATTTTGTACCTTTGATTTGATTTTAAATTGCATTTTTCTATTATAATATAATTGCAAATAATCTTTTTATATTATTATTCAAAATATCACGAGTTTTGATTTAAAATATTGAGTTTTTAAAAATATTTCAAATTTATTATTTAAAAATTATGCATACAGACCTTGTGAACGAAAAAAGTAACATACCAAGATTTTTATATACTTAATAATTAATGGCACATGATAATTAGACTAAGGTAGTAAATACCTCAAGGGAAATTTTTACAATCCTGACAGTTATTAAGCTACTCTCTATTATCATTGTAAATAAATACTTGTTTTTTTCAAAATACAAATGTTTTTTTTTCTGTTCAATTACCAAATATTTTTTATATATTTTCCAAACTTTTAATCATATGAGTATTTTGAGTCTTGTGTTTGTTACATTCATTCACAAGTGTTTTGTTCGAAATCTTTGAATTTTGCATTTATTAATTTGGTTTCAAGTTTTTCATTTGATATTTTTGAATTTTACAATTATTATTATCATTTCCAAATGATTTATTTGAAATACATGAATCTTGCATTTATTTACATGTTCAGAAGTTTTATATAAAACCATTCAATTTTACAAGTATTATTTTCATTTCCAAGATTTTCATTAGATATTTTTGAATCTTATATTTATGGTTTCAGTTCCAAGTGTTTAATATGATATATTTCAATTTTGCAAGTATTATTTTCATATCCAAGTTTTTTACCTGAAGTTTTGAATCTTGTGTTTTTATTCATAGCTAAAATACTTTACTTAAAATCATAATTATATAAGTATTTTTACACTTATAATATAAAATGATGAATGGGATTTCTGTATTAATGCTTGTATAATGTAAAGGCAAGGGAAACTGAGGTGTCACTTTCAATATACTTTTAAATTAAATTTACTCAGAACCACTGTAAGGTATGGTTGTGTGTCAAAGGGCCCCGATGCCCTTCCTTGTCTTCCGGTGGGGAGAAAACTGCTTGTCCAACCTCATTCTTCTTCAACCAAAATAATGTTATATATATATATATATATATATATATATATATATAACTGCTGATAACGACAAACTCCTTTTTGTGAAAATCAATCAATAAAGTACAAAACAGTTTTATAACCTTCTACATATTCCTATTAATATATTTTGGTATTTAGATTTTTTTTAAATCCTCCAAATGAGGTAATGCTAAAGGAATGACAATAAAAGATAAATATTTAAGAATAAATTATTAAAAAATGAAATGAGGAAGGAAATTCTGTTTTTGAGAAACAAAAACGAATTATTTATATTCAAAAATTATGTCAATAATAGATGAATTTTCAGATATGCATATGAAGGTTGACAAAAGAACAGAATATGAAATTCTTGGAGTTATAAAATAAACTTCGAAAAAAATTAATTTTTCAGAGAGAAAAAAATTGATACGGCTATTTTGGATTGACTGTATTTTTTTCATTCTGTACATAGATAATTCGTTTTTGCTAGCAACTACCCCCCCCCTCTATATCTTTAACTAATTAGGGCTAGAGGGGAATAGTGTATTAATAAAACAAATGATACTAGAAAATCAAATTTTGATGCAATAATTTAGATTACTAAGATTTTTTAATATATTTTTTTTAAATTAGGAAGTCTTTGAAAATAAATGATTTGGCTAAACTTTAATACCGCTTTTTCAAACTATTAATGATGTTTTATTCATAATTTTGCATTGTATTCGATATAAGTTTTCGAAGTTAACAGAACATTTAATCTAATGTAAATAAATTGTCTAGAGGCCTCTCTATTTATTCAGCTTTCAGAATTTAAGTGAAAAAAAGGTATATTATTCCACTCACACAAAAAATATTCTTTCTTATACGATTTCAATAAAATTACAGAAATAAATATAAAATTATACAGGAAGAACATTCGCCTTCATTAAGCAATAAACTTTCTAGAAATCGTCAATTGTTTGCTCTCATAGCACAGATTCTGCCACGACGTTCTCAAGAATGTTCAATACAAACTGTAGCTGCATACAATCTATAACTATTTTTCTTCATCTTTCACACTTAAAATTATTATTTTAAATTCTAATTCCGGCCATCCACTATCTGGCTACTCCAAAGCTGCTAATCAAACGTAATCAAAACAACTCGTCTGCCGTTCAGGCATGTGTAGAACGGCAGTTTGGCAAATCTATTCAGCTGAAATTTTCAACACTCCATTTGTTATGGATACCAGTGAATGCAAATGATGAGAAAGAAGGTACAGAGTGCTTGCAGTGTATTCCTGAAAGGTGTTCGCCGAAAAGGATTGGAGTGGAGAGGTTGTCAATTTCCATTTCTACAAGAATGTATTTATGAACTGTGGCACACGGGACATATGATTTATTTTACACCTCTTAGCCAATGTAAAAGGTACCTAGAGTATTATATTATTTTTTCTCACTTTTGCGTCATATTGAATTTTAAAAGATGATTAACTTACGGTTTATCTCCATGACATTTTCTAAGGCTGACATCATATATATCTTCCTTTGGATTCGTTGATTCGCCCCTGTTGTGCATATTCGTCCTATTTCGCATGTCGATTTTCCATTCTTTTAATCTAAACATATTTTTTTTATTTGAAAGAAAACAAACATTACTTTTATATATTTAGCAAAAAATGAGTGGCAACTTGATTTAAACTTGAAAGGAAAAAAAAATCTCAGAAATTTAAATTTGGAATGAAAATTTCTGGTGAATTGGGACTGTAGATATATTTCTTAATGAATCGCAGACTCATTCTTTTCTATTTAATATTCAACGCAGGTATTATTCGATTTGTCTACATTACTGTTATCTTGCTCTTGCACTTGCATTGTATTAATTCATTATCTATTTTATATTTTATTTATTCAGTCATTACTTCCTTGAAATTTCATGATCTTTATGCATGAATGTAAAATGTACAGACAAAGGATTTCTTCCTGATTTCAATAAATCAAAGGTCAACATGTCTATCCAAAATTTACCTTTTCAATCTATTTTCTTTTTATTTTGTGGACTTGTTGCAAATGTAATAATACTTTTTTTTTTGAACTTTTAAGTATAAAATATTTTCACTGACATGCGCTACTAAATCTTACGAGTTTTTATACTTCACGAAATTATTTTTTTAAAGTAAGATCTGCCAGCATTTTGTCGAATAAGTTGAGATAAATTATTTATTTTTTTATAATAGGCAGTTTAATTTAAATAGTTGACATTTTTCACTTTTAATTATAATGCTAGATGTATGTTTACTGTCAACACAGCTGTCAACCCAACCTGTTTATTTGTATTATTGCTAGATCCCAGGTGAAATTTATTAAAAACTTTATTTCTAAGAGAATTAAAAGAGAATGCATGAAAATGTATTGGAGTTCCACAGATCAAACAGTTTGATTTAGAATACTAAATTTGTACAGATGTTTTGGAGGTAGGAAAAGTGCAATTCGATGCCAATTTTTATTTTTGAAATTTTAATTTAATGAGATTATGGCATTTTCCCTCAATAATACCCGAAAATATCATTGCAAAAATTGATTTTTATGTCATTTTAAAATTTAAAAAGATATATTTTTAATGATACCAATTTAATTGTCTTTCAATTTCTTTTCTCAATATTGGCATTTTTAAAAAACATATTTTTTATTTGACTTTAATAATGTATTTCATTGTTGGATTGAAATTCAAGCTATTTACTATATTTCATTGCATGATTTTGTTAAATTCTTGAAGAAAGATGATTTTTAAAAATTCTTGAAGGGAGATAGGCCTGTATATTAATATCTGTATATTTTATATGAAATATATGAAAGGGATAGAATGTTCTGAAAGATAGATGAAACGAACCATTACGTTTCCATAGAGACTAAGATGTTATTGTATTTGATCGGTCTGGTTGATTCGTATACGCAATGAACAAAACAGGTGTAAGGCTATTAAAATAACATAAATATTTAATGTTTGTTATGATACGATGCCACCACCACCATAACCACCAAGTTATGTAAAAAAAGATTTAATTGAAAATAAACAGAACAATATTTCTAGCAAGCCATCTGGTTACCAAAGGTGGTAAGTAAAAATAAAAATAATAATAATATTTGAAGAAGATCAATGCTATGAATAATCAGATATTTTATATAACAGACTCATTTTATCTAATTGAATGATTTTATATAACTTTAAAACTAAAGTTATGTTATAATAATTATTTTCTTGTAATTTTAACATTTATTCATTTAGTGCGATTAACAACATCAGAAGCGTTTCAGGTTTTCTACTGAAAGATTATCTGAATACATGAAAATATTTTAAAACTTGATGATTAAATTTTTAAAACTATGAATACTATGTATTGATCGTAATAACATTGCAATATCATTAAATCAATAAGAGGAACTCTGAAGAAATATTTAGTAATTTTATACGGCATACTATTTTCGATATATGAAAGTCCCGAGAAAAACACTATCCAGTAAAATAATATTTATATATTTCACAATTAAATTTCATAAGTTACGAATTCAAAGCTAAAATATATGATAAATTAATCGCGCTCTTCAGTTCACAAGCATATCTCACAAACACATCATCAGAGAAATTAAAATCATGGCAAAACAAATGGCTACTTAAAATAAGAATATCATGTGCAATGATACCTTAACATGATAAAAACTTGAATCTTCAACAATTTATAGCTTATGAAAATTAAGAAAAGAGAATTCATAAGAAGAAGCAAAGTCTTTTCTGATATACCAGGAGATCAGAACTAATTTCTATATGATAGTTGTATCACTAGATGGCGGCACATACAAATACTATTATGAGTAAACTTTTTCAATTTACTTCTGAATTTTTCTTAACCAAGTTTTATCATTTTAATTACTCTTACGTTGTTAATTACATAATTGTTGTTAATTACTCTTACTCTATATTACTACATTCATCAAGTAATATACTGAATGAATATAATGCTGGAGCCACTACTACTGAATGTTGTTTTGGCATACTTATTATTTTATTAGAAATATATAATAATAAGTTTTTAATACATATCTTAAAAACTGCACCGTCTTTCTTTTAACAATACCTTCAAAAATATGATTGACATTTTGAATTATCCCCTTCGCATACAATGACGTATCTGACACGCGCATCGAATTACGGAATTTTTAGTTTTAAGTCTGCAACTAAGCAAACGAGTTAAATATTTAAAAATGCAAAAATCATTTAGAAACGTTTCAACGTCTCAAATGTCCCTTATATCATTATAGGAATCAAAATAATTATAAACGTTCAAAATAGAATGTCATCTAATTAGAAAGATAAATAAATTCCTATGTCAAAGGCTTAACACAAAAATAAATCGCTGCCAAGAAGTGGCAATGACACAACAAATACTTAAATTAATATATATTTTGATGTTAAAAACGTATGACTTTTTCATTATTAATATAATTATAATTTGCCTCTGTTGAGTTGGCGGCTGTGGCGATATAAGATCTGCATTATGGAAATTAATTTCTGTTTAGTCATATTTATTATCAATGTTATCTCTCTGCGACTTGCTTTCTGCTTCATATTTTGCATGCATATGTCTGAAGTAGTAGTGGCCAATTCATCTGAGCCAGTGGGGTAACTAGGGTGGACAAGGCAGAGCAAATGTCCTGGAGCCATTACCCAGTGTGGGCAAAATTGTTGAGTAAATTAGTTATACTTTAAAAAACTTGTTCTTAACTGTTATTTTTTGGAATTAAAATAATACTTAAAAAATAAAAATGAAACTTTTTTTCCCTAACATTTTAATATCTCGATATTTTAAGTTGTTTCGAATATTACTAACTCGAAACTACTATTGTGAGCAAATATCGTATCTGACACTGGTGGCAATTGAGTCGTGAAACCTTGAAAATATTTTAAGACTAATAAGCAAAGACATAGCATAACATAAGCTAGCCGCCTTTTGGCGACCAGTTTGTTCGCACAGTTTATTAACCTATTAGTTTGTTAATATATGGGATGTATTTCCTTAAAAAAATATTTCACCTACTTATTTAATATGAATAAAACACATGAATTGAATTAAAACAGTTTACTGCAATTTACAAAGCATATACTATATTACGAAATAAAAGTGGAAATGAAAATCTTACTACCGATTGTATGATTGGCAAAAGCACGTACTGGAATGTTTTGATGGAGAGTTTGAATCTCGTAAACACATAGTTTCTGAGAATGTATCAAACTGTATTAAAAATATTATTAAAGTTAAATAAAAAAAATTGTACAAAAATGAAATTTACGTCATTAAAAGGGTAATTTAAAGATAAAACAAACAGCACATTTTTTATTGAAAGATATGAATATCAATTTCCGAAGGAAACAAATCGTTGCAATTATGGCTAGACATAAGATTAATATATGGGCGCCAAAATTGAAAAATGTTAGCGATTTCTCGGCAAATATAATCGTGACAATTTTTGATTGCAGCTTTAAAAGTCATTTGTTAACATTTCCGGTATCTACCCAGGATTGCAGATTTTTAGAGAGATTTTAGACGATTGGCAGGATTTTCATGTGATTGTCGAAAAACTGTACATTAATTTTAAGTCTTAGCAAGATTACTTATCTGATACAGGTTAAACCTACTTTTGCGCTTGATGGAACTTTTTGTTTGAAGCCTGTTTCTTGATTACTTTTATATCTCCTTTCCTCTGACTGAATGTTTTCTTTGGTGATATGTCGAACTATCTTCAAAACACTTTTAATAATATTTTGCAGCTGTATTCATTAGTTAAGCAAAGCTTTGATACAATAAGCTGTAAAAATGCTCAATGAATAAAGTAATCTGAAATTCGTATGATGTTTTGTTTATATTTACCTGTTGCCATTCGACACTTAGTAATAAGCTCGATTTCTGTGCCACGTACGTTAGCGTTATATTATATATATATATATATATATATATAGATAGATAGATAGATATAGATCATGCTATAAAATTAGATTCAATGTGAAATTGGACTTGATAAATGCAGAAGATCATATTTTTATTCACCAAATATTTCTATCAATTAGCAAATAAATAAAAATAAAATATTAGTCTTTTGAAATGGCTAAGAGATTGTTTAGAATTTTCTTGTACTAAATTAAACTTGAAAAACAGGAATAAATATAAGTAATAATAAAAGCGTCAAATATAGAAATTATAAGCAAAAAAATCGATATGATGAAAATTGATATGCATAGAATAATGAGCTATTAATCGGATGATTATGCTACTTTTTTCGGATAGAATGAATTTATTTCGCTGTAAGTTTGAATCAAGACACTCAAGAATAAAACTTAGACAGACTTTTTTTTTGTTTATAACGTTAGCGTTTTGTTTGAAAGGGGGCAGAGGTTTACAACTTACATTTTTGCCAAACTGGCTGAATTCTTAAGCCAATAATCATTTAATTACTGCTGAATATTTGAAATTGGATGATTAATCGGAGAACTTCTCTCTAGCTACATAATATCATTAAACTCCTGGACAAATATAAATTTCATAAAAATATGAACTATTTTCATGTATTGAAATTCAGTGGAAATTCTTCATTTTATTTTCTTAAAAATGCAAATTCCTAACCCTGCAGTCTCCATTTAATTTTGAAGTAATATTATTGGATTTTTAAAAAATAATTAAACTTCTTTATTATTCAGCATAAAAAAGTAAATATTTTAGTCGCGTTTTTTTTAAAGCATTTTCAATGACTGCTGCATTAATTCCTTGGCTATTTTCTTAAATTTAATCTAATCCCAATGTAATTTCATTAATAACTATGCACCATAAAGATTCCTAAGTCAGTATTCAAATAAAAAGCGTAACTACATAACAGACATTAAATATGGACGGCACTTTATTTTCTAAAATACATCATAATAATATATCATAAAAACGTTTTTTATAATTTTTTTTTAATTGTTTTAAAAGTTTCTAAGGAATTTTTGCTTAATTTGCTCGGGAAATAATTAATATGTTTATTTTTTATTCTATTTAAAAAAAACGAGCTTAAATAAGAAATTAAAATAGTTACCGGTGTGAATATTTTGACATCTTAGAAAAACATATGGCGAATATGCATTTCAGTTCTCGTTAGGAGAAAAATAATCACATACAATGTATATTTCGGTTTGTCGATTAGCTCAGGTGACGTTCTCGTTATCTGACTGCGGTTCAAAATTACGAAGTCGGTCCCAAAATAGCCCTAATTGTGTCGTCAAAACGAGACGTTAATATAACTAAACCAAACCAAAAAAATCGATTACTGATCATTATATTTTAAAACATCATTTCAAACATTTATTTGTATTTTAACTATTCTTTTTATTAATAATTGTTATATTAACTAATTTTGAAAAATATTTTAATAAATTTGTTTTAAGGATGATAGGGCATATTAGTTCAAACTGCTTTATATACATAATTATTTCGATTTAAATTCAATTTTCTCTCTGCCGATGTAAAACTACTTTAGAAAGAGACAGAGGAATATAGTTTTAAAAAAAAGCGACGAGCATTATTTTGGTATTTGCCTTGGGCGTTAGTTTTTGTAAGTACGTCTCTGATCGTAGCCACTCTTTACTTATATATGCCTGAATTTTTTACTAAAATTACTTCATACATTCGAAATTAAACTTAATTTTAAACATTTTAAATATAATTCAAAACGAATAAAACGAAGAAATTTTTTAAAAAATTTTCATTATACCTATGCTTTTAACTACAACACACGCTATATTAATATTTGTTCAAGGATAAAATATAAAGTAATAATAGCTAAATGTACATTATTTCCTTGTTCACGTTTTATTATTTCATAGTGTCAGCATCTAGATAATATAAACTGTGAAATAATGAAATGTCAACAAGGAAACAATGCATACTACTCCCGGCTTTTCGGCACTGTTTTTTTATAGCATACTTAATATCTTAATATTTCATGGCATTGAAAATAATGAATAACGTCTTAAAAATATGAAGTAATATGTGGGTAACAGAAGAGAAAGAGAGAGAAAAATACCATCGAAAAACACTACGTATTTCAAAATAATAAGTTTACAAAAACAAATATTTACAATACACTTTAAACCGGCAGGAGTGATCTTGTAAACAAATATTTACAATCCGGCAGGAGTGATCTTCCTGAAACTCTCCCTATATTTTGAAACAAATGTACTTTTGTATTATTAACCTCATGTTATTGGAGAACAATAGCTACGAAAGAGACTACTGCCGTACGATTTTTGACAATTAAATCGGTAGAATAGGATTAATACACAAGTATAAAAAACCTAGAATAAGTATTTTGAGTGCCTTTTTTCCGACCGACTGGAATCAAGATTTGACATAAAATTACAATTCCTAGAAACAAAATTACACATTAAATTTCATATATTTAAGATATTGCGTTTTTGAATATCACTCTTACATGCTTGTGAAAGTTCGAACCTGAAAACCGTCAATAACTAAACAATTTACCCCAAAATTTAATACGAATGCACACTTTAGATCTTAAACTTGTGCATCTAATTTTTATCCGTCTGGCTCATTTCATTTTATAGAGATAGTGTTGACTTATTTTCGGATAGCTGGACAGACAGATTTCCTCTGAGTGGATTTCGTTCAAAATTTGGTAGAAATATACAAATGCGGTACAAAGATTATATACCAAATGTCATCCATCTTTGAATTTTTGTTTGCACAGATAGACATAATTCCAAAAATGTGTTTCTCGGACTCATGGAGGTCTGAAAACGAGCAGATGGATCAAAATATCGAGTTCGAATTTTTGTCGATTGCAATTTTTCCTCTTTGTGTACGGAAAAGTAAAAACTATTCGAATAACATTAAGCAAATTGGATTATCCCACCAATCCAGAATGTCAACGTTCATTTGGTAGCAAAGTAAAATAGATAAGTTCAAAATTTCAGACAGGCATTTTAGTGCACTCTTCATCATTTATTTGCCAATCACTTCGATTTAAATTATATTTGGCTTATTAATTGTTTTACTTGCCATTAATTATGGCCTTTTTTATTATTTATTTCCAATTTCGGGATCTCTGAAAAAAATTTCTAATATAAACTGGATTATGATCACCTTCCTTTCTCATCTTTTAAAGGAGTGTGCTCTGCTGCAATCTTTTCTTAAACTAAAAGTCCTGAAGAAAAATATTACAAGTCATGAGATTTCTTCCAATATCTGTTTCTTTTAATTGCTTCAATACTATTAGGCAAAATAAATTAAAAAAATTAAGGATTTCATGGAAATGTTCTAAATAAATATTTTTGATTTGGCTTCCAATTAGCTATCATTAATGAATGCTTCACCTTCTTACCCATTTTTTCGTATCGGCATCGTAGCACACATGTTAATCGTAGCACACACAATTCGGGTCAAGAACCCTCTCGGCAATGGCGGAGTAACGACATGAAGGAGTACAAATACACCGGAGGTTTTGGAGACAATAAAATAATTAATATGCTTATAGCATTTTTAAAAGTGAAAAAAGTACGAAATTAACAGCATATCCTGGTTGTCATTTATCGTATCGAAGCAAATGATAAAAAACGGGACCGAGTAGTTGCTCTCAGTTGCATTTGATCACATCTATTATATGATGCTATTTGCGTTCAAGTTATTTGGAATGGTTGCAGAATTATAGACTTTATCGATGCTTATACGATAATAGTAATGCCGCAGTAAGTACTGTATATGCTACTGTTTTTGTTCAAATATTATTATTAGGAATTATTGTTCAAATATTATTAGTAGGAACTATCGTTCAAATATTATTTGTAGGAACTATTGTTCAAATATTATTAGTAGGAATTATTGTTCAAATATTATTAATAGGAACTATTGTTCAAATATTATTAGTAGGAACTATTGTTCAAATATTATTAGTAGGAACTATTGTTCAAATATTATTAGTAGGAAATATTCAGAAGTCAGTGTAAATAATAGATAAATCAAAATACATTATTTATGTAGACTAATGATCATTTATCGTTTTTTTTAGTTGATAATTTGCTTGTTTTATATAAAAATTTATTTCTTTACTTTTTATAAGTTATAATACCAGCTCTTTAGATAAAATGAGATCATGACGCCAGCGACGATATTCTGTACGACGTCAACAAAATGTAACCCCGTCAGTCAAATTAATTTTTATTTCAAAGGTTTTTCCGTCTGATTATCCATAAAAATCAAGTTGTGATAAAATATATTTATAAAAAAAGAATCCTCGTCCATCAATCACTATTTTATCAAAAAAAAAATGCATTCACTGTTTTTCATCTAATTGTTGGCAATCATTTTTTCCAAACGTAATTAAATCCTGCTAACTATATGAATGCCCCTAATTAATACTGCGTTCAGATGCGACTGAGTACAACTGACGCATATCTTTCATTGACACATATCTTTTACATATCTCTGACGCTTTGCCACGGAGGCCAACCATCTTCTATATCACGAATCAGCAATGGAAAAATTTATTATATTTGCATTTGATTTTTCTTTATAGTTTAGTCGCCGCTTGTAGTGATCACAGATTTAAGGATCAATGTGATTTGCTGGTCAAAATAGCATGGATCGGAATACAAACAAAATCCGTCGATTCTAGTGATCAGAAATTCGTTTAAAATGATGAATGTCGATAATCAAATGGGAAAATCCAATACTGGCGGTAAGATCAAAAGAAAAATATATTATTCCCCTCCCGATTTTCCCTAGATTGTAACCTCCATTCCACCTATCCTCTTCCTCTGCACTGCTTCCATTCTGTGAACTGTAGGCTGTGACCAGAGAGCATTACCAGTTTCACGATGAGCAAACGCCGTGTGACAGAAACATGCGATCGTCTGAAAGAATAAGATCAAATTCACCGAGAAATTCAGCAGAAGGTTGAGAATTTTACAACAGCAGCTTATTCATTGCTGAAATAATGCTGAATCTGTAGTCCAAAAGAATAAATATTTTGAGGTGTAAACGAAAGGGACGTGGAACTAAACTAAAGGAGTGATTTCTCAAAGTGAAATAAAGGGATGGACGTGTGAGTGCATGTCAAAAGATCGAAGACTCCAAAATCTTCCAAATACCGTGCTCAATCTTCTAACGAGCATTATTCATTTGAACGATTGATCCAACAAATGCTTGATAACACCTAAAAATATGTTAGCCTCGATAACTTTTTAAGAAAGTTTAAAAAGTTAATATGTGTGATATTTTCTATTCTATATATATTAGTCAAATTTTCTTGTTAAAACGAATGAAATCACATGGCCTGTGTTTTTCTAGCGTTCTTGCATTCCTACAGAATTATATTATTTTTAAGACATTTTTATTGCAATGGTCATTGGATGTAGGGTTTGGCTTGCACCCAATGTAATCATTATAAGCGACATCCATTATATTTAATTTTAACAATTTTCTCCTATATACTAAGTGATCGATATATTATAAAAAGATTTTCCCATGTATACTAAGTGAGCGATATATTGTAGATTTTCGCATATACACTAAGTGAACGATATATTGTAAAGTACATTTCCGCATCTATACTGAACGACATATTATAAAGTAGATTTTCGCATCTATACTAAGTGAGCGATATATTGTAAAGTAAATTTTCGTATATATACTAAGTGAACGATATATTGTAAGGTAGATTTCTGCATCTACACTAAGTGAATGACATATTGTAAAGTAGATTTTCGCATACATACTAAGTGAACGATATATTGTAACGTAAAAGAAAAACGACACACAGTCACTTCTTTTTATATATTTTATTTTTTCAAGATCTTCAAATTCAACAGTGAATGATAACAATACTTAAGACACTTACGAGAATATTTCTCAAAACACTTTGGTATGGAAACAGCACAAGACTGAGTGACCAGACATTTATAGAAAGGTATAATCACAAGGAAGCTTTTCACTTCTGACGTCACGTGGAATGAATAGATACAACTCGGTCTCAACATGTACACTTTTATTTTTTGTGACCACCTGTCCAGTTTTTCTATAATGATGGCGAATATGTGCGTTCGTCTCACCAGCTCTATAAGCTGCTGATCACAGATCAAATTATACAGAAAATCGAAACAGGCTGGAGATTCAAGATCTTTATTGATCTCTTTTTTACTTGATAAAATAATAACTCGATAAATTTTATCTTACCAAGTTAATAAACGATTTTAATAGACTTTTTCAATTATCAATTAAATCGTGCATTAACAAATATATAACTAAAAAATTTTCAATATTATGATGCATAAATCAGAATTATATATAAACCTAATGATTAGCTTTACCCTTTTAAATATAACAACCTGTTAACAATCTTTATATCAATCTGTTTCAATTTGTGTGGGGGAATCTGATTTGTTTAGATTATTTATTAAATAGTTAATGTATGAAAGTTATGTTTATGATAGTTTTTGCATTTACAGTAAAAATGTCAATTTGATATCTAAAAACATTTTTTATTAAGATCTTTTTACATTTAATAAAAAATACTGTCTGAAAAAGTGATGCAGATATCCGTTTATAAAAACTTTCTAGATGTTGAAAAATATCGCCCAAAAGGTTCACTGTGAAAAAAAAAAAAAATCTAAACTCCCAACATGGCTCAAATATAGTTGGTTAAAATTCTTTGACTCCTTCATTATACCAATTACCTTATGGTGGATTAGCATCACTAAAAAATAAACTAAATAAAAGAATTTAATGCATCAATTAATTTATAACATGATCTAAGGTTCTACTACTATCGAAAATAATATTACAAAGAAAAAGATATTCTTTGATTATCAAAGCAAAATTGTACCTATTTTTCTTCATAAAAATACGATGTAATGAAATTATAATAACAAGAAACTTTTGCAAAGAATACTTTTATAAAATAATATATAAAATTTATCATTTATAAATAACAAGTCAAAAGATATTTTTAAAATTTTGAATGAAATTTATTAATATTTTGGAAAACTCATATATATATATATATAAATTTTACACATATTTGATCTATATTG
Source organism: Argiope aurantia (assembly GCA_026543865.1). Taxonomy (NCBI): domain Eukaryota; kingdom Metazoa; phylum Arthropoda; class Arachnida; order Araneae; family Araneidae; genus Argiope; species Argiope aurantia. The sequence goes on from JAPMOR010063921.1 coordinate 1,157,729, forward strand.
AAATGCTGAAATTTCAAATCAGAATCAAACAGAAAGAAATTACTTTTATGATCATTCATTTAAATAAATAAATAATTACTTAAATGTCCAGCGAGTTTAAGATGAATTTAACACTAGCTCAGAAGGCACTTTGGAAACACATATTTTCAGTACAACTGAGTAATACAATAAGCATTGCGAGTATAAACAGAAATATAAAGCATGATAAAGCTATGCTAGGTGTACTATGTACATTATGTGCACATGAATGATAAAAATGTATACATAAAAAAAGATAATGAGTCATTTGTTCGTATATACATAATAATTGACTGATACAAGAGCACCAATAATGACCATTTAAAATAATTTACACATTTTCCCATCCGATTTGTAAAAGGAATATAATCTTTGGTTATACATGAACGATTCATCAGCAAACTAGCGTAAACATTATTACATTTTAATAAAAACAGCAATTTTATAAGCAGTTTGATATCTCAACATAAATGTATAAACGTGATTCCTGTTCTAAATTGTTTTCACAGAATGTTCTATAATAAAATTATTCAGAATCATTGTGAATAAAAATAATAATGATTTTATTTTTCATTAGTATAAATATGTATATAAAATCTTACTTAGAAGCAGAGGCAGGATATTTCAAATCTTTAGTTTGGAAATTCGATCTTCTTTTATTTCCTACTTAATTTAAAATAGCTCAAATTCATTTTTAAAAAAATGGATTGATAAATGGAAGAAAAACTAATGGTTTGAATCTTTAAGATTATTTCAAACATAAGACTTGATAAATGTTAAAAAAAAAAGTTTAAAAAATATTTAAAAAATTTGATTACATTTAAGCTAGAAATGATAATATCTTTCTTTAAAACATGCATTTATATTGATTCAATAAAATTATTACAGAACAATGTTAAAAAAATTCAAATTCAGTTCATCATGAGAAAAAACTATAAAATTAGATTTTTTAATTCTTTTAGTCTCAGAAATTCTTTTCTTTTATTTTTTGGTAAAAAATATTAATATTAATTCCATAATATTAATATATTACTATATAACCGTGTAAAAATTACTTTGATTAATTTCATTTTTACCTTTCTAATTATAAAATTACAAAACCTTATAAAAATAATTTTTAACAGATAATTAATTACATTTAAAGGCACTTTATTTAACAAGAATTGCATGGCGTTTAATCAAACACTAATTAGTTTTAAAGGCACTTTATTCCAACAAGAAATGTCTTTAAAGGCATTTTATTCAAAAATATTCGACAGTTTCGAGCAAATAAATGGTATTTGCTATAAATTCTGAAACTTTTTAACAAGTTTGTCTTTAATATACTAATCATATTTTCATTATCTTTAAATAAGAATTTAAAGATGATGTAAAAATTTTAACAATGGAAATTCAACATTTAATAGAAGAAAGGCACTTGCATCTGAAACGTAGCAGGATATAAAAATTTCTTTTTGTTGTGTAAATATTAACAGATGTAACAGTTCGTCCAAACATAGACTAGTACTCCTTAAAAATTAATATCAATCTATGAAGAGATATTTGTTTCACAATTATCCATTTCCTGTGTTCTGTAATACTTCCTTATCAAGATTTGGTAACAACACATTGGCATAAAACAATACTGTCTTATTTACAGACGCAATCCAAAATATAGGCAAGAACTGTGATGGAATATACCTTAGACAACAACACAACGAACCATTAGTGTCCTTTTATGCTTGTGACAAAAGAAACTTTTCTGACTAGCATCAGTTTCTGAAAAAATCATTTCAAGAGTGTTTAACATAATACTTTGACCAACAAAATTAATGACTCGATAATTGGTGAAATCATAGTCCTGTCTATTCGACCATTGCCATTAGTTCACAAAATAAGTGTTCATGAAAACTAAACAACAGGATGCCCAATAAATAATAGTTTCTATTTTTCTGACCAGAAACATATTTGTTGGATCATTCTTCGGTTTTGATGTCTGGCTTCAGGTCGACCATTGCGTGCAGTTCTTCTGGGGTGTACCCCAACAAGTTCTGCAAATCGCACACGAATCTGTACACGTACCGCTTTCCGGCTGTCTTGTGGATGATGTTCTTGTCATAGTAGTATCTCAGTCCCCTACTCAGCTTCTCGTAGTTCATCTTTGGTTTGTTTTTCCGGATGCCCCACCGGCGGGCCACTTCGTCCGGATCGGTGAGCTTGAATTCCCAGCCGTCCCCTGTCCAGCTGATGAAGTTTTGGCACGATTTATCCGTCAGTAATTCCAGCAAGAACTGCCACAGTTGAATAGGTCCACTTCCTATAAGGAAAGAAAAGAAATGGAATAGTTTGAAAATCTAAATCGTCAATAATATTTTCATACTCAGATTTCAATGTAAAACATTCAAAGTATTCTGCAATAATTTCTTTTTTTTTTTTTAATACTTATAAGTCAATTCAATGGATTAGTCAGGAGCAAATCTGTTCATTTCTGAATTTTGAGACTAGCACTTCTCGATGATTATATTTCTGTTAAGAGTGGTACCGAAGCCCGGTGGTGCAGTGGTGCGCGCTCCCAAAGCACAAGTCTGAGGTTCGGTCCTCGGGCTAGGCTAGGTCGACTTAGTCTTTCATCCCTTCAGTGGATCGATAAACAGGACCAAGCACGCTTTTGAACTAAACACCGGGGCTAACACGTTAGGATGACCATCTAACCGGGACATATGACTTGCATCTCAGGGTCCTCGGTCAAGAAAGCAGATATGTGCACTGTAGGCCTTGGCTGACATGGGCTGTCATGCCACTGAGTTTAGTTTAAGAGTGGTACACAGAAAGATGAGTGGTTACTACAATTACTAATTCTGGAATAATCTGAGTTCACCTGTTGTTAAATGCATGTATTTCATCTTTCTTCTCACCCTCCTCCCATTTTTTTAATGAAATAAACGGTTCCTGACGCATGCGCTAGAAACGCGGTGGATATATGAAAGCATAAATTTAATCCTGCAGCATTTGTAAGTTATGAGATAAAAGCAAAATTATCATGCGTCACAAAAGAATATATAAAAAAAGATTAAGCCAACAAAATGGGAACATATGCAATCCTAAAGAATAAAAATACATTATTGTAAATACTGAAAAATTTAGCCAATGGAAAATAAATTAGAAAAAACTAATCGCACATTTGTAGAGAAACGAATATCTTTTCAGTTGTTTTAAATAAGCTAACTGAACTTTCTAATAATAAAAAGTAAATAAAAACGGCAGTTTTTATCGGTAAATTAAAACTAAGAAATAAAACAATTACAAACTTTTAAATAAGTTTTTCACATCCACAAGAGTAGAACATTATATAAATGCACTATTATTTTGACCACAAAATTTTCATCCATCATAATGCTAAAAGGAAAACCATAATGACAAAGGAAAACCCAAAGAACATTCAACTCACCTGAATATCCTGCCAGGACAGCGGCCTGTATGACAGGTTTACTGTCTTGGCCTGGAATGGAGACAGGACTGTGCATCCCCATCATGTTCTGTAGGTTGTTGTTGAGGGACACGTGACTCTCCCTATTGAGATTGCCATAGTGCTGATGGTTCATGTCGGTTGGCCAATGACCACCGGCTGTCTGCATCGACCCTGGAACCGTCTGGAAAGGAGGTTCGTAGTGGTTGTAGCTCTCGGAATACCCCATTTCGTGATGCGGGTACCTACCTGCAAAAGGGAAAAAGCATGTCTTTCAGAAACATTAAGAACAGGAGAACATAAAAAGAGAGAGACAATTTCATCCATGCAAGCATCTAACGTGTCACGTTCGGGGATTTATGAATGTTATTATAAAAAAAGGAGCTCTTTATGGCAAGAAAAGACAATAACATTGATTTCAAACTCATTATGCTACGGAAACACGTTTAAACCAATTTACTGGATTGTATAATCAATATACATTTTATTTAAAGCGTACAAACCATCACTTGTAAAATCATGTGACATAATAATAATCCTTTCGACAAGCTGTAAGGTAAAGGTATCTTTCTCATCATTGATGTTTATGGTTTCAAACTGCTTTCAAACCTTAGGCAAAAACTTTGAAATATTGCATATTGAAGCAATCATCGACCATGACTTTATTATTATCGCATAATTCAGCATTCATTGCAAAAATAAATAATATTAAGGTAACAAATACTATAAAAATAAAATACAAAAAGGTTTATTTAGTAAGTAATGTAAATGCTAAGTAAACGCCAAAAGATTATTTCGGCTGGCAAGAACTAAGAATCTATCGTATGCGTTTTAGAAACCTCTGAAGAAATCAAACGGGTTATCGTATGATTTTTCAATTATTTTGAGAAAAATATCGTCTGTTTTTCTAAATTAATACTGAAATTAAAAACTAATCTGCTGTACTTTTGAATATTTCAATTATAACTATTATCTGGAATAAAAAAAAAATACATCAACTGTTTTTTTTTCTCACATAATTGTGTTAGGATTAAAACGGTTGTCTTTTTTTTTTAATACAGTATACTCTCAGTAATGTGACAACCATCAGGCGGAGATAACACCAGATTAACGAGTTCCATTTTAAAAATGTACTTAAATTACAAAATTTATATTTATTACACAAAATTAAACAGAATAAATATTACAAAATATAAGCAGCATCATATTTTACCCTTTGAGAAGATAACTAACATCCGTTTAAATAATACCACTATCAAAAAACCACTATAAAAAAACAGTTTCATGGGGAAAATTTTTTTTTGATAACAGAGTATTAAATATTTTCAATAATATTTACTATCCCATATATTAATCTATCTACTACCCGAGAAACAAACACCTGTCAGGTTTCAAGTGTCTAATTCTAATATGAATGAAAGATTTTTCGTTGTATGTTAATTATCATGAAGAAAATACAATTTTGGAAGGAAGAAAAAATGGCGTTTAGTTTAAAAGAGTAAATGAGGACGCTCACATCCTCACTTCCAAGATTGAGGATAATAAAATACATTCCAAAGGAAAAAAAGAAGCACACATAGCTTCTGTAATTCTCTAAAACTGATAGTTTTTATATAATGTTACCAATAATTATTTCTGCTTCTTCATTTTTATTTAATTAGAATCTTCAATCTACTGAAGCGCATATATATTAGTGCTATTAAAAATAGAAATTCAAGTTTCTCGTTGCCTAACAAATAATTTTAATTTAGCTCATAGACTTAATTTGATTAATACATTTTATTCTCTACGTGAAAATGACAGTAGCTCTCCGACCGTCCCCTTTCAGGTGAACTGAATAGACCAGAAATAAAGCTTTGGACTATATTTTTTAAAACAAATTTCTCTGATTATTTAAATTGATCAGACTGTTTTCCAGTTACTTAACCTACCTTTAAACATATCCCTTTTTCATGGCGATTGATTTAAAAATTACTTTAAAAAAATTTACGAAGTTCGAAATTTTTGGTACAGTATTGAAAATAGTTCATTCATATTTGAAAGTCAGCAATCGTTTGTATTTAACGAGACAATGTTTTGAGTGCTATTACTATAATTTGGCTTTGGCAATTATTATTACTTCAAAATGCTCCTTCACATGATAATTAACATCGTACATTGTTATACTTGTTTTCAATTATTTTCTTCTCATATCATACAACTGACAATGATAAAAAAAAATTAATAAGAAATAACTAGCATGCATGCAAAGTTTTATAAAGCAGAGACAGGACTGTAACAACTTAGCCAAAAACAGATCAAACTATGAGAAATGGAAATGAGTCGCACTTACCTCTATAATGCCTGTTGATGTAGGAGGGTTGATACTTTGTTTCTTGCGTCATAACTACACCACCAGTGGGTGAATAAAACTCTGGGCTTCCCTCCAAGTAGGTGGGATGGTTGGGCATGGACTCTAGGACGTATTCGGAGCTGTCGTCCAGCTGTGTGGTTGAAACACCCATGTCGTCCTGGGGGATTTCGTGGAGGGTATGCATAGTTTCAGCGATCTGTCCGTATCCTGCTGAGGAAGAGAAGAGGGAAAAGGGTTAATATGGAGGATAATAAAATATTTGACACGGAATGAATGACTATACAATGGCGAATGTGTAATAATATAGAAGTTTTTGAAGATAATCTATAATAAAAATAAATTTGAGATGAATTCAATGAAAGTGTATATCATTTTTTCAGAAAACATTACAAAAAATGTACATTTATTTGTGATGGAAATTTAAATAATATTTCTCTTACAATTTTTTTAGCAAAAATATCGTTATATAAGACAAGAAATTTGTTTTAAGAATTAATCTTATAATTAATTATGATATGAGCATTTACTTTCTCATAGATCCCATATTCTACATTTCAAAATTTAAAAAAAAAAACATACAATTTTATTTTATTTTTTAAATAAAAATCAGATAATTTGGTCTTCAGATTCTTCTAAAATGCGATATTCGATTAAGTTATTTGAAAGTAATACAGTCTCATGAGATCTGTTCACTAAGAATAATAATTAAAAAAAATACGGTACATCTCATTTTACATTCAAAGGACTGATATAAAATGACGAATCAATGAGACGACGAATAATCAAAATTTTAATAATAAATTTTGGGTATTACAAATTTATTACTACAAATGCATATTCATTTAAAAGTAAAAATTCTGTAAAGTATATTACTTATTACATTAGTACATTACTTTGTGTATTGAAAATAATAATTAAATTAGAAAACTTGAAAATTTATCATAGAAGAGAAAGAAATTCATTTTTTAAATAAACATCTTGAACACAAATTCTACATTTCTTATACTGCAGAATTTATGTGCTGGGCATTTAACAACCACGACAACAACAACAAAAAAAGATAGCCAGATAGAGATCTTTAAACGTCGTTTGATGTTCTGATATCCTAAGAGTATTAAACTATTATTTGAATCTAATTAAGTTCATTGATTTTTTTTTTCACTAGTGAATTGACAAACAAAATAAATTCGTCTTTCAAAGGAGACTTTTGCATCCTGAACCCTCTTATTCTTATAATCATTTGAATTTAAGTATCTTAAAACATTGGAATTCCCGAGTTTCTCTTTCGAAATTCTCTACTTCCTCAAAAACCATATTGATAGCAGTTCGTTACATGTTGCTAAACAAAAGAGGTTCCCACTTAGCTCATGGTATTAAGCAAATGTATGCTCGGACATCCACTGAGAGTTCTCAGAAAACATCTTTGTTCTCCAAACCCTTCAGGGCGAGTGTGTCCAATGAGCAAAGCACACCCCACAGATATTCAATGAAACATACTTTACGAAAGGCGGAGAAAATTTTTCAGTGAAATATGTATATCTCGGACGGCCGAAGTAATTTCGTTTAACTGGTGCTTGGGGCCTTTCAGTAATGATAAAGTTAAAGGAAGAAGGAATGATTTCTTCATTATCATTTAAATAATAGCAGTTCTTTAATGAATTAATTACTAATATGAATAATTCCGAAGTCATGACAACGGAGTAATAGCTAATATAATCCTCGAAAGTGGTAGCTGCTAGAATACTCGAATCTTCTTCAAACCTTCAAACGAATTTTAAACAAAGCTTTTGCATTGTATAAAAGTAGTGTTTTATCATTCATTATACTGGTTAGGAAAGTTTCAGGACTGTAATGAAAGAAAACGGCTTACAAATAAAAAGGATGTAAACGGTGTGTAAGGTGCATGAAAAAAAAATCATCATCTTCTGTATTCTGAATAGTACATTAGTAACTTTCAATTTTTAAAAATTCAGAAAGTTAGCTAATATAGCTGATAGTACAGAAATGACAAAAATAAACTATTATAGGTACAAAATTAATGACTTAAATTTTACGGAAGTCACATTTTATAAGCTTCCTAACAACCAAGACTTAAAAAGAAACAAAATCGTAGGAAGATTTTAAGGTTTTGAAAAAAGTGAAATTTTGAAAGTCCAGACTCTTCCACTAGTAATGACTGGACTTTAAGTGACTGAATGGAGAACAGAAAATGCTAATACTTTCCATCGGTATCATCATTTTTTTCCGCTCTCTCGATGACTCTATGCAAAAAGAACTTTATTATTAAATCTGTTTCTATAATGCATCTTTAAATGTCGCAGCATACAGTTGCATAATGACTTAACTACAGTTTGTCAAAATACTAGAGCCTATGATATTCGGTAGTTCTGATTCCAGATATTATACTCGTACTTACATGAGTCCATAGATATTGTTCCAGTCCAATTTTTCACAATTGGAAAAAATCTGCTGGTTGCCTAGTTATGCAACAGCTACCGCACGTCTTATTATACTGTCTAGTTATGCAACAGCAGTCGTATGGGTAATTTTATTAAAAAGCAAAAATACAATGAACTTGCTCGGATATTAAATGAAAAAGAAGTTAAAAAAGAAAAAAAAAGAATATGAAGACCACTTTATTGCACTGACGAAATGCTTTTGACCGAAAACACATAAAACAACTATAATAATATATTTCATGATTAAGAAAAACTAGTTAGGAAAGACAGAGATTAGATTTAATAATAAAGCATAAAGATAGTCAGTAGCACAGTGTGAATAAAATTATGCATTCAGCCAAGCATGAAGTTTTGTTAAAGTAAAATAATAATAATAATAATAAAAAATAACCTCGTCACTCGTCTCAGTGTGTAACCTTGAAGTTTGGGAGGGGTTGTACTGTTTTAAGGTCGGGTTTCCTTGTTTCTTCTGTCGACGCTCTGAGTGTAATTCTTTATGCAAAAGACGCATTGAAAACATACGAAAACAGCAATTAAAGAGACTAAAAGTTTGGATAAAGATCTTTGTTAAACAAACTGTTTTCAAGAAGGTTTCGGATAATTAGTTATATTAACTAAGCGAGACTTGCAGAAACAAGTTTGCTCAGGCCAAGCCTCGTGATTTATAAGCAAAACGGATCTACACAATTATGCAGGTTTTATTGATAAAAAGATCTATAAAAGCAGCATCCCAAGCAATGTTTTTCATCCGCTCTTTCTTTTTTGTTTAAATGCGCTGTTTGGTAGTTCTGAAAAGGAAAGGAAAGAAAAAAAAAATCCTCTTGGCAAGCTGGAAGGCAAAGATAGATAGATTCCTTTACATCTGAGCTACTATTTTCAAATTCCTTCCAATACTTAGAATAAGAAAAGAAAAAAAAAAAACCCTCAAGGGGGAAAAATATTCAAAATCAGGGCTTGAAAATTACTTTCTAGCCTTTAACTTCTAAGATATTGCAATTATCGTAAAAACTTTAAAGTTGTTCGTCTTAACGAGGCGCTCATTTGACTAATTGGACTTATTTTTGTATTTTTCTTACTAAGAAAGTTATAGCGAAATGACAATTTCAACTCTCCCACCATTTGCACCCCCTTTGAGCTACGAATTTATCCGAGATTTTTATATTTCTAACAACATAGTCCAAGCCAGTTAAAATCCAAACAAAATTATCCTGTTCATAAAATAACATGGTTTAAAGTTAAATAACAAAATAATATGGGCAATGTTCTCTTATTCGAATTTTTCTTACATTTATTATATTATTTTAATCTTTTAATCATTTCTACAAATAAAATATGGAGAAGAGCTTTCATGCTGTCGTGTAATTCGAAAATATGGAGAAGGGCTTTCATGCTATCGTGTAATTCGTTCATTTTTTTCAATGACATTTAGATACTAGTTACAGACAAATCAATTTTAAGTTACTGAAAAATGTTTGAAAGCGATTTTAGATTAACGTAATTTAACATCGTTAAGCAAATAAAGCAAAGTCTTTTACAATAATGAAAATATTAAAAAATGTAGCAATATTTTATTTTTTTGTTTTTTTAAGCCACATGAAAAAGAATAAGCAGCTATGGATTTAATTAATAAAATTAATTAATTAATTCGATTTAATTAATTTAAAAAAATAAATTCTTGTTTGCTAAATAAAAATTTAAAATTTGTTTTACAAGCTTCAGAAATATTTTTAAAGATAAAAATTGGATTAAGATAAGGATAAAAAAGCATTATACAACTTTTTACAAAATATTTAATTCCTAAACTGAATATAATTGCAAAGCTAATCCATTCTGACAAAAGGGATGGTTCTAACTGGAAATGTGAAAATAACGTGTTCTTTAAGAGAATTAAATCAAACAAAAGTAAGTCTTCTCTAGGTCATTTATAATTGCAATTACTAACAATTCTTATGACGGAATAGTTCCAATGAAAACGCACGACGAACGTCGCAACTCGGCAGAATTCGGACAAAATTTCCATCCATTTTCTAGCTCTAGCTGATAATTTGCTGTAGCCGAGATTTGTTCAAAGCAGTATTAAAACCGAAATTTCACAACCGTTCTATGTTTTTGATATTAAATCTGGAATTTTATAGTCTTTTAAAAAAGAAAGGGAAATAAATATGCTTTTTGACTAACTTTCCGTCAATCAACAGTTTTGCGAAGAAGACGAAAATTTTCCTTTGAAAACAAATTTTAAAAATTCATTTTCTCTTGAATAAATTATATATCTACATTTCTTGGCCATATACATAGGAAAAATATTTCGCAATATTTATTTATTTTTATTCTGTGATCATGCTTACAAGACCAAAACCCCATTCGCAACAACAATTTTTCTGTATTATAAAATGTACACGCATAAGACACACAAAGAAAATATGTGAATAATTAAATACGAGTGTTTAGTTCATAAACTAAACCTGATAGTAAAATAATCTAAATATTATTAATACTATATCATATGCTGCCTGTTATAATCATAAAATTACAACTGTACAATAAAGACGTTTTGTAAAAACAATAAAAAAGTACAATAAAGAGGCAATGCCGTAATAAAAACAAATTTTATGAAAAAGCGTACTGGAAAATCGAATCGTACCCCTGTTCCCACAATAAAGAATGAAGTTCTTAGAAAATAATTGATTTTGGTAGCAATGATTCACTTACAGAACAAACGGAAATAAGCCAATGATATCTGAATAGAAATCAAAAATGATATTAATGATATTAAATTACAGAATATGAATATTACTAGATATATAAAGACATTTGCGTACGTTGCAAAAAGTTGGGTTGAAAAAGTTGATTCGGAAACTTTTATATTTTAAAAGAAAGGAAAGGAATTGCCTTTTAAAGAATTTACTGGTTAACAATAAAAAGTAAATTAGAATATGTTCCCCGTGTTTTAAAACTGAATGAAGATATTAAGATTGCACGTCTGAGAAAGCGTACAACATTTATCGTAATATTTCGGTAACACATTTTTTCCTCGCTGTCAATACTATTCAGGTCACTTCCCTATATATATGTTTCCAAAATTAAAGCCTCACATTTACTGATATATCCGAGCAGAACATCTGCCCAACAGATTGCCAGAAATTGCACGCAAGTCAGTGAGAAGGAAGCCCTTATCATCCCACTACAACTCGAATAAATAATGAAAAAGAACGGGAAAAGACGAGGCACCAAACGACAAAAATTGAAAAGGACACCACACTTACCCGCCGAGTGGTTCGAGGGATTTCCATGGAAGTAACCGTTTCGAGACAAATGATTTTAATTTATGAAGAATGGCAACAATAAACGCGAGAGGCGGAAGGCTTCCATTGATCAGGTATCCTATCGGGCGGAAGGCAGGAGATGTCTTTGCAGAACGAAGCAGCGGGCCCGTTCGTGTGGGTGGATGCGAGCGCGTGACGCAACGGCCATTCTTCTGACAGGGTCACTCTCATTGAAGGAAACGGAGAGTTGGCAGCGATGACGGAAAGAAAGGAGGAGGGAGGGAACGGAGATGAGAAGTGAACACGCCACGGAATGGAAGAGGCACCAGTCACTTACTCCTGACGGCAACTGCAGTTGAAAGAAAATCAAGATCCAACACGCTTAAGCTGGAAAATGTCTCTGCCAATTAAAGCATGGTCAACTGCATGCTTATTAATCTCCAGAATGGCTCGATTTCCATATCTAGTGATTAATAGAGTCTGAAACATAGCGAAACCTATAAACTTATGAACAGTAATAAGTTTATTTCAAATATATAGCTCCTCATTATATATACGTATATATGTATGTATGTAATGATAAACTAATTTAAGTCTTGAATAATTAATTTCCAAATTTTTTATTTTAATTAAGCTCATATTAACTTCATCCTAATGCTCTCTTATTTCCTGATCTAATTCCATTTTTTAAATTTAATTAATTCTGCATGCGTTCATTTCAGCATTCTCTCACGCTCCGAGTGAGGGGTAAAAATCCTTAATGCTTATCACATTCTTTTAAAGATACCTACAACTCCCTTGCCTAAATCGACACGTGTCAAGAAATCAAAATCTCATAATAAAATTAAAGGAAGGCAAATTTTTGCTTTCTTCTGCTCTTGTGTCGCGATGTAGACTAATGTATTTCTTATCAATTTTTCTTTGTGCGTAAATTATGCCTCTCGTAGTGAAGTATACCAAAATTTTAAAAAGTTTCTTCTATTCGGCCACGTAGCTGCTAAAAAATATGCGTGGACACTTTTAAATTTTAAAACCGATTTATTTCACCAAGAGAGGCATAATTTAGGAAGAATAAATGATAAGAAATACGTCAGTTTACATTGCTACACAAATGCAGAAGAGACACCAAAATTTCCCCCATTTTTTACTATGAGATTCTGATAGGTATTTCTTTGACACGTGTGGCAAGGGAATTTTAAGTATCTTTAAAAGAATATTTAGAGCATTGAGGATTTTTACCCTTTCGCACAGACTGTGAAAACCTGTTGAATTCAGCAGTTTTACAAAGAGCGTGTATAATTAATTGTCAAAAAGTGGGAATTGGATCAGGAAAAAAGAGAACAATTTAGAATGAAGTTAATATAGGTTAAATTAAGATAAAAATCAAGAAATTATTTAAGACTAAAATTATATATATATATAGTCATGACATTAGCAATCAGTCTAGCCTATTTCACCCCATCAATTATAACTTTCAAAGGCCGATATGACAACATGATAATACTAGGCCAATTTCCGGCTCATTTGATCATCAGACCCGGCAGAAATCCCATGTCTAAAAGCAGACAAAAGATACATGAAGCGCACAGTATTGACAACTTTAGTTACTCATTTCGAAAAGTTAAATTCTACACAGCTCTTTACCACTGTAGCTTCGCCTATCTGTCAACCATGTCGTCCAAGAATGAACAAATGACATACACCCTGATAACAGAGTAGTGTCACTTTAACTAGGGTTTCGAAGGAACAATTGGATTACTGAAATGGAACAGGTTATAGATAGATAATAAGATAGAAACTGGAAAGACAGGCAACATCTGGATTACAGAGACACTGGAGTTATGGCATAATGATAAACAACTAAGGTATTCCAGTCTTTGTTAGACTGTGTCCGGAATGGTAGATTATTTCTGACACATCTTTGTGCCAACCATGAATTTGCTCATTATTCACTACTGATATGCAAGAACTGTATACAATCACTGAGTGAAAAGATACGTGCAATTATTGACTGTTTGCCTCTTAACAAAGCTAATAAATGCAAAGATCTTCCCAATTAAAGTATAAGATATTGAACATAGTAAGAAAATCAGTTTTTAAAAGGTTAAATTACACTCCAACAGATAAAATTACATAATTTTAAAAAAAAATAAGCCATAAACATTAAGGAATTCCTAGAAATATAAGGTTTATTTGTTAGTGAAATATGAATAAAAATGTACAAATGATTATCAACTGCATAATCATAAATTCCAAAATGCATTTTTTCAGAGCCATAACCCTCTGGATTTGTTTCAGAAAAATTTCTTTCAATAATTTCGACGCGATTATTACTATGAAAAAAAAATCAGAAAATAGAACCAATACTTTTAAAAGGTTAAAATGTTGCGCTTCTGTACGTCAGTGATTCGATCTAAAATAATAATGATCTATATCCTTTTTAATTAGGCCTAAAAAATTGAAAAAGATAACTAAAAGAGCTTTTTTGATTAGGTATACGATTAACTGTTTTAACCCTAAAACCGCATGGATTTGAATAAAAAAAAAATCTTGAGATCCTCATATGTATTAGAATTATTCATATTAATCAAATTTTGTAGGATTTTATTTTGATTTGTAATCAATATGTGGATTCGATGCTTTCATGTTAATAACATAAAAGCGTTAATAAAAGAAAAATCTTTACAGGTCATACTTCGCAAGAAATATGAAGTCTTAGAAACAATTAATTACAGATAAAATTAAAGTCACCTTGAACTGATTCTTTAAACTGAAGCTTCTTCTATATAGAATAATAAAATTTCAGAGCTTTTGGGAAAGACAGCAGCAAGAACTTGCCACAGCAAAATAGAAACCTACCGTGCATAGTAAAAAATCGTAAAACACCGCAGCATGTTCCCGCCTATTCATCAAAGAAAAACGATCTGGTCGAGATTCCGTGCAATATTCTCGGAATCAGCTGACACACTGAGAGATAATTTAGGCCACAAACATGAAATATCAGCTTTAATAAAGATGGAACTACAGGATTACAGAGCGTGGAGCAAAATTATTGGCTAACCAAGCCAATTCTGTGTCTCAGGCCGATTCCACTCTCCTTTGCGGCTTCTTTGATAGGATCTGTAGTGCCCAGCTGAGCATATTCAGAGGACGTGGAAAACATTGCCAAAGAGGAGAAAAAAGAAAAGCAATGCTTTTCCCTCCCTTTTTGTAATATTCATTTCGAAGAAATTGTTTCGACTATAGATTATTTAGAACAGAGCTTGAGAATCCACCGCAGTACTGAACATTCGTTTTTGGTAATAATTTTTTTAAGTTATTCTATTAAAAATATTTAGTAGAAAAATTGGACAGTAAATTGTTTAATAAATACAAGGCTGCTTTAACAACTTCTGTTATAAAATAAGGCATGAAAGATTGATTATGGAAAATGCATTGAATTGTAAAATGTTAAGAATTCGAAATCTCTTTTGAAGTTAAACTAACATTGAAAGATTGAGTATGGAAGATACATTGAATTGTAGAAATTTAAGAATTCGAAATCTCTATTGAGGTTCAATCGAAAAAATTAACACTAAATTCATAATTTCATTAAATTAAATATTTCATTAAGTGCAGTTGTGTATAAAGCCTTTTTACCCTTCATTAAACTGGAATCGTAAAAAATTCGTAATCTTTAACAAAAGTTTGTTGTATTATCTTAACAACACACCAGTTCTAAATACAGCCAAAACCTTTTTGTGAGAAAAAAAAAATCATTCATCCAGAGAATTTCTTTCATTTGTTGAGAAATTTACCTGAGAAATTTTTATTCGTGACATTAAAAGACTGGTTTTCATCACACGAACCTTTTTAATAAATTAAATTATATGTGAACCGTTTCAGAATATTGTGTATGAATGAATTCATGTTCAATATATTCTAAATATGATAAGCTTACCATGCACCCATGGTAAACTGAAAACAGGAAGAAAGTAACAGATAAAAGTTATCATTCAAAGTTAATTTTTATTATTTTTTCAAATTAGTTAAAATTAAAGTAATTTTTATGCATAATAACAATAAATGTATGTTTATGTTTGTGTGCGTGCATATGCGTGTGTGCATATTGGCGCTCTACAAGCCAGACCATTTGATCTAGAGTTATCACACTTGGCAAAATACATACTTTAGACGGTGGGAATGAGCACCACGATGCGGGTTTTTTTTTTTTTTTTTTCAATTCTAATTACTTAAAAATTACGCGGGCGTTTGGCATTTTTTCTCAATAATTTCTGAAAATATTATGGCACAAAAGTAATTTTTAGATTGTTTTAATGTCCAAAAATTGTTTTTTCAATAATATCAATGCTTGAACTTGTAAATTCATTTTTTAAAGATTTTTTTCAAAGATATTTTAACCTTATTTTAAAACAATTTGTTTTGCAAAAAATATAAATAAAATTTAACCTAAAAAAAGCACATTACGCAGCATGTAAAAAATTATGTTTTATCAAAGTGTTTTCATCACGTTGACAAAAGATCCAATTAAAAGATTAAGTTAACTCCTACTGTAAACTAAACAAAGAAAAGTGAAATTTTCAGCGCGTGTCTCTATGAAATGATATAAATAGGAAAAGCGTTATTTTCTAAAAAATAAATGCAAAAAAAAAAAAAGGTTTTGGTGGCGTTTTAAAATATCTACATTATTAATTCAATAATTCAGTTTTATTTAAGGTAAACGTAGTTTAATTTATAAAGAATGCCCACTTTATTCAGGGTCCAACAATTGATTTTTAAATAATTCAAAATAGGAATATACGTGCATTTAACAGGAAAAACGGTTTGAATGAAGTAAAAAAATACTATATTAAGCATTTTTAGTCAATAAATGTTCTGACGAATTACAAATTTTAAACACATAAGGCTGTACACATAAGACATAAGTGCCGACTTCTTCGAATTTCTATAGCCATATTTTTCTAAAAATATGTTTGATTTCAGCTAAAAAAGATTTTGTATTAAGTAAAGTTTAACCACTTTCGCTTGAATTTAAAGTTAAAATTTTACGATAGCTGACAAAATTCTATAATAATATGAATTATATGACTGTCAAATTGAATTGACACTTATAAATATTTCGCTAAAGAAGCTCTTAAATTACAAAAAATATTTAATCGAAAATTTTAGCTAGCATTAATTCTGGCGAACCAGCTGGTCGCCAAAGGCGGCTAATTGGTAATAGAATCAACAAGGTAAAGTAGAAACAATTTCAAAAATACGTAAAGTTTATAAACATTAATTTCAGAAGAGTTGCTTAAACACAATAATTGAAAAAAAAAATCAAATTCTTTTTCATTCTAACTTACTTTCAATAAAAATCTTGATAAAGCAGATAAGTAACCTATTTTAGATTATGATTCCAAATTATCATCTTTGTTTCTAAAACAATAATTATTTAGAAAATAACGTTTCAATCAACTCTACAATCCCATTCTTGATATTCAATGCTGATATACAATTTTCGTTCTTTGTAAAACTATTCAAATTCCAGCTTTAAAATTATTTCCAACCTGCTTCAAAACATATTTTAAATGGACATTTTTAAATAATGTAGAGTTGAAATCATTTTTTTAAACCTTGAGATGAAAGACAAGGATTCAAAATTTGTTGGCTGAGGCAATGTCCTCGAACTTAATATCTCATTGTTTCCGAGACTTGCGTGTAAACAAAATTGGCGCACGGTAACCCAAGAAGAATGCAGACTCAAATTATTTACACTAAATTATCGACAAATGACTCATTTCTTGGTTAGATTTCATTAAATGCGATTTGCACCAAAAACAGAAATAGTATCAAATGTAAAACAGTAATTTACTCTGAATTTTCTAATAATAAATTATTTTTAAATATATAATGCATTGACATAACAGTGTATTCGATATTCTAACTAGAAATGCGTCATTACAAGGGAAAAAAAACCTTAATTGTTTAATCACTATCTAAATCGTAAAACAAAACGTTGAAAATGATACTATAAATTCACTATTTTATTGTTAAATTCTTTTAATAGATTTTTGAAACTTACTACAAAATAAAATAAATCAAGTGCTTAAATAATTTCTAACTCACGTTCTAAATTATATATATATTAAACTAACAAAATATTATTTTAATAATTCAAATGTAATAAATAACATTTACAAAGAAGCATGTTTTAATTTGAAGTATGTATCTTTATTCTGAACCAATAATTCTGAAATCACAGCATTTGCCAAAGTGGGTTTTAGAAAAAAGTAAATAATTTTTAAAGAAGAGATCAGAAACTGTAATCATTCTGAAAGGATAATAAACATGTCTATGGCCTTCAAAATAATTATCTCGAAGTAAATTATGTGTATTTAACTTTTCTTAAAAGCTCACCATATTAAGGAGGTTTTTCAATTTTATCATTTTAACAATGTATCCAATGATATAAAGGCACGATAAGTAATTGCACATTCGGATTCTATCATTCCATATTATTGCATTTATGAACAAAAATATTTTTTTAAAAAAAGTGTTTTATCGATTTCACTTAACAAGTGTTAATCCCGCAAGAAATTTTGATGGGACATCTGATAAATGATGAAACTAGTTAACAACCTCATCGACGATTCGGGGATGTACCTCAATGCGACGGCTCCATGCATGAGATGTGCCGACTTCTACAGATTTCAATTCCTAACTGCTATCAGGGCATTCGGTTTGCAACATAACTTCGGAAAGGAAGGGACTTCATTTATATCACCAATGATATTACTCTGTAGTGGATTTTGTTGGGTGCATTTGATAATATATTTAACCCAATACCAAGTAAGCAAATCTAAACGGATTATTGGGATTTTCTAGAAGATGGTAGCAGAGAATTATTTATAGACTAATAACAAAAAATTACAAATTATATTTAGTTTTTATACTGAGAATACATCCCTATAATAATGCAAAAAGAAACCCGGCGATTTTTTATAAAATCACCGTCACAGTAATATGTTAAGAGTTCCAAGAAATTCTACACCTATTTTTTTTATTCTGGATCCTGAGAAATCATGAGGTGTTAAAAATAAGCAAGTCCGTTTTTTTTCATATATATCTTAAACATTTTACAATATTAAAAATATTCTTTTCGCATATAATTGTCAAATTACATGATCTAACTCCTTTACTGTATACTGAAATCCGGATTTTAATATCGGAATTCTTGGATTTGTTAACGTAATTTGGAATGACAGCATTCTTCTTGGACATCTGGAAACTCGGAAAACAATCTCCAGACTTCAATATCGCCCAGAGTGGCAACATGCGAACTTTTTTCGGTCCAACCTCTACCTGGTTTCCGGTGTCCGCCCACGACGCCCTGCCAACAAGCGATGCACCACGTGGTCATTTGTTGACACAGCAACTCTTTCTTCCCTAAAACACCTCTGGAAGATTTCTTTCAGGTGCGCCATTCATCAAAGTTGATTTCTGGCACCCGCTGCTGTAAGCCAGTGTTGGAATAGAGGTGCCATGGGAGCGAAAAAATTTGAGTTAGCAAAGCAAGTCTACTTTTCATAATTTGACACAAGATGAAATTCAGATACCTCCAACTAATTCAAACTTGGCAACAAAACAAAATTTAGGTTTCCGGCCTTAATTTATAATGATCCTTAAGATCTTACTTGAACGGAGAGCTGCTTTGTTTTACTATTCATAAGAGTTCATAAGGCATAGCAGTTCTAGGTAAATACATACCAACTGAAAAATGAGAAAATTTTAAGAAAATATTTTTACTTTTTTTTTCCTTCTGAGTTTTAAAAATGTTTATCATTGAAAATTTCAAAAGAATTGAACTATGAATAGATTTAGTTCAAATTCAGGTTGGAAGTTTTGAAATCGATTATTCTAGCTGGACAGGGATAAAATAATGATATTTGTATTTATATGGTGTAATTAGATAGTCTCACTTCGCAACAACAACAAAAATTTACATTAAGACAATAAAGTATAATAACGTAATAAGTTGTCTAGAGAAATCACTAACCTTTGCAATTACTCTTATAATATCTTATATCCATAGAACATTCGAAATTTTTAAAAAGATTTATTATATCAAAAAATTCTAATGCATGGGAAAACAAAGAATTTTAGAAATCATAGAAATAGTAATCGGGAAAGTCTTTTCAGGACAAAAAAAAAATTTCAAAATTCTATTGCCAAAATATGTATGGTGTAACTCAACCTTTCACTGTACGACAAACAAACTTACATTAGTATATAATAAAGTACAATAAATTTTCTAGAAAAATCAATGTCATTTTCAATTATTTTTATAATATCTTATATCCTTAAAACAGTTGAAGTTTTTTTAAAAAGATTTAATAAATATAAAAAAATTGTAATTCAGGAGAAAATAAAGAATTTTAGAAATCATAGAAATAGTAATTGAGAAAATCTTTTCAGGAGAAAAAAGTTTTCAACCTTAGTTCGTATAAAATTATTGAGAAGTACTAATATCTATTGCCGTAATAAAAATATCGAGGCAAAATTTGGGAGCTCAGCAGATATTAACAAAATTCTATTTCTAAAAAAGTGGATAAAAATCCATAAAATTTAAAAAATGAGAATATTAAATTAAAAAAACAACACCCAAGAACATTATTAGGTAAAAGACTGTTAAAATTTAAATCGATATTTCTGGAAAAAGTAAAAAATTCATACTTTTGCTTGAATATCGTTAAATAAAAAAAAAAGTTTTAACGCTGCTTTCTGTTCAAATTATCATCATTATCCAATAAAAGCATTATTAAATGGACAGTCGGCGCCACTTTAACGAATATTGACGGTTTCTGCAGTTAACACCAGATTAAACACAATACCCAATTTGTCAGGAAATTCATTCATTGCATATGTTAACGTCTCGTATTACAAAAAAAAAAAATGTTTGGTATAGAAGAAGAACGAAATTTAATGTTTAGACATGAGTGATAAAAAACAAATAAGCACGAAAATTTTTAATTTAATTAAATTAATCAATTTAATATCTCAGATGAAGGAACCAATCCATAGCAGATACGTGGATAAGTTTAATTAGTATATAAAACAAATATAACAATCAAGACCTTTTTACTAACTCTTGTTGTTTTATTGCTAAACTATTTGTTTACTAATCCTTAGTAATACAGAATTCTAGATGCGTGTATTTTTATCTAGTACAAAAATAATCCTCATAGTCGTATTCTAAAGTTTAAAACAATTAATTGACCCTAAACGACTAAATACAGCTATTAAACTGCGATAGTTTTACTGGATCCAACAAGGCTTCAAGTTTCAAATATGGAAGATGTAAATCTATTCAATCTGTTCGAATCGATGAACAACAAACATAGAATCTCAAGTTGTATACTATTTTAAAGTTAGACAGCTTTCATCATTTCTTGATAGCTACTTCATGCTAACCACTAACTCATAAATTGTTCAGAACCATCAGTAAATTAACAAATATTTAACTTTATATCCATTTGTTTACAAACAGACATGCATAAATAATATGGGTACAAAATTATATCTAGCTTAAAATAAATATCTCAGATTTTATAGTACTGATGCCCCCGATTTCGTTAGCAGCTCAAGTATAAATAACGGCCACTGTCTCTTATAAATTAATTTTGAATTTCTGATAAATTATCAGGACCATTGTAAACTGAAATAATGTATCCCATTCAGCTTTTCACTCAGATTTTATTGATAAGATTTACATAAAAATAAATATCTCAGATTTTATAGTACTGATATCTCTGATTTATCGCCAGTTAACAGCTCAAAAATAAATAACAGCAATTGTCTCTTACAAATTAATGTTGAATTTCTGAAAAATTATCAAGATCATTCTATTAACTGCAATAATGTATTCCACTCAGCTTTTAATGAGAAAGTCCACCT
Organism: Argiope aurantia; assembly: GCA_026543865.1. Lineage (NCBI taxonomy): Eukaryota > Metazoa > Arthropoda > Arachnida > Araneae > Araneidae > Argiope > Argiope aurantia. The sequence continues at coordinate 1,179,206 of JAPMOR010063921.1, forward strand.
TAAACTATTTTTAAACGAAATAAAGATGATACAGTGGAAAAATGTTACATAACCTAACAGGGACAGTCCGCTCAGGGATTCTTGAATAACACGGAGACACAATACGCTAGCTCAACCCATTCAAAAGTTTTGTTTGGCATCTCGCCAGTGAACATAACGTAACAACGGCAGGCACAGCTGAAAAATTATTCAAGCTATTGTGGCGCAATGGCTTCTGAGAGTTTTGCAATTTGGTGGAGGAGGGACCATTGTAATGACGATTTAACGATTCAGTTTTTTTTTTAATTCATTAATGTAGGAATTATTTGGAAGCCAGAAGTTCCTCCGTATAATGCTGTGCCAATGGTTAGGCTCTCGATTGTAAATAACTAATAGTTTGGTAACTTTTAAAAACATATTACAGGTTTCATGACCTTCGGAGATTTCTCAAAGGATTCATTAGCATATTCAAAGAAAGGATTTTGAGGTGCATCATTATCTTACATAATATTAAATAAAAACTGAAAGAAAAAAAAATACACATTCTTTCTGAATTCAAAAGATTTATACCGCTCATTTGAGGTAATAAAAATGGAAGTAAACTTTTCATAATGTATTTTTGCATTTAATAATCAATTACTCTTGACAAATTACTATGATAATATTTTCGAATTAAAAGTCATAGTGCCGTAAGTTGCATTTTCATAGTTCAGAAATATCACTAACTGTATCATTCGTAATTATATTACCACGTTATTCATTTGTAATGTTATTATTTTAAGAGTCCCTGCATTCAAATTTGCGATAGGTGTTGGACTGAATTTGCGCATTGGTTACAATTTTAAACAAACAATGACTTAAAAGTGATTTATATCGCACTATCTTTAATCCATCTATATAAAAAACTTTATTTCATTTATCGAGTTATTTTTTAAAAAATTATTTAAATACTGAATCTAAATGTTATTTTGACTATCGGTAGGAAAAATTCTTTGGAAGTCATATTTTTTAAAAAAAATAAATTACTTCAAAAACGAAAAAATGGAGCATTTCGGGAATTTTGATTCAAATGGTAGACATATCCATGACGTTTTTTCAGTCTCGAGGGGAAAAAAACTGAAAATTAAGACTGTTCCGAACAATCAAGGACATTTGATTATTTCAAAAAACATTTGCGATTAATAAAATTTTTGTTGTCACTACATAGAAATATTCTTCTATTGTAATAAAACAAATAATAGCAATAATTGTTAAAACATACGACAGCAAAGCAAATTCATCTGCATTATTTCGGCCCAGTATTTGTAATTATCTCAAATATTATCATCTAAATGCTCTCTGTTAACTTAAAAAATATCCTGCAACACAAAAGCATTCGGCGAGAAAACAAATAAACAAAAGGATCAGACATAAAAAAGAAAAGCAAATGATTTGCCAACACCATTTTCCCACAGAATAATTCATCTCACCAGGAACAAGAAGCCGATCATCGTCTGCAAATTTCTCGCCATTCGAAGAAAATGTCAACCATTCCGACATTGACAAAATGCCACCGTTTAAAGAAAATTGAAGCAATTTTCCTTCTAGCGCGACAACAAGAAGAAAAGCGTGAACATTGGACAGGAAAACTATTTGTCCTCAACCCTGAAAACCGCCCAGACACAGCAACCGCAACAGGCAGTGGAATTCGTGGCTGTTGCTGAAATTTGCTGCATATATTACAAGAATGCGTGCTTCTTATGGTCATCTCGATCGAATGGTTGCGTCACCGAGGCAAAGCCTATAGTTCACGATTGCGTGTCGAAGTAGCAAGGTCACCAGTTAATGGACAGCCGGCCATAACTAACTGGCAGGCATTCTGGCAAAATATTTCAAGCAGAAAAACTTCAGAAAATGGACTGGTGTACTTGGCTGCGGCTGGCTGTTTATGGTTATTCATCGACGTCTCATGATTTGTCATGACAATGATTTTATTAGTAACCTCTGTATGTCAAGGAGTCCTGTTCTTTTGCATCAGACGAAAATTGAAATCATTTTCTGTGACAGAAAGTGGACAAGGAAAGAGATTTTTGCATACAACTTAATGAACTTTCGTTGAACTAAAGCAAGGGGCAGTAATTAAGATTGTCACCGAATTGAACACAAATAAAAAAGATGATGTAGGGTTTTTGTTGATGTAGAAGGGGCTAAGTCAGTTTCTTTGATTTAGTATCCCTGTAATTAATTAAATCATGACAAAAATTTCAGTTAGAAAACAAGAAGTAGTGCTTTGCCTGAGATAAGCTCAAAACATATTTGAATTTTGTATTAAAAAAAATCTAAATAAACTAAAGCAGTTGATAGTAATTAAAATTGTCACTAAATTGAGTACAAATAAAGAGAAGTATGCTATGTGGTTTTTGTTGATGTAGATTGATGTAGGGGTTGTAGATGTAGGGGTTAAATCAATTTCTTTAATTTAGTATCCCTCTAAATCATCAGAAAAATACCAGTTAAAAAACAAGAAGTAGTGCTTTGTTTGAGATAAGCTCAAAACAGATTTTAAATTTTATATTACAAAAAAAATACAAAATAAATAAAAATTAAAAAAATACAAAATAAATAAAAATTTAAAAAATACAAAATAAATAAAAATTTTAAAAAATACAAAATAAATAAAAATTTAAAAAAATACAAAATAAATAAAAATTTTAAAAAAAGACAAATTTTAAAGAGAGAAAAAGAAATAGAAGAAAAAAAAATGTTTTAATCTCTTTTTTTGAAGAAATCAGCATAGAAGGGGGTTGCTTAGAACCCTTCGGTCCTTTTTTTTCGGTTCATAAAATATTTTTCTTTAATAAATTTGAATAATTAGATAATAGTCTAAATCAACCTAAAGAATATGCAATAATTTTTATAAATCCATTAGAAAACTACACAAATCTAGATCTTTTAATTTTTGGAAGATTTGCACGAATGGAGTAGACAGAATTCAAATCAATTAAACTGAAATCCTTAGTAAAACTACAGTTCTAAAAATAATAATATAGAAATATTAAGAGATTTGCAAAGCAAGACAAATATCAGCTTTAAACAGCTGTAAAGAGTTAAAATTTACAAGTTGATTTTATTCAAACGCGGACGAAAATTATGACCTATTTTGGAACAAAAATATCCATGATAAAATGTAAAAAATACAGGAATTACTTAATCGTACTAAATTTCAAAAGTTTGCAAAGTTGAGAAATACTACAGGTAACTAAAGAAAATATGTGCAATTATTTGATTTTCAAAAATAATTAAAGGTTGTTCCAGATATTATGTTTCTTTTTTTAAGCCCATTTTGTAGGGAGATATTTCATCTAAACAGACGAAGTACATACTTATTGTAAAAGAGGCCTGAGTATCTGATTAACATAACTGATTCTGAGCATAACAGACTTTTATTTAAAAGCATTTGACAAGAAGATAAGACTGAAATTATATTTTTACAAACCGATCTTAACAGTTGTAAAGGTTTATAAACAATTATTGTTTTGTTTTTTTATCTTTCATTTTCACGACAAAGAAAATCTGGAATAAAATAATGATACAGGGAACATTAGAAATAGTAAATTTAAAGATATAAATAAAATTTATATAAATATGGGTGGAATAAACTGTAGAAAAACAAACATTACCTAATGAAACCACATTACTTGATATTGAAATAGAGCATAATGCAGCAGATTGAAAAATTTAATACTAAGACAATTAGTGAAAGAAATTAAAAATAAAGTGAAATATAAAAAAACCATAATTGGCAATTAAAAAAAGGGCTTATATTGATTGTTAATAAAAAAAATCAATGGAGATTACTGAATTATAATTCTAGATCTCAATATTTGAAATTTAAAAATTGCCAATGAAATACAAATATTTCATAAAATTTTATTTTAGAGACGTAGTCCCTTGGGGACCATGTTCTTCGGCACCTTTATTCTACACAATATAAAATATTTTGCCATTATCTTATCAATTTTTGAGCACCATTTCAATTGCAATTGTCAAGTATAAACAATTGAATAACTTTGCATAAAAACAATGAGCTTTGTGGAATGATAAACATTTCAAAATATGACTGAAGTGAATTATATCAATTAAATTTTACAATACATTTTTAAAACTTTTTCACTATAATAAACATTTTTTCAAATAATTCAACACATAGCACTACATTTTAATAAAATAATTAAATAAAAATGATTTTTTAAAACAAACTTCTATTGAAAGATAGGAGGAATCAAACCAAAAAATATATATATAATTAAAATCCCATGAATTTAGAATAAAATCCAATTGAAAAGTATAATCTGAATCTAATAGAAATCACGTTTTAATTGTAATTTATATCGGTAAATTAATGGCAGATCCTTTTTCTAAAAAGAATAAATGATATTAACATATAATATTTAGATATACAGATTTGATTTTTTTTAAAAAAAAATGCTGAACAAATAGTCAATTTTAAAAAAAAAATTAAATTATCAACAAATGAAACAAATTCAATTTATGTACTCCTAAAAACGTAAAAATATAGTGATTAAAATCTGCATTTGACTATGAAATCTTTACAAAACATGGAAGTTTCTTTTATCATACTTTCATTTTTTCCTCGTTCGCCCTTTATAGTTTCCGAAGTAAAATTTTTCTATTCAGGTTATTTTCTACTAAAATATCGGAAAGACTTTTCGAAGTTCTTAAGTTAAGAGATTGGAAACTGTTTAAAGTATTTTTCATAATTGGAAAACAAATCTTAAAACACTTCACGATTCATTTTTATTATCAAATATTAAAGATGAATAGCTTAGAATTTTGAACTTATATCATTGCCAATGGTACATATTTTCCAGAACAGAAAAACATGAAAGGGATATTATAAAATGCAAGATTGTATTTTTTCCTATAAATAATTTTAGGAATTCTATTTAGAAACTTCGAAAGAAAAATCTTGTTTTGAAAGACTTCCTACTTAGAGTGAATGGATTAACTGACACTATGAAAAAAAGAAACCTTAAACTTCCAGAAAATCAGAAATTTAATCAATTAGCAATTAATTTACATTTAATTGAAATACCAGTGAAGGAGGGGGGGGGGTAACCTAGTATCTTCCATTCCTGTTGAAAAAATATTGTGACGTTACAAATGCAATGAGCCCTAAATTAAAAGTTTTTTTAAAAAAACTTTTATTTAAATTATTTGCTTGAGAACAATTTTAAATTGCTTGGCACATCAGAGTTTCAATTTTAAAAAATCATTAACAATATTTATTGAAATACATTACATATAACTGTGTTTTTGTATTATGATTACTTGAGATAAAGGGACTTCAAATTCTCTCTTTGAATATATGGGATTTTATTTTAAAAGAAGGGTCTTGCTCGCAAGCACATAAGAGTTTAATCTGTTGTGTTCATATGACTGACTTTATTCTGTGCTCATATGACCGAGGTTGCACAGAATGAAAATATTTTTATATATAAAATATTTGCGATGTATAAAAAGCTCCTTCATAAAATATTACAAAACTATGTAAAATCCTCTTTATCGCTGAAGTTTTATTTTGAATTAAATTTGCATTTACACATCATAACTCATACTTGAAAAAAAATGTACCAAAAGAAGTTTAAAAAAGCGGGATATTATTTTTCTTTTTCAGTTAGTAATATTTTTAAAGAATGGAGCAAAATTCCTTAGAGAATGGTAGCAATTAGCAAGAGTATACAACCCAAAATATCCATAATATTTTTATTAAATAGCGATGGCAACACTAAGGACAAAATAGCCGGCAACATAGTTTTTAATTACTGAAAAAAAAAAAACTAAATATTTAATTATCTGTTTCTCTTAACTGTGAGAAAAATTTATAGAAAATCTATTCCTTACTATTCCTTAGTTTGGATTTTTATAACATATAAACTATTTATAAGTTTTCGCTTTTATTTATACAGAAACGCATAAGTAAACTGCATATTTTTGTAATATAATAAGCAGTTGCGTATTAATTGTATTCAAGAATTAGAATACTCATGTTAATTAATATTTCCATGTACTTTTTAGGCAAAAGTCCCAGTTACTTTAAGAGCAATATATTGGATTTTATCTAAAATTTATGTATAATAATGATAGTCATCAGCTTCTCCTGCTTTGCGAATTCAGTTTTCAGTGTTAGATAACCCCTGGTTTGGTTGATTAGTCAGCGTATCGCTTACTTCAAAGTTAGACCTACCACATAGTACTCTCGATTGTGTTCGTCTGCGTAGACGATTAATGATTGCTGCATTCGTAGAAATAGATTAATGGACTGAAGCGGATTGTTGCTAAATTTGTAAATTACAGAGTATCGCGAATTTTTACAGATAATGTACAACTCTACTGAGTATTGGTTTACAAAGATGGGAAGATGGTCGGAAAGCTTTGATGTTAAATAACTGGTTAGGAAAGGCGATAAATCAATGTCAGGCTAATCAATCGACAGATCACATGGTGAGCAATGCATTTCCTTTCGAATAAAAGATTCATCATGCAAAATAGCAACGTAAGTTATTCATATAGAAAAGAATCATATTGGAAGGAAAAACTGTATATTAGAATTCTTGGCATTATATACGTATATCTGTAAAATGTACAATACAAATTTAAAAAAATCAAACCCATGCATAAATATATATGATATGCCCCACTCTAATGACCAATTTGAAACATTCTTGAATTCATTTAGTGTTAAAAGTTCTAATATTCCTTAAACGAAATTTTTCTGTAAAGACAGACGTGTATAAAATACGGCGAAATGATTCTGCGTTTAACAATCTTTTGAAAAATGAATATTTTCTGGCAAATCTTAAATATAATAAAAAGTGAAAAAAACTTTTTAATCCATAAAATTTTGTTTAGATCTCGTTTTTATTACTATGGAGAAAACAAATTTGTATGAGGTTCTAAAACTCTAAACTATAATTCGAAATTTCAAAACATGCTTTAGGCTTGCTTCGCTAGTCCCCTCCCCCCCTTCTGGTTTGATTATATCAGCCATTTCATCCTGTGCGTAAAGAAATTTATATCATGTGATTTACAGAAAGAATATCTGCCATTTGTATTATAATAACTCTTTATAGAACAAACTTCTTCTTGCTTTTTTTTTTTTTTTTTCCTTCACGAAATGATTATTGCATCATTTAAATTACTGATAGTATGCTAGCCTAAAACAGGTGATCATATAATAAAAAGTCATTATTTTTTAGTCATTTTATTAACTTTATCATTTTGGGATTTCATAAGCAATGGGAACTAAAATAGCTGCTTTGTTCGTGTAGAACATCTTTGATTAAGATTTTGATATTTACAACAGCTATGTAAATATTCAGATAGAAAAGAGAGATTATACAATTCTCTTATATATAGATTAATGTATTCTCGATGTGATTAGTTTATTTAATTTTAAACAATATTTCCGAGGAGAAATGTTTTTAAAATAGTTAGAAATTCTTTGACTTTTTATTTTTTATTCAATCAAATACAAAATCTACAATGTCCAGAATTTTGTGCAGATTTACAATCTACACTTTTGATACAAAGACAATTTTGAAAATTTCCTCTTGTGTCTTTTTTAGGGGGGGGGGAATTACCTACATATATATCTATGAAGGAACATACATGGACTTTTATAATTAAAATTTTACACTCCTTTACTCCAAATAATTGTTTTATAAATTCCCAAAATAATTGTTTTTTAATGACCAAAATTATTGTTATATAAATCCTCCAAAATAATTGTTTTAATGACAGTCGCACTGTTAAATGCATCTAAAGTTAAAACAAATACTACAAACGTATATTTTAAGTTAAAACGACATAAAATTATTGCATTATTTCTCCTTAACTGTTTAAATGCTCATATTTAGATGTACAATAAATGAGTTATTAAATTTAAAATTACGTTTTCTAGTAAATTGGTTACATTTTATTTTTAAAAAAAAATTGTTGAGATTTCCACATAGCTGGAAATTTAGGTGAAGGAATTTCTTACGCAGTTTTTTTAAGTTACTAAAATATAAAATTCGTAATTCTACTCGGTACCTATCAATATACCAATTGCACATTTATGTAAAAGTTAACAGAGTAAAAGAAGCGGGAACGTTGTATTTTCACAATATAAGAAGTTACGTATTTAGCTTCGTTGTATACGGTGTTGGATATACAATATGAGTGTCTTATTTCTGAATGGTTTTATTGAAAATTATTATACATCCATAATTGTGGTGTCCAGATAGTACACCATATTTAATTGATCTAGCTTGCTGAGCATCTAACTTATCTTGTTTTTGCACATATGGTGATGGCCAACCAATATATGGATTTGATCCAAAATGTGATGCAGATACACAATTCTGTTGATAAAGCTTTGCACTTCATTCTTTTCAGAGCTTTTGAATAAGTAGTAAGCGTACCTTTGGAGATCCGTGGAACAATTAGTTAGTGGTAAGAAAAAATAATAGTGGAAAACACAAAATATTATGGATTAAAATGAAAAATGTTATAGAATCAAAGTACAGTAGTAGCCGCTTAAAGTAATCAATTCGAGATTTCAAAATTTTGATAATAACAACCGAATTGGCTAAAATTAACAACATTTTTATTATATCAGAGTTAAAAAAAAACTTACTTCAGGCAAGTTTTTTTTAAAGAAATATTATTAATTGATGCCTGTTGGCAATTATTCCTTATTGGTTCACTTATATACCTTTCGTATTTGTATTTTTTTAAAAAATTATTTCCTAAATGGCATTGTTGAATTCCATAAAATGCAATACAATATTTCAGCGTTCATGAGAAATAATTTTTTTTTTTTGTGCACTTCTTCATATCGGAACCACAAACGTCTATTTTTTTTTTTTAATATGGCTAACAAAAAGATACGGGTTTTCAAAATATTACAAAGAAGAAACAGTGTAATTTTCAACTACTCTGCAGCATTATATTTATTAATTTTATGTAAACTTTCATACATATTAAGGTCTTTTATTTGGTCTTTAACACTCGAATCAACTTTTTAATTTATTTTACTTTCGTAATTCAATCGCAGGTAACGTCGTTTTATGATTGTTCAACAAGTTTCAATCCAGACCGGGCTATGCAACTGTTGGTTTATATCAATCCAGATAGCTATAGCCCAGACAAAAGAATGTAAACCAAACATGGGAAAATTAATTATCTGGTGTTTCCTTACAAGGAGAATAAGAAATTAAACGAACGTCACTTATTAACGCTAGCTGAAAATGAAGAATCGATCAATATTCTACTTCAAAACTCATAACATTAAACTATATAGTGATCGCACTAAAAGAATATTTTTGCTTTTATTTGTATATGTCGGCTTGAGACCAGATGTTTTGGATAATATAAAATGGATAATAACATTAAAAGGAAAGCCCAGTCTTTCGTACAATTTAAATCTATTTATTTTTTTAAATGTGAATGAAAAATGAAACAGATAAAATTTAGACACCAAATCCTTGCTGGATTCAATGATTAAAGTTCTGAATCGATATATCAAATCTGTGTATTTTAATGAGGCTAATTCTACAAACTTTTAGAATTTTGTGTGAGGAACATGGGAGGCTCACAAAATACATCTCTTTTGTTCACGAGAGAACGTACGCAATGTCTTGTTTGATCCGTGATATGAAGTTCAAAGAATTTCAGATGATTGATTGGGAGAGCGAGGATTAAAAAAGACAATACCCAAAAACAAAAATACTTATCAAGGGCCACGGAAGAAAAATTTAGGAACCGCTTATCTAGCTAGTTGTGCTTTTGATTTAATGCATTCACGTGTGCATGAATGGACAGACAGAATATAGATGAATTTGGTCTACGAAAATACGGTATCCTCCCAAATTAAAGTGTAAAGACTACATAGAAATCTTTATTTTCACCCGATTCTTTTAGTTTCTGGAAATTCATACTCACAAACACAAATAATTTCCAGAAAAGATTTTTGTGTGTGGATTCAATGGAAATTGAGATTCAAAGATTAGTCAAAATCCAGAGACCGAACATTTGGATACTTAGAATACTCTCTTTAGACATAATGTCTATTTAAGAACAAAATGATATAGTAAAGAGTGTAGTATAGAATATAGAAAGTCTTCGGTGGTGGGAAGTGGAAAAGGAAATCTTATTAGTGATTGATAAGCAGCTGGGCTATAGGAGGTGGAAAAAGCAAAATCTAAGACAGCATTCAAACTGCCCACATGAAAAAGATTAATAAGCTGCCTTCTTGATTTATTACATAAAAACTCCCTATTTTATTCTCACGGAACTCTACAACACTAAAACTGGTTATTAAAATAACTAATTTTGTCAAAAAAAAAAATATCTGACCCTACACCAAATTTAATTTTGTTAAAAAAAAAAAAAAAGCTTTACTGTCCTTACGTCAGATTTCATTTTGTCAAAAAAACTTTACTGTCCCTAGAATCAATTTTATCAACAACAACAACGGAAAAAAAAGCTTTATTGTCCTTAGAATCAATTTTATCAAAAAAAAAAAAGTTTTACTGTTTTTACACCGGTCTTAATTTTCTTAAAAAAAAAAAAAAAAGCTTTACTCTCTTTATACCAGAATTAATTGTCAAAAAAAGCTTTTCTGTTCTTAGAATAAACTTAATTTTATCACAAAAGCTTGACTGTCCCTATGCCAGATTAGAAGATTTAGATTAATAAAGATATTTACTTACGATAAGTTCCACATTTTGAGTGAATAGGTGAAATTGTATACAAAATTATCCGTCCATGAGTTGGAACTTTTTTTGATTAAGTACTGCCAGCGTGGTTTAATATCGAGTTTTCTAGCAACGATAAGATAATGCGCGACTAAGTTTGAAAGCGTATATTTATATATAGTATCTAAATTTACTTTCTGACGAAACGAGAGCAAATATTTATATCCAAATGCATTGTAATCAGCTTTAAAATGTTACGAATTGCTTATCAAGTTTCAGGATGGACGTATGATAAAGCATTTTAGATATAGAATCCTAAGTAAATCTACCTACTTATTTTTCAAGAAATAAATGATATGTTAAGAGGGGTGATACAGCATACAAGTTTACAGCACACAAGTTTTTGAAACGAAATGTTCGATTGTTTTATGTATTTGGAAGCAGAAAAAATATTACCGGATGATTGAATTTGTTCAATCATGAACTGATGGAAAAAAGCAACTGTTTAAAAATGACTTAATTGTTGTTTAAAAGTGTAAAAATGAGATAAATTGATGTATGTATGACGTAAGGGCAAACTGCTTAAGAGGTTAAAGCGAGCGGTTATTTGAAATAAAAGCAGAAGAATAAGATTACATTTTTAATATTATATAATATTGTTTTTGCTTTTCATAAATTTATTTTCTGATGAAATGAAGGCAAAGTTCATGAGCAATTAAGGCAGGTAAAATATGCATTATAACAAAGGAGAAATATCAGATGAGTTTTAAAAAAAATTCGCATAATATTTCATAAAAATATCTAACATTTGATTAGGAAGGATGGGGGAGAAAAAATGTATGACTCAAGAATCTTGTCCTAAAGAGTTCTTTAATCAACCGATTATCGCTTTTATTCTGATAAAAAATACAACTGTGTCATTTTGCAGTCGTTGAAAATATTTGAAAAAGTCATTGTTATGAAACAAATACATTGTCACATAGAAAAGGTGATTTATAATGAAACAAAGAAAGTAAACTCATTCTGGGAAACGAAAGTTTAAGTTCAAACTGAACTCAAGTTTACCGGCAACACTTTTTTTAAAAAAAGAAATGATAACAACTAAGAAAAATGACATGCATGAAATTAAATCTCAGATAATTCAGACACTATACTATTATAGGCATAAAAATTTAGAGGACTAATAGTTTTGAAATTGACTGGTACTGCAAATAAATAATTCAAAGTTTCAACTAAATTTCTTTTCCTTGAATTCATTTATTCTATCCTTTCCCCGAATTTAAAGAAAACAGTTTATTTATTTGATAATTTTGACTCTAAACATTTTTTTTTGTTTACCAATGGCAACACAACTTTTTTGGGAAAGAAAAAAAAAATAGAAATTTTCAGCAAAAATTCGACTCCGATCTAATTCAGCGACCCCAAGTTGATCGGCAATCGTAAAAACTTTCTCAACTAACAACCTGTATAAACACATCCATAAATTATCCTCATTAAAGCGGACGGCACTTAAGACCATTCATTTCCACAGTCGGCTCTCATCAAAGGGGTCGCCCACCCCTATTAAGCAAACGATCACAAAACGCGAAATCGTCTGCGTCCAGCACCGCAATCGGCGTCTCATCTTACCGGCTCTCCACCGTCTCAGTTACGGCATTGGTAAGAAAAAGGGTCCAGGGGATGTTCGGCGCAGACGATCTCAGGGCAGTGGGGGAGGAGGCCACAGGAAGCGAGGTCGACCAAGCGTTCGACAGGTGTGATCCTCTGGCACATATCTATGCGCAACAGGGTCGAAAGTCACGCAACGATGAAGTTTTTTTTTTGTTGTTGTTGAGGTTCTTTTTAGAAAGGGTGCATTTTAAAGGGCAGTGCCATTTGCAAAATTTGGAAAGTGAAGAAAAAGTGAAATCTCATGTACACTATCCAGATATTTTATTTTCAGAATGAAAATATTGTTTCGGTCACGTATGTGAATCAAAGCAAATTTCTCTACACTGACCGTTTCTAATTTTAATGCTTCAAGTTTCACTTCAATGCAATAATGCAATAACTGTAAAAATGAAGAGTTCAATTCTACAATCCATTGCAAAGTCGAAAGCAAAGTAAAATTTCGGGAAAATTTGGACTTGCAAGAAATGTCTCATAAAAATCCATACTTAAAAGTTTTTAGTGAAATAATAATTTTAAAAAAATTCTACCGAACAGAGCTTTTTATTCAGATTTACAATACTGGTTGATCTCCATATATAATTTACCATGAAAAAGTGATAAGGCATCCAGCATTGGAAAAAATAAATATTTCTACGCCTGTTTGTTTTTAATTTTCTCTTAATTAAAAAATGAAATAATCTTGACACATTTTTAAAAGTTATCATTTTTACTCTTAATTCAAAACACCATGCACTTAACAGCTATGTAGTGCCTTATTTAATAAATAAATAAACACTAAAAAAGTCATTTACATCTGAAATCCAAGTAGAATGCATTAATTTGATCAAATCCATGCCTTCAATAGGTTGGAAAAAATGCATATCTTAAATGTAAATATTTTTTTTGAAGAAGTTATATATTTAATACATTTGGTATTAAATATACTTTAAAAATGTAAACATGGTATATATATTTTTTAATTCATTTAAATGTTATAAAATTGATTGCCTATGACATAGATTATTAATACAAAGCAGTAATGAAGATTTTTTAAGAAAGCTTAATCTTTTTTTTCACACTAACTGTATCTGTAACTCGGGTTGTATCGCTTTTGCAGCATACTCTACATTGTTGTTCGTTTTTATGAAAATTTATTAAAATTGTCCAAACTTGATCATTTTTACGATATGTCATTTAATGCTTATTTAAATAATATTTTACCATAAAGAAGACAATGAATATTTAAAAAAAATGTACTAAAGTATGACATCCATTAAGATAATGATCAATTCATTTTATTTCTATTTAGGCTAAAAGTACTTACTTTTTGTAGTCAGTTTCGTTTTGATAAAAGTAATTGCTTTTTTAAAAAATTATCAAAGCAGAGAAATGGAATGCGTAATAATGATTATTTAAGAATTCATGCATCTATAATATATATCCGTCTACTAATATTTTAAAGATGAATATTAAGATCTTTCTTCTTAATTACCTCGGAAAAAGTAAAACTGACAACAAAAGAAGTGCAATATGTCTTCTGCACAGACAAAACACTTCATTGTGACTTCATTAAACAAAGCAATGAAAGTGACAAAACTGTCATACCTAGCATTACATGTTCATTTTTTTTTTCTCAATGATGTTGCGATTTTTATATTTCATTTCCTCATTTCTAGCGAGAACAATGAACACCCATTTTTTTAATAATATTCAGTAAAAGTTGGTAGTAAAGTAAAAGTAAAAGTCGTACAATACTGGTACAGCTATGGAGTTTTGTTAGCATCCTAACAAAATGGGAAGGGATGCAAAGCAATTATATAATTCAGATTCATTTCTCATTTTTCTTATAATGAATTTTAAAAAGCTTTAAGAGTTTAAAAAATATTCTGGTAAAAGTTTTGCTAAAAAAAATGCGTATTGTGAAGAACTCGTAATATGAAAAAATAAATCATTGAAAATCGTAAGTCGATAAAAGATAATTACGTCATGGTTGATTCTAGGGGAAAATAAAATGACAACCCAGCAACAATTTTAAATATCTGATATCTAAATATCCTTAGTATTTCTAACATGCATTTAACTACTTTTGAGAATGATATTTATAAGCAAAATTATAAAGTAGTTTATTGTGCCCCAACCTCCACCGTATATTCAAAAATGCTGCTTTTGAGGATTTAGAATTAACTCGAAAGAGTTAATCAACATTTTTCAACTAAAATAAATTGTTTGCAAACGCTTGGAATTTCCGCAAAATGTAAAAAGTAATATCAATTTTATCAAATGGGGAACTTCAGAATTCAATACTTATTCATTCTGAGATAAAATTTTATGCACATTTTTGAATTCTACTAAGGGGGGAAAAAAACCACTTCGTTTTTAAATGATATTGTTTTTCGGATAAAATACTACTAAATGCAAATTTATTGCCATATTTTCTTATTATTGCAAACATAATAATAAAAAAGTTCAATCTTTACATTCTATTAAGATAAAACATAAGTAAGTCCATCAAACACAAATATTATGGAAGCACATATTTATATTGCAAATGTTACACCTATTCCCAATTAAATAATCCTATTTATGAATATTGATCGATTATAAACCAAGAGTATTTTTTACAATATTCTTATAGTTTGTTATAGTCAAATCTCGCAGCTTTTTATTTCAAATTTTTACTAATTTTTAATCAACTAATTTCAATCAATTAATTAATTTGTATAATCAACAAAGAAAATTGCTTTTCAATAAATTGAAAATCAGCATTTATCAAAAATTTCAGGGCAGTAGTATACAAAGAGAAATTTGGAAATATTCTATGCTTTGTCTCGCCGATTCAAATAATCTTTTTATACAAATAAATAAAATTTTTAATTAATAAAAAATAATTATTTAGTTAATATCCTCGAAACTTTCAAAGCTTTCTTTATTCTTCAAAGAATTCGAAAGCAAAATTTGTAAAAATTATTGAGAAGAAAGCTCTTTATATTAACTTTTATTCTTTTCCTCCTATATTCTTTTTCTTTTTTTCATTCTTATCACTTTTACATCTTCTATTCGAATAATTTATTTGTTTGATAGGTGGATAATCACTTGGATAATTGGATAATCACTTGGACTGGAATGGATAATCATTTAAAATGTATTTAATAATTTAATAAAAGGGAACCGCTGTAACAAATAAATTGATACGTGGCTGTAAAATTTTAATATTAGTAATTTCGAGGTGAATATGAGTATGCCTTAATCAATACCAGAAAAATCATCTGCTATTTGATTTGAACAATTATTTTTAAAGAAAAATTTTAAAAATAAACCGACAATGCTAGGAGTTTCCCTGCAGTTCAATTACTAGGTAATCAGATACGATTTATCTATTTCCATGTTATTTTGACTTTTCATGATACATTAAGGATTTCAGAAAGTTTTTATAAATGTAAATTAGTGATTCATAATACCTTCAATTAGCAACCAGATATTAAATAGATAAAGCTTATGATAAATGATTTAACAATGCATAGAAATTAGCTATTTTTGTAAAATATGATAGTAGGATGTAGCTATTAAAACTAACAGTATAGTTACAAACAATATAGTTTACAGACTTGTTTTTCAGAGTGATAAAATTGAGAATAACGTTTTGAAAAGAGTTAACAAATGTAATATGACACATTAATGTTTTTTTAAACACAGAAATTAAGTTTTAGCTTTATAATTCTTTTTTTACTGGATTTAAATTGATAATAATTCAAAATAATAAATCTCAAAAGAATATTGCTACAGTGAGTTTTTAAGGAGTTTAAATACGAGATAAATATTTTATTATAAGTTGAAAAACACTTTTAGAAATTATGCAAACATGTTTAGTGTTGGTTAATAAACAATTAATTACATAATTCTTTGGAGTATTATGTAATTGGATTATTGCTGTGATAACTAAAGAACGGGATAATACAGAAATAATGGATGACAATGATATTCAAATAAGAACTTTTTTGAAAAGGACCATTTGATATAGTAGGTAGAGAGCGATACTAATTAATTCTTCTCTACTAATTTGATTTAAAATTTTACAAATTTAAAAAATGGCATATAAAAATATAGCGTTGCTAAAGAAAAATACTTAGGCAAAGTCTTCCTTAAATTTGGAAAGAAATCTATGCAAATAAAAAATATATTAACAGCAAGTAAGTATACGAAATTGCTATTGACGTATAAAAATAGAAATAAACTATTTATAGAGGTAATTTACGATTTTAAAAAAAATCAAGTGATGAAGTTAGAATTAAAAAAAACAGCTTTGAAGGTTAGGTCAGACAGAGTAAATAATAAGTTCGATAGTATCAACATGAGTATCATTGGATCATTATAATTATTCTTAAAATATATGGAATTATTGCACCACCATCATTTGAAATGAATACAGGGTTCAAAATATGATTCAAACCATCAGACGATTATTTAAAAATAATTTATTCAATTTTATAGATACCGCCAGGATGAAATATTAAAAAGTTGGTTTTCAAAAAGGGAGGGGAAAAATTGCAAGATTTGCATAGAATGTTTCGTACGGTGAAAATAAATGGCAACGTTAAGGAAAAAATAATAGTAATAATAAATGGTTCATTTTATAGTTTTCCAGAGCAAAATGAGGGCCTTTATCAGAAAATATTATGAAAAGAAAATATTAAATGAGTTCAAAGTCAAAGAAATATTTAATTTTTTAAAATATAAAACTGATTGCCATTTTAAATTTCTAAAATAAACTGCCAGCCGATATTTTCTTCTCTTCGTTAAAAATAGAATTCGATGTTTTTATAAACAGAATTCTAATTTCCTGGAAAAGTTAACAAAACGTTCCATTGGAGTAAACAACGTACAATTTCAAGAACACAAAGGGGGAAAAAAATAATGATCTCTAAATTGTGAATGAAAATAACTTACCCTGCACAACAGTGGAGATCAAAGCATCCGATAAGAAGCGACTGCGGTGGCTAAGTCCAGATCACGCGAGGGCTATTCCATCATGTCCCGGGGTCACACGCGCGCTCGGCTTGAGGGGGAAAAGTGTTCCGAGTTGCATTTGAGTGTGGTTCGATTCAAAGCTCTCGTGGAAATGGATGCTTCTGCGCGGAGGGAATTTCCTGAAAAGAGTCCGCTTCCGGAGTAGGTGGACGACGCGCACCTTTTGCTCTCGCGCACTCACCCCCCTCACTTCCGGTGGCAGCTTTTGTAGCAGGTGACCTCCCGCCGGAAACACCCTCCGCCCACAACTCCCACGTTCTGTTTGTTGGGGGTGAGCTTTCCCATTTTTTTTTCTTTCCTTTTCTTTTTCTTTCCGTTCTTTTCACTTGAGTCGCGAACTTTATGAATGGACGAGTGCATCGCTTTTGCTTCCCGTATTAAATGTCATGAATGGGGATACTATAAAAAGAGTAGGTTGGGCCCAGATGATGTGGAAGAGAAAGGCAGTGGGAGGCATGGAGTTGATTTAAAGTTGTTCGATTCGGATAGAACAGAAGTTAAAAAAGAAAATAATTACTGAATATTTCGGCAAAAAAATATTGCAAAAATGCTGATAAATATTGTATCTTCAATGGCAGTAGGATAAAAACCATCTGAAGAGATGATAAATGATGTACATAAGTATAAAGCATTTTTTGAATTAGTACTATGGCGAATTTAGATGCAACCTTCATATTCATAAATGCTAGAAAGAGAGAACACTTATTTTAAAGGATGTTTTCATTGAAGCTTGTCAATAAGCTAATAATGCTTACTTTTCTACCGTCAAACATTTTGAACAAACAAATGAACATCTCGGCAAAAATTAATTAAATCGTTTAAATGAAATAGTTGCTCTAAAAGAAATTTTTACAAAGCACTAATACAGAATTTAAAAGATGCCTAGTCGCCTGCTTATTGTTACATTAGAAAAGCGACAAGAAACAAAAAAGCAATATCTGGTACTTCCGAGATTGTGAGAAAAAAATAGTTTTATGTTAATGGTTTATAGCATAATGAAAGAGTCAATCTTCGAAAATATTTCAGTCGAATGTTATGAATTTATTAAATCTTCTGCACAAAGGACGCATTTGTGTAAAAGGAAACAATTTTAAAATGTTGATGTCCCTCCCTTCTTAAAGCAATTTACCAATATTACAGACTCATGATGCATTTTTTCCCCTTCCTCAAAGTTAATGTTTGCATAATAAGTAGTATAAAGCGTAATAAGCTGTTGTTTCACATAATCATGGCAAGCTGCACACAATCAGGTAGAGTTTTCAACAGTGAACTCAAAATTCTAAAATTGGAATTACGTTTCCGTTTTGATGACATCATCCAGTTAAGAAAAGGGAAACAAGAAATCATTCGATTAATTCAATCAGTATTAATTCAAGCAACGAATCAATCATTCATACTAAGCAGTTGATTTTTTTTCCCTCTTTTAGTCCACAAGTCATATCTTTGGTGAAATAATTGATAAAAATAATTGCATTAGTATGCGAAAATGACATGGACGTTTGACACATTTAAGAAATAAATAAATAAAACAGAATTTTATTGTTTAGAAAAGAGTCCAAATTCTTAAACTAAGACGTTTTATGCAAATGGGGATCTATTTAAAAAAAACGAAGGATTTCTTAAGATTCTCAGCCTGTTAACGAAGCCATATTAATTTGAGAACGCCAATTTCTATTTATAATACTGCATTCGAGTTTACAAATCTTTTTTAGTGTTTAAAGTGATTTGGATTAATTATTAATTGGTTACCAGCGGTAAAAAAAATAACGCATATATGACGCTTAAAGCAAAATACATAGAACTATGTATATATAATTTACGTTTTAAAATATAAAACAAAATGTTAAAAAAATACGAGATAAATTTTTCTCTCGTACATTTTAAATTATAACGTAATTTGAAATGAGGAATGATTTGGAAAACAAATGAGATTCGATAACTAAAATACTACAAGATTCATTCCAATTATAGTGTAAAAAAATATATATTCTCAAAAAAATCTTTATCAATTAATGAATAACTTTCATATTCATTTCTTTGTAGGTGCATTTCAGAATCCAGGGAAAATATATTTGTAGCAAGAGTCCGCTCAGAAGACTTCATAGTCACATGACAAACATAACTGAGCAAAATGTTTTGTTTTTTTTAGAGTCTTCGCTATCTTAGAAATATTTCTATTATGAATAAAAGTTAAATTTTGAAATTTAGCGCAATAATAAATGAATAAACATAATTTATTAAAGAATCAATATAAGTACCTAATAGTTACATAATATTTTATTTGACACTCTAGTAACACAGCACTTGAACAATGTGTCAGAGCAACTTAACATTATAATCGTAATAAAAATGGTACAGATTGTAATCAACTCTTTTTTTTTTTTTTTTGGCAAGCGGTCATAATATTTTTCTTTCTCCGTGTATATAAAATACTAATATTGTAATTGCACATTATGATAATTATTTTTCATAAACTTTTTTAGTGTTCATCTTGGTGCAGTTATAAAAATCAGCAGGAATGGTGCCTAAAAAACTTTCTCGCATACTCTCTAATAAACTTGTCATGCCAAAGAACCCTTTACATGGCATTGGCGTACAATACTTACGAAATATTTTTGGCATGAATCTAGCATTTTTTACTTTATCGTATTATTCTTGGCGAATTATTTGGCTATTAATCACTAGCAGCGTTAATAGTATTTCAGAATCAAATTTATGTTTTAGACACATTTTTCTCAATTGATTGAAACTAAAACTTGACACAAACCTGTACTTGCAGTCATAAAATTCCAAACTAAATTTGATATATTTAAGGCATTGCATTTCTTAATTATTGAATTTACACGTTTCTGAAAGTACAGACCGACAGATAGTCATCCAGTTGTTGGATCGGGCTCAAACTTGTCTGCACTATAGACAGGTGTCTACACTATAGATGTTAAATCTGTGTACCAAATTTTATCTATCTAGATATCTTCGTTTTATAATTATCGTGTTAACTTCTATTCGAGCAGCCAGACAGACGAACTTCCTCTGAACGGAGTTTACTCAAAATTTGACAGAAATTTGAAAATGTGGTATAAAGACAATATACTAAATTTCATCCATCTTTATCTTTGTCACAGACAGACGGACATTTTCTAAATATTTGTGTTTCGAACTCAGGGAGTGTCTAAAACGTGGAGATGCGTCAAAATGTGGAATTCGAATATTTTGACAATTATTATATCTTCTCTGTACTACGTATATGAAAAAGTAACGCAAAATATAGTTTTTTTCCCCTTTGAAATATTGAAAATAAAATGTACTTGAAAGTGAAATACTAAATAACTTTTAAATATTTTCGTGGACTACTTAACTTTCTATCACGTAAGAGAGAAATAAGAAGCCGAAAAATCCACGGTTGCTTTTTGAAAACAAATTTTATTATCATGATTTTCATAAATAGATCTTTTTCTCTTGCTTCATCGATTCTCTTATTTCATCGATTCTCATTTTCCATTTCTAATAATATTTCATATGAAATTATGTAATTTTTTTTCTCTATTGGCAAAAATAATGGAAATTGTATTTGCGTTTTTCCAAATTTAATATTCTTATTAATAATACTTTACAATTTAAATAATAATAATTTATTATAGTGTAACTCGAGGAACTTTTGTTTCTTATTATAACTACAGCTCCCAATTTCCCAACAGAAATGAGACAGCTCATGCGAGAATAAAAGTGTTCTAAAAATGACGTGCTTCGGAATTAATTTATCTTCGGGTCAAGTATGAAACAATATGCATTTTCATTTACCTATTTATTATGAAGGATAACGCATTCAGATCTTATCATTCATAGATTTAAAATTTAATCATTTTCAAGCGAGGATGAATATTTTTTCAGAAATTATTATAAAAACTTCTCACAGAGAATGTTAAACAATGGCATCGAAGAAAAAAATGAGTCACATCTTCTAAATTTCTCAAAAAAAAAAAAAAATCTTTCAGCTAATTTTATTTATTAGCCTTACGTGCAAAATATTGATATAAAGCAATCAAAATTTTCCAAAAACCTTACACTAAATTTTGTATAAAATTTCGATTGGAATACTTCCTGAAGTTGCTATTTACAAATTCTAAATTAACGGGAAAAATATTGCACAAAAACTACTCTGAAATGATTGCAACTCTTGAAGAAACGATCTGTATTTTTACCCCTATTTCACATCAATGTGCAGACAATCTAAATATAGATGTAGTTCTTAGAATGGTATTTATTTATAATAAAAGTTACAAATCATAAAAGGTTTAATATCTGGAAATCCGGGTTTCTTACGGTAAAATTTTTTTTAATACGTCTTTTTTATTTTTATTTTTTGAAAAAATATTTACATACGAATCACATACTGATTACATATAAATATATTTCAATCTTACCAACATATAAACTGGTCAGTTAAATAAAAAAATAAAAACTCATAAATGTACTTAATTTTGCGTGTTATTCGAAACTATCTACTATATTACAGTATTCATTTTACCTATCATTACTTTTTTTTTTTAACTTACTGTCAGTTTTACCAGTTGTCACTTTAAGGTAACAACCTTACTGTCAGTTTACTTGAAATGGGGTCGGAGATGGAGGTGTATGACATTGCCAACATGAGAGCAGATTTTAAAAAAAAGGCTCTAATAGTTAATTATAAAAAGATTTGGGTTTTATGTATGTAAAATCGCATTTTTTTTCCAGGTAAGACACTCATACAGACAAATTTAAAAAGCAAAAAATATTAATTATAAATACATAAGTAAAAAAAAAATACTGCAAAAAGCGCGACTCGAACCGAGGCTTTCCAACACACGCGTCATTCATCTTGTTCTGACCACTCTACTGCACTGCCCATACTTCAAAGCGGAAGTTGAACATACTTATTCTAATAGATAGTTATAAAAAAAAATTGTGTTTATGTAAAATAGCGAGTTCCCCCTCTCCCCTTCTTTCTTTCTTTTCTCCAGAAAAGTCACCTATATAGATAAAACTTAAAAAGCAAAACCTTATCTAAATATAAAATTTGATTCAAATCGTTAGAACCGTTTCCGAGTTACACGAAATAAATTTATAGCTATACAAGAATTGTTCATTTAACGGTATAAGATAAAGATAAAAATTTATAATCATTGAATGCTTTCTTTAGCTTACAGATGCTGATTTTTTCAAATATTTAAATTTCCTACACGTGTCATTCCCCTAAATCGTTATTCCACGAGGAAAAGGATTCATTATCATTATTATCAGGATCAGGATGGCTAAAATAGTTTCATCCAATGGAAATCTCTGAAATCTTTCTTAATGTTGTTGACAAAATTCTTACCGTCTATGTAAGGGGGCTGACTTCCTGGAATAGGGGTTGCGGCATTGGCACCGTTCAAAACTGGCGTCACCTTTTGATCTCTTAAGGGCGCATAACAGTAATCCTGAGGGAAAAACTCGTCTATCTCAGGGATTCCTTCGTAAGAATTGGTGGACAGAAGCTCCAGATTTGCATCAGTGCGGCCATTCTCGATATCTACAAAGAAAGAGAAAGATATTGTTGCTTTTAGATTTCCCAAAATTTTCTATTCCCAATAAATGTTTTATCATCAGTAGAAATTTGAGTAAATAATCGATTTATGAGTAGATCGATGCACCCTTCACTCCTTTATTGTCATTATGATTTTAAGAAAAATAACGTTTTACCTCTTCATTAGAAATGTTTACAGATTCTGAAATTTCTCAGAAAAAGGTGAGCAAAGAAGTACAATTCATTGCATATAAATTCAGCATGTTAAAATACTTAGCTCATAACTTTAAATTTAATGTGTGCCAGACAATTGCCTCAGGGATCAGATGTATTTGGATTCGACATGACTGAGTTAATAGCGTAGGTTTAAACAAAGGTTAACCTTGCAAATAATGGACGACACATTCTTGGTCTTATATATAATCTCTTCTAATAACATAAATGAAGGAAGCTGTTATAGACAGGACCGCTTAACTCAGAGTTGCCAAATTTGGTACAAATATATTTTAAAGGTTAATTGGAGCACATTGGAGCATTTTAAAAAATTTTGATTAATTAAAAGTAAGCAAAATTTTGACGTTTTCCCATCATAACCACTGAAATTATTAAAGCACAAAAATAATTTTTAGGTCATTTTAAAATTCAAAAATTTATCTTATCAGTGATGCTAGGTTAATATTCGTGCAATTTTTTTCTGAATTTAGCGCATTTATTTAATTATTTTTGCCTAATTTCTAATAACAGATTACATTATTGCCCAGAGATCCAAGCCGTTTTTGTGATTTCATCAAAAATTTGATCGATTTTCGATAAAACAAAGAAAATTTCTGATTTTCTTCCATTCTTGAAAGCTATGAAAGAAATATTTTGCTTAATATTTGCGAGTTTAGCAAATGAATAAAATACTGAAATTACAATACTTGATGTGCTGTAAGCATGCATTAATTACAAAATTCCTATGGTTGTTTTTAAATAGTTATTTCTACAAATAAGAAAGATTAATGTATGTGTGTATTGGCATTCTACAGACCACGTCGTTTGACCTAGAACTAGTAAACTTGGTATTTATATAAATTAAAAAGTCGGAATGTGCACATTGCAGCAAATTTTTAATTTTAATTAAATTCTAATTAATTAAAAAATACGCTAAATTTTGAAGTTTTTCAGAGATAATTTTAAAAATATGATTGCGCAAAAGTAGTTTTTATATCGTTTCAAATTCAAAGTACTTCTAATTCTACTTTTTTTGATAATGTCAACTTGACAGTAATTTAATAATCTTCCAAATTTTTCTAAATTTTGGATTTTTTTAATATATATATATATATATATATTGCCGTAATTTCCAAAAATAAATTACATTGATGCTCTGAAATTCAAACCGTTTTTATTGTTTCGTCAAAAACTTGATAACATGATTTTTTTTTAATTGTGGTAAGATAAAGAAGATGGATTCTATTTAGTATTTATGCCGTTTACAAGACAAATAAAAAGAGAATCTGCAACTCGTAAAAGTTAGAAGACAGATGACGCTTTGACTATAATTGCTTAGTGTAGAAAATGAATAAAATAGTGAAGTTAGAATACCGAAATTTTTTTTAAGATAAATGAACCATACATTGTCATTTTTTTTTACCAACGCTATGAAGTCATGGGACTGGTCTCCATTTGGAAAGTCCATGTACACAAAGGATAGAAAATATGCAAGACTAAATAATAATTCCAAATCCACAGAAAGAAGATAAGTAGTGACAAAATTTTCAATCAATTAAATGGGTGTAACAATCGAATCATAAGCTAATCGTAAAATAATATTTGAAGCTTTGAAAATGAGAAAACTATCATGGCTATCTTTTGGCGACATCTGATTCTAAAAATGAAGCTTTCCTGATTGAAACTTTATAAAAATGGCAAAAAAATATGTAAGACTAATTGGTGAATTGAAATCCATAGAAAGAAGATAGGCAGTGATAAAACTTTCAAGCAATTAAGAGTATATAACCATAGAATCAAAAACTAACCGTAAAAAACTGACTAGAGGATTGAAAATGACAAAACTATCTTATCTTTTCTTTGGCGACATCTAATTTTAGAAATGAAACATTCCTGATTGAAACTTTCAAAAGATGGTAAAAACTGCTTTCTTTTTTGTCAAATTCCGTCATGCCTTGCAGAGTTTTCTCCGTCAAAGGCGAGAACAAACATATCAGCCATTCCAAATATTCTGGTAATCTTCTACCGCGGGGAGGGATTATTAAAAGGGTGAGTAATCCTCCGTAGAGGTACGAACCTCGTGAATGAAGCGGGCGCAACAATCGAGAGGAGAACTTGCGACACCCGGCGACAAACAATAATTATTGTGTTCTTGGGGAAGGCCAGCCGATTGTGATCTCGACTTATTACAACACTAAATGCATCTGGCAACCCTCCCTACCTTTTTCCAATGCATTCCGAAGAGAGAGAACAAAAGGTAGGGTGTGGAGGGTAGGGTTGGCTTTTAATTCGTCTGCCATAAGACGTATGGCCGGGCTTTCATTGTCATTTATTTCTTTTATTAGCTATTTCAGTGGCAGTTGGCACCACGAATGTCTCGTGGCAACGATAGAAATGAACATGTCCAGTGGGTTGATGGATGAAATGAACAAAGGCTTATAACTTTTTAATGCTCAAGAAAATAAACAAAGAAAAAAATTTCAAGTATACAAATCTGAGAATAATGATAGTGGTGGCAAATATCCTGTTTCAGATGTTTAATTCCAGGATTCCAAATCACCTGAAAAAACTAGTTCGAAATCATGAGAATTTAATTAAATTAAAATAGTAGACAACTAAATTCAGAAACAGGAGCTACTCGTAAGTTTCAATCTTTAAAGCATTATTTTCATAATTTAAAATCTGTCTAATTCATTTTCTAAGGAATTTCAAGATGCTCATTAGTGGTTGCAGTTACTCAAACAAAGAAAGAGACTCTCTTGTTAATTTTAAGGAATTCCGTTTTAAAAAATCTCAAGATTCTTGGAAGAAATATTTATTTTTTCTACTAATTTGATTTCAGTAAAATTTGAATATAGTCAAAAATTTTATCAAAATTAAAACTTTAAGGATATGATGGCAAAACATTTGTGATGTCGAATCTTGTAATGTAAAATAATGTTTTTGTGAATCATGTGTTTAGTCATGCTTGACAGTACAAGATTAGTATATAGCAATTAATTTTCAAGATTTACATTCCGCTTTACCTTTTAGCTTTCCCTTTCATTTAGAGACGAGCCTTCTGTACAAGTACGAAGGGTCGACCATATTCCCTAAATAGGTTATTATAAACTATAAATTTTTCAAAGGTTTAAAATAAAATTGGGTTGTAATTGAATAAATTTGGGTTTTTTACTCAAAGGCACTTCGTTTACTTTTTCAAAACTTATATTTGCGTTTCTTTTCAGCACTTTTAGCTCGCTTCGTAAAAAGTAAGGTGCTATTCGCTCAACTTTCATAGGTACTTTTGCTAGCTTATCGTAAACATTTCCTTATAAGTAACTTTTCTTTATTAAAGAATGAATAATGCAACTGTTAATCGCAATTACATTCTTTTAAAAACAAATCATTGTTTTAAAACAACAAAGAAAGGAGATACAGTAAACATTTATGTCAAAGGTCGCTCGTGTATCTGAATTACAAATAGCAGATTCGCAGAATAATATTAACGCCTCAAACTTTAAAGATTAGCTAAATGATCGTAGAAAACAGCTGTAAGAATAGCTTAAGTCATACATTCATAACATCTTACGGTTAAAAAATATAAGACGGAATTCTTTTCTAATGTATCCCTTGTATACACGTGCCCGTTAAACCCTGTTCCGAAGACAAGTGTCCGCTTTGAGTCTAGCACACTTCACCCTCTTCTTCTCTCTTGTGGTTTTATGGGGTTATTTGATGTCTGTTCATTTTACTGACAATTTGCTGGAAGCAACCCGATCGCCGCCCACAGGCGGGGGTGATCCTATAATGGGTCAGTTAGCAGATTTATGACCAAATCCGTAAGGCAACAGGTCGTCGGAACGGGTCTTTAGAAGGTTAAGATATCTGTAACACTGATTGGGTATAATGCATTTGTGTCGATTTTATATGATTAAAAACCTTTACAGTGTATTACATCTGATAGATTGATATATTAAGCGAAATGTCACATTTCTACATATTAAAATGAAATGCATTATTTTAATTATGTGACATTATTTTCACCCAGATCTTTCTTTAATTACAATATGTTAATCAAGATGACAGAAACAACAAGAATCCTCACCTCTCAGGAGTCTATCTAGATGTTCCCATAAGATTTCTCCGACGAAATGAGGCGACATGGACAGGAAGACTTCCTTGTCCAGCGAGCACATGTCTTTTCCCTTCATCCTGAAGAGCTCTGTGTTGATACCTTCCAAGCTGAACTCTCGGATGGCCCAATACAACCACCGGATCACGTCCTCTTCGCTCCACGTTCGAGGATCTGAAAGATTGCAATCAACTATTTAATATCAATGCATCTCAGATTATTTATGTAAAAACAAAAAGGGATTTTACTAAAATTATTATCGGCAATTTCGATTAAGGAGATGATAATGATATTTAAAGAACCGGTGACTACATTTTCAAGAACAGGAACAGTATATTTCCATCAAGACATGGTCAGAATTACTCTG
This sequence comes from Argiope aurantia, assembly GCA_026543865.1. Taxonomy (NCBI): domain Eukaryota; kingdom Metazoa; phylum Arthropoda; class Arachnida; order Araneae; family Araneidae; genus Argiope; species Argiope aurantia. The sequence continues at coordinate 1,206,844 of JAPMOR010063921.1, forward strand.
CGTAAACAGCATTCTATTTCAAGATGAACATCCAAAATGTAAGATCATGTTTTTTTCAGAAGCACAAATTGTAATTTTTTTTTTTTTTTTTAACAAAAGTGACGAAAATTTTATTTTTCTCTATCTTTAGAAGTTTTAATTTCAAAAGAGCGATTTTTTTTTTTTTAGATTTTGATAGTAAGACATGGCAGATTTATATGAATATATTGTAGTTATACATATTAAGTGGTAATATCTCTTTTTCTTGCATTAATTATTTTACGAATATGTTTATTGCACGAGGCATTATTTGCACGAGTAAGCCAATAGTATGGATTATATAGAATAAAAGCGAATACATACAATGTCACCTACTGTTAAGAGAATTCAGGATACATAATTTTATACATAAGATATTCAATTCAACAAAATCAGCATTTCTCGCCGAAAGAACTTTTTATAAAATAAATGGGGAGAAATGTCTTAAACGAAACAATGTTCTAATTCTGCATAATGAATTTCTAATTAAAACACATTATCACTAACTTCCGAAATTTTAGGATATTCGTTTACGATAGATAATCTTGTAGGCAATATTCATAATTTTAAAAAACGCTTTATTCCTCTACGGCATTGCATTGTATACTTTATAATAATTCTCCAATCCTATTTCTATACATTCCGCAGGCAAATGTTATCATTAGTGCACAGTTGCTTTGATAGCTCAGCCTTCACGATTTCCGGTCGGCGTGCGAGCGTTTATTATTAAAGTGTGAAAAATAAACAGAGAAATGGCCGTGCAAACGCGAAAATTGCTGATAGATGGCAAACATTGCACGTTGGCTTGGCTAAAGGATTGAGAAATAACGCCTGCAACAATGCGGATTGGTGGAAGTTGGTGTATTAAGGTGCCATAAAATGAATTGAAAGGGTTGTCTTTAACTCGTTTCAGCGGTAATAGCATAATTTATTAAACTACTGATTGTTTTAGAAAGTATTTTAAGCAATTTATTCTAACGTTATTTTTACAATTACACCATTATCAAAATTTTTTTTTTTAATGAATTATTCTTTGTACACAATTTTAAGTTTCCATTGTGAAATTTTGAGTGAATTATTCGTTTTTATTTTTCATTGAAATTACACCTTTGTTTAATGATAAAGAAATTAATAACTAGTTTAAAATGAAACATTTGATCATGTAAAAGCTAATATAAATGGACTATAAAGTGTACATTTACTTATAAAATTTAAAACATGACTTAGCTAAAAATATTCATACATAAGAATAATGATGCATGAAGATATTTATAATAAAGCTCATTTTTATACGGTAGCTAAAAGCATTGAATCATTATTAGGGAAAATGCAGAATAAAGTTATCATAAAATATTTACAACGGAGACTAACATTTCGCATAATATCAGACATAGAAGCAACATCTTATCCAATAATAACACAAATCTCGAGCTTTTTCGATCTTGCAATTTGCAAATTTGCATTTTTGCCGATGAAATAATATTTGAAAAAAAAATTGATAGAATACAACTGCGTAGAATTATTGGTCTTAATGCTAAACAAATATACAATTTAAAAATAATTGAAAATAAAAGTTGATGAAAAGTAAAAATCAATATTATTTAGAATTTCGAAAACATGCAAAATTTTGTAATATTTGTAATCTGAAATAAAATTGTCTCACATTTTTAGTATAGTTATAGAACGCGCAGTTTTGAATGTTATCAGTTTGAGGTAAATCAGTTTTAGATTATAGACTACAAAATACAAGTTGTTCGGAGAAAAATTAATAACAGAATGGATATAATATTTCAAATAGTTATTATCCAATTTGTGTACATTTTCCATAAGTGATTCTTGTTGTTTTAAAATTATAACAAAAATAACTTTTTTTTTCAATTACTACTTTCTTAAGAAATGATGATGGATGTGTTGAGAAGAATAGGGGGGGAAAATTAACCGCATTTAGCTGAAAATCTCATTTTACTCAATCATATTTTTTTAGTTTATATATATATTCTAGATCCAAACTAAGAAAAAAATTCTCATATAGAAAGACAAGTCAACGATACAAAAAAAAATTCAAATTAATACTCTAATTAAAAATATGAAATATTCTCAATAAAAAGAAATATTATTATGATTCTTCTCTTCTCCCCCCCCCCAGAATTGCAACTCGTGTGCAACTTTATGTAATAAATAAATTTATCGTCTGCTCTTCTTCGGCAATTTCAGTATTCTGTTAAATAGCGTGATAAAATTTTTTAGTTATTTATATATATATTCTAGATCTAAACTAAGAGAAAAATCAACTCTCTTATAGAAAGATAATTTAACGACACACACACAAAAAAAAATCAAAATTAATACTCTAATTAAAAATATGAAATATTCTCAGTAAAAAGAAGTATTATCAAGATCCCCCCCCTCCTCCAGAATTGCAACTTGTGTGCAAATTTATGTAATAAATAAATTTATCGTCTGCTCTTCTCCAGCAATTTCAGTATTCTGTTAAACGGTGCGATAAATTTTTTTTAGTTATGTTTTTATTTCTAGAATTAAACTAAATAAAGATCAATTCTCTTATAGAAAGATAATTTAAAGATACAAAAAAATTTAAATTTATACTCTGAAAAAATGAAATATTCTCAGAAAAAAGAAGTATTATCAAGATTTTTTTTTTTGTCTTGTTTTCAAAATTGCAACTCATATGCAATTTTTTGAAAAAAATAAATTAATCGGCTTCTCTTCCCCAGCAATTTCAGTACTCTGTTAAATAGTATTTAGATTTAGGCGTCGAAATTAAATTCTTTGGAACATTTACAGCAAGTCCAGGCTGATGTAGAGGTATTGCCAAAAGGCGGTCAAATACCCAGGCACAGAAGGAGTGTCTGGGGCCCATGCAGCTGGTCTGCCTCAGCTGCTGATCGCGAAGGAATCTTTTTTGGGGCTATTGTTTGAAAAATACTACACTGCATGTCTAGCGGCGATTCATTGATGATGACGTCACGCCCATGGCGGTCGGCTTTGTTCCGGAATAAACGCTCATCATTAAGACAGCTATGATACCATTCTTCGAATTATTCCGCTGTGCTTATCATTGCCAGTGATAGAACACGATGTCGTGTTTATTTGAAATATCTATAAAAACATTTGATTAGACAAATGTGCTATTATATTTAAAACTTTAAATATATCAGCTCCTAAAATAATTGTAAAAGCCTCGATAGCGAAATTTTCATCCAGATGCATTGATATTAATGATTTTGATATTTATATAATGATGGAAGCATAAATATTCTTATGAATTTAACCATTCTTACCACGAATGGTTAAATGGCTTTTTCCCTAGAGGCGATTCCAATATATTAAATTAAGAAATGCCGATATTTTTAATGTCAAAGAAAATGCTATTGTATAGGATCATGATTTTTAGCTGATTTTTTTCTCAGCATTTAGTAATTACTTTGGGAAGTATTACATTTTTTTATTTTCTTATTTTATTAAATGCTAAGTATGTTTATTAAATGTGATTATGAACAGAAAAGTAGTTTTAGGGAACAATTCTGATTTCGAATGCAAAAAATTATGAATGTGTTTTGTCGCTATTTTTGTACAATATAGAAAAATTCTTTCATTAATTTAGCAAAAAATTTTTATATCTGTATCTTAAATGTGATGAGTAAAAAATATATTTTAAGATGAAAGTATTATCTTCAGTATTATCCAAACTAATTGTGCTAATGTACGGTATAATGCAATATAGTTAAATAATAAAAATGCAAAAATTGCAATTTTTGAGTTTAATGGATATATGTTTGGATATAACATTTTCATTATTTTTTAATCTTTCCAACATTTTTGCCAGCAATCCACTTAATAAATCATTTTTATAATAATATTTTAGTCTTTTATCTTAGAATTTTGCAACATGATTATGTTTATGGGATGATATAACTATTTGCAAATTGTGTTAGGCGACAAATATGATGAAAAAAATGGTTCAAAATATTATATCTGATAGAGTATTGGATCAAGAACAAATTTTGTAAATAGGAATAACATCAGACTTTTCACGTAGGACGAAAGGTTTTATTTATTTCTTAAATAATAGGTATTCACTAAAAACAAAAAACTTTTTCAATATTTTGATTAAATTTATAATTGCATTTTAAGTAAAAATTAATAAAAATTTTATCTTTTATCTTTTTTTTTTTCGATATTACAAAACAGAACAAAAATTTGAAACTTTAAAAAAATAACCCTTTTAGTGATACTAATTTTATTTCCAAAAATTTTTTTCCTACTAATTTTTAAAATTTGAAAAAATGTTTTAAAGTACATTTTGTAATAATACTTTTCATAGACTTAGTTACCGAATTTATATCTTCTCAGCTTGCTACGCTATTTTTTTAGTGTGTTTGCACATTGTGGCTACTATATATTAAAAGCAAGTTTTTTAAAGTGATAGACAAAACAAAATAAAAAATTAGCAGGCTTTGATGTTTTGGATAAAAGGTTCAAATTTATTTTTTTTTTTACTAATTTATTTTTCAATAAATGACTAATATGTGAGTATCGTTTCAAACTCAATACGAAATATCCAAAATTTGAAAAATCGATTACAAATTAAAAAAACAATGATAAGACACTGAAAAAATGTTATCGCAGTTAAATTTGAACAAATAAACAAACTGACAACCGCGTTCATCTGCCATCTGCCTTGCTGGGTGCACTTTGCGGCAGCTGCAGTGTGCAAGTGAGGAGTCCATTTGGCTCTGGAGGTCTTTGATTAATGAGAGACGCAGGCCTTGCACGCAGGTTACGTCGTTGCTCTCCCTATTTATGATGCCCTTCGGCCACAGAATGGCACGCGCCACGAACACACAGCCTCGGGCTGACTGCTCCAAAACATGCAAATTACATGAATGCAAATGGCGGCAGCATTGATTGGACAGTGATTGCATATGGAGAGTGTTTGAAAAAGGTGGAAGAGTAAGATTTGAGATATAATTATGGAATTAAATTCAAGGCTCTCTAAGAATTTGCCACAGAGAAAATTACCGAAATGATTGATGAGGAAAATATAAAAAACATTGAAAGATGATTTTGAAGTAATATAAAATTGCCTTCTTTTTTAAAAAATAATTATAAAAAATTAAAGAATTTTTTTTTATAAATATATTGTTTATTTTCCAATGAAAGCTTTTTAAAGTTACTGTAGATGAAATGAAAATGGAAGAGCCTTTTCGTAAAAAGATGGAAAGGGAAAAGAACATCTGTGATATTTGTGATAGTTTAATCTTAAAACTTACAAGCAAATTTTTAAAATATCGTATCAAGAATTACAGATAATATAATATGCATTTGCTAAAAAAAAGTCTTCTATTGAAAAGCACAACAATCCATCATAAGTTCTTTAACCTGTTAACTGGATATGGCGAAATATTTCAATGCAAAACGAATTGAATACGAGTTAACTACCCGGTTAACAGGTTAAAGACGGTAAAATATAACATTCTTTAGTTGGACCATAGAAATCAGCTACCAAATAAAAAAAAATTGTGTCTCCCCCCCCACACACACACCTCTCCAATATTTACATTTTAAGCAATGAAGTACCTTTGTCATAATTTTTTTTAAAAACAGCTCAGCAAATCCCCTTGCTGTTGAATTTAACCTCCCAACTCTAATACCCCACAAGTTTATAGCTAGATGATAGGTGAAGTACACTATATCAAATAAATTCTGACCTAGTCGTTTAACTTAACTTATTTATTCTAATTCCCTAGTCTAATAATTTACCCCAATTTCTTCTCTTGCTAGCTAAAAGGATGAATTTATTCAATTTTGACTTTTTAAGGATATCTTTTGAAAATACTGGAAGACAATTGGAATATGCATTTAACTTAAAAAGATTTTTCCCTTTTATTTTTAATCATGTGAATGAAGCTAAATGCCTAAATTTTTTTCTCCATAAAAATTCAAACTACTGAAAAGATTTTTAAAAAATTTTTCTCAAATATTATAAAGTACAAGGAATATTTTAATTAATGTTTCAAAAAATTAATCAAATAGTTATTTTTTATTTGTGCATACGAACAAATGTGTGCATCCAAGATTTGTTTAGTAGGCTAAATTTAAAATTGTAAAAAGATAGCAAAGAGTGAAAAATAAAAAAAAATTAATTAAATAATGTTATAAACGTTTTCTTTGATTAAAAAAAATTTAACAATCATTTAGTAAGTTTCTAATGTTTGGGGAAACTGCCAAATTATTAAAAAAAATGCATAAATGTAACCGAATTTTTCATCTAGTTAAAATAAAACTGCAGACGATATAAGAATTTTGCGTGTTGTAACATTTTTTGCTAAGGAATTTTACCCATTAAAATTATTAAATGCATATATAATGATTTGATATGCAATAACTAAATTTTGCCATTAATATATGTTATGTTAAATATATTTCAAATTTTTCTCAGATTTTCTGAAGTACAAGAATGATTTTATTGAATGTTTGTGACGATTAAATAAAAAGTTAATTTTTCATTAGTACAAAACATGAAAACAATTTCAATCCAATCAATGATGAGTATGTTAGCTAGTTAATGAATAAAATTCATACAACTTCAAGTCAACCATTTTGGAGTGAATCAGAAAAAAGAACACATCAATCAAGAACAAGATGATTAAAAAAAAAAGATAAAAGAGACCAATCGTTCAGGGTTCTGCTATTTGAATACACAACTGAAATCAAAGCGAACGATAGCAGCTGACACTGAAGTTCGTGCCGGCAGACACTCGAGGAGGAGAATAAAAATAATAATAAAAGGAAAAGAACATGGCAACAAATCTCGACTCTCTTAAATAATAATATTCTTCAGCTGAGCGAAAGTAGAATCAAATGAGATCTTCGTCCAGGTGTCTTTAGCGGACACGGTCTGGCTGCTGTTTTTTCTCTCGAAAATAATGATTTCCCTTCGCCCACAACGAAACCGTTACTCTCACGAGGACCAGTCACGCGAAGAAATGCACTCGACTAATCTCAGGGAATAAAGAAGACTGCCAAGACGTACAGGAAAATCTCCAGAAAACTGAAGATTAATCACTTTAAAACTCAGAAATCAACGACATTATGTAACGTAACTAAGCATCTGAAAAGTTTTACGTCATCAAAATATCTCAAGAAAATAAAGACCTAATCTGTGACCGTAGGGCTTTATAAGGAAAATAAAATCACTTACTACAACACTTAACGCTACTTTTACAGAATCATTGCATCAAAATCAAGCAAATCAGTATTAAAAAGAATTATATTTAAAAATCAGCAAGAGCAGTCTCCCCGAAACTTTCTCGCATACTCTCCAATAAAGGTCTTATACCTTTTCACCCAAATAAAATTCTGGACTTTGAATAAGGTTGCGAATGTCTTGCATGGCATAGGAGAATAATAATTACGAAATATAGATCTTTGAGAATGAGCATTTTTATTGAATCTGTAGTGCGAATATATATTTTGGATGTCTCCCCCCCCAAAAAAAAATCAACATGGAAACTGCAGCTGTAGTCACAAGATTACACTACCAAACACATCAATTTAAGTCTTGTATATGAATTATAACATTTACATGCATTTGAAAATACAGACCGACAGAAGGTCAACCCTTATGCTGATTTGGTTCAAAATTTGATAAGAATATGTATTTTAGATACTAAACGTGTGTATCAAGTTTTAACAATCTAGCTCTTTAAGTTTTACAGTTATCGAGTTCATTTGTACTCAAAAGGCTAAACAGACAGACTTACTCTGAGTATGATTTTCTTTCAATATTTGAATAGAAATTAATAAATTTGGCCTAAAGTTCGTAAACCAATTTTTTTCCATTTAGCTCAAAGCGTTTCGAGTCAATGTTTTCACAGACAGACAGACTAAATGCCAAAAAATGTGTTTTTTGAATGCATGAAGGTCTGAATCTCGAATTGGGAATTTTTGAAATTATGATACTTTCTCTATATTGACGACAAAGTAAATTTAAAGATGAATACGACAAAGTAAATATAGAGATGATCTACCTTGTATTATTTTTTTGACTTAAAACACATTTAGAATATTTAAAGAATATGATTAATTATCTTTTTTAAATCAAAAAGCTGGATAAAAGCAGGATGGAAGATCAACAAACTAGTTTCTCAAAATGAAGATGAAACGAATATTTATATTACCAATTAATTCGAAGATTGAATTTTTTTTAAATCAATCTTAGGAGTTTCTGAGATAGAAGCAAGTGCTAATTAATTTATCAATTCATTTAAAGATATAAGAAATCTTTCAGATCAAGCTCATATGGAAGGAGCGAATGACAAGTGATTTTCTGACTTCTGGCTTTAACTAATTTAAAGATAAATTTTGTAAATATTTTTTTAGTAATACATGAGTTTTTTTTAATAATTTCTCACCCTTTTCTAGTAAATTTCGTTTAGCAGGAATTTATTAATTTATTTCTTATTTTTCTAATATCAAATTCTTCCGATTACTCACATCATTTTATAGCAATAAATATAGCAATCTCCTTTCCATGGTATCAAAATTCAAACAATCCACAAGTAGTTGCCCTTCAATTCAGAAACGTAAATTTATTTTAATGTAATGGGAAAAAAACTCTTGACATATCGTGACAATTTCAAATTTTAATCAAAACTGCCAAGAAAAATCTTTTTACAGTTAAAAATTTAATGCTTTGAAGTTTTTATTTTTAAAAAACATGTTAAAAATTAGCATCGACCTAAACAATCAGGATTTTATAAAATTTTTAAAAAAATTCAATTTGAAATATTTATTTTTAAGTCTTTAAAAAAAATTCTTTTATGTAGACAACTTGATGCGTTAGAATTTCAACGTGGTTGAAATTATAAGTGGAATTATAAGTGGAATATAAGTGGAAGTTAGAATTTATAAGTGGTTTTTTTAATCTTACCTTATGATTAAATTAAAAACATATACTGTAATTTCCCAATGAAATTGAAATTAACTAAATCTGATCTTTTATGGAATTTATTTGAAATTACTTTTTTTTGTAGCTACATAATTCTTTCTTATTATATTATAATAAAAGATTATCTATAAAAGAACGACATACAAATATAGATTACATGTCCTTTTTTATGCAAGTCGAGTAATTCAATAACCTATTTTCATAAATAAAGCAGGTAATTGCAAAGTTGCGAAGAAAACAAAGCAGTTCAATAGATAATACAAATTTGAAGCGTCATCTTAGCTATGGTAGTAGATTTTATTTTTCTCTTACTAAGAAATGGCAGGAGTTCCGAGAAGAGAAATGATTTTAAAAAGTCAATGCTCATTATCAACGGAGACTACTGTCAAGATTACACTGACATTTTCTTCATAGCTTGAGGTTTTGTATTCGACAATAGAATCCACCTTCGTACTTGTTATACTTGTAGACCAAAAAAAAAAAATCATATATTCGATCACGATCTCCCCAGATGACTTCCCGGTCGTCGCCCTTGTATGGATCCATGCACGATTTCGCGTGAGCCAGCAAAAGACAAGAGAGCGATTCTTACATGCGAAATAATTCAGGGATCTAATTTACAGTCTTGACCTTAGAGACATGACTGACGGTCCGCCATCTTGATGGGACGATGGTTCACTCTGCGGAATTTCGAACGTTTTCGTAAAAATAATTCAAGGATGTAATTTACGATCTGGTGATGATGAGATACGACTAGTCCACTGTCCGAATCAATCCAGCAATTCATAGCGACTGCTTCAAAACTTCCTTGATGGAAACAGTCGAGATGCAAGGAAAGAAGGGGCGGGGGGATGTTTGTAATCTAATACCGAGAAATAAAGTATCCGGGGGCTTTATATGACAAGGTTCTGTTATCTTGAGTGTAAATAAGTTCTGAAAGGGATAAATAACTCTTCCGATTTTTGTTGTTAACTAATTCACTTCAATTACCAGAAATGATTCGGCGGGGCCGTGTATAAATTTCAAAAATAATTAAGAAAAGGCAGAATTCCATGTTGAATATTTTTAAGATAATTATTTTTATGAGCGTTTATAGCATTTCTTGTACTAAAGACATAATATTAACTGAATAAAAGTTCACGACTAATAAAGAACTCAAAAAGAAATAAAATAAGTGCGTAAAAAACTGTCATTACATTATATATTCACAAGAATATACACCTGTTTATTTAAATAGGAATTATAAATTTCAAGAATTAAATTTAAACTTCGGAATAAAATTAATTTCATAATAAGGTTTAAAAATTTTCGTTTTTAGGTAAAAATAGTCTATGACCAATATATATATTATAAAATTGACATTTCAAAATTATCTATAAAGTCTCTTCTTTGATAAATGAAAAAAGAATGTAAAATTAAATGATTCTTGTACAATTCCCCTCTCGGGGTTAATTTTCATGAATTTCAGTTCGGCGTGCAATTAAGGCAAAATTTATACAAATGTATCAGCAGAAAAGTTCAATTCAATATTCAAGTTCTTTAATTTAAGGAAAAAATATTAAAATATTAGCAAAGAGTTTTAAGTAAAATTTTCCTTTATTATAAAGGCAAATTAATTATTATGAAAATACTATACACTACCAATTACTATATAATGCGAATATCAAAGCAATGATCTTTGTAAAGAATAGTTTTTACATAGTAAATTAATCTTGTTCCTGTTGGATAAACAGAATGCCTCTGATGTAGAATCTACAAGCTATGTTATGTTTTTATAAATATTTGGCAACAAAAAGTCATATATAATATTAGAATCGGAATTTATTATAAATATGTGATTTTTTTTTTGAACAAATGAGCTGAATTAAAAAGAAGATGCATTTAAAAATAATATCCGAAAGGGATCTTGAAAAAAATTAAGTTGTAGAGAATTAGTTATTTTTCAACAACAACAAAATGTGTAAATGCTCTCTAAATCGTGTTGGTTTTTGAAACAGTCATTCAACTAAGCAATGAGTTGGATATAGCTCGGTTCAAAATGGATGATTCATTTGAAACAAACCACCATTATCACCATCAGTTTGTTTTCTCAGAAACATTTAAACTTGATGCACAAAATGAAAAGCCACGTACGTTTTGCTAAAACAATCATTCCTGAAAAAATTGCAATCACCACTACCGTTTATCAGTAATGGCTACAGAGATGACTGCAACTGTGCTGACTTGAAAGGTACATTTCGACGATAACTCTGTCGGATGACGTAGAAACTATGGCCTCTGATAAGCAATTCATTGAAATATCGAAGTGTGAATGCCATTTGTTTCCCTGTCTATGACGGTTTCAAAACTAAATTAATGAATAGGAAAGAAAATTATGTTCTGTCTATGGCAGTTTCAAAATTAAATTAATGAAGAGGGGAACAAAACTATGTTCTGTACCTTCGGAAATGTGGTACTGCTCCCTCTCCTTTTCCCAACTGCTGAAACTCGCAGAAATCGCCTGAGCCATCTTTTGATTCGTTCCGGGTGTGAGGGGCGGCACTTGACTCGGAAGATCTGCATGAAAGAAACAATACGTTAGAAGACATAGTTAAAGAACACAATATAACAGCAAGTTACCAATTCGTAGACTGTCTGAAATAGTATTACCAATGATAAAATGTTTAAAGTATGTATAAAGTTAAATATATTTTTATTTGTATTATAGAGAAATTATGGTAATCGTCAAAAAAATTTGAACTAGGAATTTCGACAAATCTCTCAGTTTTAGACAGCCTCGAGTTCGGAAACAATATTTTTGTAAAATGTCCGTCTGTCTTTCTGTGACAAACACAAATGAAAACACTTTGAGCTAGACGGTTGAAATGTGGTATACGGTCTTAACCCCAAATTTTGTGTAAAATCTGCTCCGAAGAAGTCCGTCTGTCGAGCTGTTCTAATATAAGTTAACACGGTAACTACGAAACGAAGAGAGGTAGATGGACAAAATTCAATACACAGAAGAAACATATTGAAAACGCAATACGTTAAATATATTAAATTTGGTATGTATTTGATTTGGTTTAGTATAAATTTGGTTCTGGAATTTTGTGACTACAAGTAAACTAGATGGATAAAATTCGGTACAGATTTAATATATATAGCACTATAACACTCCTATCAAGTTTTGAGTCAAATCCAACCACAAATTGCCTGTTTGTTGTTCTGTACTTTCAGAAACACGTAAACTGGATAATTAAAAAAAACAATGACTTAAATATATCAAATTTGCTACGTTAATTTGTGATTACAAATGCAGTTTTATGTCAAATTTTTGTTTCAATTGGGTGGGGAAAACATGTCTAAAGCACAAATTCGATTTTCGGATACAATTAATGCATGTCAGGGATTAATCGCCGAATAATTCGCCACGGTTAACACGATAGATTCAGTAAAAATGCTTAATTCACGCCAAAAGTTAAGATTTCGAAATTATTGTACGCCACTACCATGTAAGGTGTCTCGGGTGTGACAAGTTTATTATGCGAGAAAGTTTAGGGAAGACCACTACCACTGGTTAAAATAAGTTCTGAAGTATGGAAATAATTAATAATATCCTAACATGATTTTGCGAGGAATTAAAAAAAATATATAAAACTTTATATAAACAAATATCCTTTATATTTTCAAAATTTGTTGAACTTGAATAGCTTGAAAATGCTTTGATTCTTACATCCGTATGTCATTATTTAAAAATGTTCAGAACTATAATTTTTATTAAAAAAATTAATGTGTATGTGAGTGCATCGATTTATTTAATTCTACGATTTCTAATGCAATTATGGCTTTTATATTCCATTGATAGTTTTCATCAATTGGTTTTATTTTGCTAAGGAGCATGCTAACTTCAAATATCGGAAATCAGAAATGTGGATTCAAAACCAATCTATTATTTCCTAAACGCAAGAATGCATGTTATATAATCAACAACTGGATGTATATAATCAGCAAATTTTTAAGGATGCTCATCGTAAGTTGATATCGATACCCCAATATTTTTATCTTTGATTCAAAATAAAATTTAATTTAGACACAAAAACACAACACATTTTGAAACAACTTTCATTAATATCAACAATGGAATAGTTTCATGGATTAATTATTAATACCGTTTTTATAAACAAAAAACAATTTTTGTGATACTTTTGTCGAAATATCATCACCTCGAAATAAATTAGATGTTATAATTTTTGTTATTTGTTGCTATACTGGAAATTGGCTGTAAGGTTTTATTATTACATAAATGAAGGGCATTTTATATCACTGATAATGGATATAGTAGTCTCATATATTACTATGATAGCTGAGGTATTCAATTTAATTATATAATGGGACGCTATATCGGTGATTTAAAAAGATCGGGACTCAGATAAACAAATTAAAAAGTAACTATTATCGAACATTTTATTGGAGTATAAGTGACATAAATAGGAAAAAGGTCATCTACTAATTATCGTTAATAAATTTATGTCTATTTTTCACTAACAGTTGCCAAAGTAGATAGTTAATTAACGTGTATTTACACTCATCCGGTTTAATTCATTGGAATGCTCTGGGATCTTGGTTAACCTTCATCTTTTCTATGTTGCGTATTGCGCGTGCAAATATCTGCTACTAGTACTTTCTGAACATGGAATTTGTAAGTGATTTTATCAATCGAGGTGTCTGTTAATCAAATTAATATTTGAAACTCTAACTGTATATTTCATATTTTAATGAAATAAATACTTTTTTTTGAGAGGAAAGATATTTTTAGAGTTTTCATTTTGTAGAATGTCTTTATCGTAAGGTGATCATTTTTAACTCAATACATATTTCGGGAAAATCCTATGAATGGAAAAGAAATCATGGCTTAGATTTCAGTTTATATTAACAAAGTTTTCTATTTCCCGAAATGATTATGGTCTCAATCCATTCGAATACTAAGTTCTACCGTATCTTAATGTATTATAAAGTATTCATACTCATAAAGGTCAGTGGGTAAAGAGATTAAAAAAGAATTGTAATTTCAATGCAGTTGAAATGTCGACAATATAGATAATAATTTCACAATCAGTTGTTTAAGCAAAAGATTTTTTTAATACTTTGTACTGATAATTTGATTGTAATGACAATATGCATAGAAAACATTGAATGAATCAAGTAATTATGATTAAGTGCCATTGCAATGCTTTAAAAATTCAGCAACAAGCCATTGTACACAGACAGTGAATCAAAATGTTGCTTCCTTGTAAAAATTATATTGTAGAATACTCATTAACAGAAAATCTCAATATATTCAACTTTTATCGGGAATATTGGATTTTCAGCAGAAACAGTTTCTCAGTATTGAATAAAATTTTTATATATCAAACAGAAATTTTGGCTTTAAAGTAATATATATTTACTGCAATTAAAAAGTAATAACTGATTCCATATATAAGATAAATATAAATTAAATAAGAAAAAAAACTATTTCAATGACTTTTACTGGGAAAGTAAATATCGGAAGATCAGTATTGTGTTAGAAAAGGCAATAAACGTTTGACGATGAGTCATTCTTAAGTTTGTTCTATGAACCCCTTGAATAAATTTGGGTAAATTTTTACTTTAAATTCAGTTTAGATTCTTTTGTAGTAAATATGGTTCTAAATGAAAATTTTTATGAGTGACAGAATATTAGCTTAATCCCTTGAATTAAAAAATGGGACCAATCGTCATGAACTCTCTCAAGCAACCTGAAAATGACGAGCTGAACTCCCCAGAAATTACTGCAGACTAATGCTTTTTACAAAAAGTTTTTTTTTTTTTTTTATGAAAAAAAAAAAAAAAAAAAAAACACGCGTGAGTTTCTATATCAATCCCTTCTCTTAAAATTAAGAAAATTTAATCGTCTGTCTGAGCAGTGCTGACTGAAAATAAATTGCAGTTCAAGATAATCAAGACAAGGAAAGCATGATGAAAAAGAAACATGCACGGAATTCCGTCAAGGGCTTTATTAACAATTACGAAAAGTCTTTGCTATTAATTCAATAAAAAATTTTTTCATTATTTTGATGTTTATAAGTTTCTTCTAACTTCAAAAGAATTAGCAGTTCACAATTTTTAGGAAGAAAATAAGGATTTTGCAATATATATATAGAAATTTCTATATATCGATCATATAGAAATTTCAGTATCAAGTATCTATCTGGTTAAAATAATTGGTTATTTTGCATTATTTTTTTTTCCTGATTATGTTATTATTTTTTTTTACTTCGTGCGCAATTTAATTATGTTACTAACCGTTACCTAACATTCGAAGTGAATTGAAGATCACGGTGTCTACGTGTACCCTAAGATCCCCTCTTATTGGAATTTCAATATGTGGACCTATTTCTACATTTCCACATATTAAAATTTCTGAAATCAATAACTGAGGAATATTTAGATCAGCTATATGCAAGTTCGGCTATAATTATCCATAAAACGTTACATGGTTATCATTATTCTACTAATCCGCCTAGGAATAACAACCATTCGCAATTATCTACCGTACTATTGATAAAAAATGTGGTTTTAATTCCTTTTATACTCTAAATCATGATACAAAATGTTGTTTTTATTAATCAGGAATTCCTTTAGTATGCAGTATTATTTCATGGAATTATCTAAGTGGGTTTGATCCTAACGAAAAAAATTTGATGCTCAAAAAATTCAAGAAATCGATCCAAAATCCTACTACATTTTTATGATTTTTTTAAAAGGAAAAGAATAAAAATATTGAAAGCTACACATTTCTAAAATATAAATTTAGTACATTTTAATCGAAACAGTTTTAAATTATTTTAGGCTCAAAAGTTATGCTTCTGGCAATAATACAATATGCTTATTATTAAAAATACATTCGGAAGAAAGTTTAAATGAAATTTGTAAACGCTCCAGAGAGTTATTTTTAATATTTATGAATAAAGTGGAAATTTTTATTTATGAAAAGTTTAAGCTATAACCATCAGTTCAGTCACGGTCCTTACACAAATCGTTGATAAAATAATAAACATCGTCATTATCCACTCTAGAATTATTTAATTGTTGTAATATAAAAATTACCAAAAGATGTATTTTTGAATCCTTTAATTCATTACAATTTTTAATGAGGCGAAATATAAAGGCCAAACTACTTATTGCAAATAACTGGAATGACTAGAATAACTAGGAATGTGAAATTGATAAAAAAAATTATTTACCTAGGTATTTTTTTTAAATCATCGCATAAAAATGTTTTATATTTGAAAACTGTCAAAGCAATGAAATGTAAATTGACCTTTTACTGTCATGTATACAGCACATTGCCCATCTTCTTAACAACTCTTCTGAAACGCTTTTACATTTCGATATAAAGTCTTAAGAATAATGATTACGATCTCATTTATGTATATGATAAATGTTTCAACTGTGACATTTCACAAATCATGCTATTTAGTGTTGAATGATGTGGCAATTTTTGTTTCATCTTGTATCTCAGTTTTGTATTGAGATAATAATTTTCTGTCGTTTATAAATAGAAGCTTCAATATTTCTGATGCATGAAACATAAATAGGTGATAATTTGTAAAAATTTATTTGAAATCCAAGAGCTCTTAACATACGTTTTAAATATAATATAGAAAAAAATACATAATCTCCTGAATTACAATAATTTTTAATGCAATCGAAATCAGCAAGATTTGCCAAGTTCAAAAAATTACGCGAGGTTTTAACATATAGATTACATTTCAAAAGTTTGCAAAAATTAGAAAATACTTGCTACCGTGATATTCTTTTAGTAGTAGCACGTATAAGAGTCAAAGGCTTAATATTTGAGCATAAATGAATTTAGTACCCTCCAACGTCGATTACCTAATCATCAGTAGCACTTCTTAGCAATATTTATATATAACACAATATCAGCAAATTATTCAATAAATATTTCTAAAGAATTCTAATTAATTTAATTTTAAAACAATTTGTAATAAGAATAAATAATTAATAACCAGTTTAAATTTAAAACAAACATTTTCAAACATTATTCAGAATTATTTAAGAAACGTCTATTTTTATCTAAACGTGTAAATAAAATATTTTTTTTAAATCACTTAACACGATTTTGTTGATCAAACAAATTAAGACTCATTAAGATTTTTTTTTCATTGTTTAGCAATCACTTTCGCTTTTTTTA
>JAPMOR010063921.1:1224060-1332409 GCA_026543865.1 Argiope aurantia
ATTGATCAGTTTTCATGCAAAACAAATTTGTTGATGAAACAAATTAAAACTATTTGTTAGACTTTTACAACTCTGTTTCAGTGATTAGCAATCACTTTTGCTTTTTTTAGTCATTATTGTCATCAGTTTTATAAGTCAAAGGCATCATAACCAATTCCCATATTCATTTTTATTATGAGGAGAGACACCAGTGTTTTGATATTCATACTAGCAAAAATTTCTTCCCCCTTCCACCCTTAACCGTGCTAAAAATACTTTCAATATTCGCATTGCTGTGAGACGGGTAAAGGGGTTTTTCGTCGTTTTTCGCAGTTTTTTTTTTTTTTACTAGATATACGTAATTCCATAGTTTTCACTTGATTTCCATAGCTGCTAGAGGGTATGCATGTCATTCACAAAAGAAACTTATTAAATGTTCTTTTCATTTACCATTTATTAAAACTGTATGCAACCAATTCTTCACTTTTTAAAAAATATTTATGGTTGATTTTTTTTCCCCTTCGATAAAGGAATGAGATATATGCCGAAATTCAGAAACGCTCATCTGTATGCAAAATCTTCCCTGACCAGTTCAAACGTACAAATGTCTACACTTCCAAAAAACATGTAGATATTACAGTGAAAAAACGCGAATTAACTAGGTAAAACGCGTTTTAACTAGGGGTAACCCGAATTATTTAGGAAAAACGCGTTCTAACTGACTGCGCTAGGGAGAACCTGTTTTATCTGGTTATTTATGTATTATTTTCTCTAGTTATAACTATATAATTATTATTTATATTAACTTTAAATTCTGTAAATATTTATACAGTAGACTACAGCTAATCAGAGAACAGGTTTGATATAAAACTTTATCATATTCACCGATTTTCAGATTTGAATCCGATGCATCGCTGTACATTTTCTCGATTCAAGAACGAGTACCAAATCAAGAAATTGTGCTGAGAACGACAGCAAGAAAAGGAGCTGTAGGAATTGGGCAAGAGTTTGTCCGTTGTTCTTGTAAAAAAGATTGTTCTTCAAAGATATGTTTCTGTATGAAAAACGGTTCTCTTTGCAATTCCAAGTGCCACAGAAATTTGACTTATCAAAATAAGTAATTTGTAATAACGATATTATGTTAAACAATATCCAAATAAAGTATTTTTTTTTCTTTCAATGATAGGTTCTGTCTTCAAATGCTGTTTTATTAAATATAATTTAATATAATAATCTTGGATAGATACAAATAATATAGTCTAACAAATCAATCAAAACACGAATAAAACGGGTTCTTCCTAACGCTGTCGGTTAGAAAACGTTTTCCCTAATTAATTCGGGTTTTGACTGATTTCGAGTTTTCACTGTAACATAGACATAAGAACTTCTTTTAAGCTAGATAGTAGTACCATGCAGAGAGATATACCGGAATAAAAAATGACCATCACCTTGCGAAACTCTTTAGACCATTATGACGAAACGTGACACAAAGATTAATCTGTCAAAGCCTTCCCTGACTTTACATTAACACGTTGTGACACATTTCTCGGACCAGTGATTCCCGTTGTTTACAAAACTGAAGAGAGAGAGAAAGGGCCCTTTGACCCACAAAACGAAACAAAGGACAGGACAAAAGAGGCCCGATCGTCCATCTAGACTGTCGCAATTGGGCCGCCCGTCAGAGTTGCCCAAGACCTTTCGCTCAGCTAAGGGTGAGGTCCGTCGTTGACCCTCTGAGCTCCCATTTTCTGACCTGTGTCCACTTTCCAGCGTTGATGGAGACTTAACCTCACGTCGCCATCATTTGACACACGGGTGAGTCTTTTCATTCAGCACTAGTGTTGAAAGCAGAAAAAGTATTGTTCAATAATTGCAGCGTTGTCTTTCCTCTTCAGTTGACACGCGTGCTGTGGATTGTCAGGAATTGGCCGCTGCACCTCACACAATGGAACTAGATGCAATCTAAAGTCATGGCTGTTTCCAGAAATTGAATTTCTTTGTGGCAACTTTTTAGTAGTAACTGGTACTAGCAATAAGTGGGGGGGGGACAGAAGGAAATTAATCATCATCATAAGGAAAAAAATTTCGTTCAATGTAAATATTATATCATCTGGCCATAATAATCAACGCTTTGTTTCTAAATTCTTCTCATAATGAAAAGAAAATTATAAGACATTTCATTAAAGTCAAGAAAAGTTTCGAAATTGTAACTTGAAAATAAATTCTAATTCACTGACATGAGAGTGCATGAGAATTTTATGAATTAAAAAAATCATTTCGCTTTAATTACATTTGTTCTTTTTATAGTAATTTTATTATCTACAGGAAATTTTAATATTTTAAAATAAGCACTAGAAGCCCAAGAAAGAGTATTAATAATTTAATTACGTAAAATTGCCTCACTTTCAAATTAAATCAATTAATGGAAAGTAGAAGACAGCTACAGCGATATAAAACTGCACCATTTTAACTAGATTGAGGATTGGTCAAACTCGATTTGTTGATGTTTTGATATTTGTTGATGAGGAAACTAACAACATTGTACTCAATTTATAACAATCCTATGTCTGTCTTATACATTCTTGTGGAATGCCCACGATTTTTTTCACAGCGTTAATTTTTTTTTTCTTCAGAAATCTCATCATGATGTGGACGAGTTACTTTCCAAAACTCCACATGTTAACCTTTTTAGTTTTTCAAAAAATATTGGGCTTTATAATCATATATAAATATTAGCCAGTTACGTTTTTTAGTATTATTCCATATCTTACATCACTGCTGCGCTTTTTCATGACTCACACTTTTACACTTTTAGACATTTGGATTTTTTAGTTATTATGTATTTGGATTTTATTATAAATTGATACAAAATATTTTAATTCCACGAGTGCGGCGCAGCTTAGCCAAAAATGGCTTTTATGCCATAAAACACAAACTCAAACTTATAAAACTGCCGTATTTTTCATTGATGATTTTTATTAAAATAAAAAAAGAAAGGAGAAATTCGCTCTAAATTATGTTTTTATCAATCTCTCAAAACGTGTGAAATTTTTTAAAAGCGAGATTTATTCGATTCATCGATCAAATTTATCGTACTTCATCGTTTTCAACCTTAAAAAAAATTGCTGAAAATTTGAAAAAAATATGTAGCCTGCTTTAATTTTTTACAATTTGTTTATTCTAAAAGCAAAACAAAAGATTCTATTTCAAAATATTAAATTTTACATAATTAGTATTCAAATATTTTAAGGTATAAAATAGAATGAAGGGAAAAATAAATCATAAAAAAATTAATTAAAAATGTTAAGATTTTTGTCATTCTAATGAAGCTTTTTTGGCCGCCATCTTGTTACGTCACAGTGACTTCACTTCCCGCGAATCGGATAGAGCACGATATGGATCTCGATTCCGGCGTGATATGCACCAATCAAAAAAGGTTTTAATATTCGCGAACGGTGCAGAGGGACAAAGCGGAAGTGCGCAACGTCGGCCAAGGCGACACAAAATTGAGATGCTGGCCGCAAAGATTTCTCTTCTAGTAGGGAGGGAGGGAGGGAGAGAGGGAGAGAGAGAGAGATAAAAAAAAACAATAAAGAACACACATTAAACGAACCATTTCGATTTCCGGACCTCGGCCGGATATTTACTTTCTCTGAATGTGTTCGAGTGCGTAACTCGACCCGCTTTGCGATATATTTACGGCAATCTCAGAATCGTCGAAACAAAAGTCGTTCTTTTTATTGCTATTTTGTTAAATAAACGTAATTGCTACTTTTAAACGCTTATCGATTTTATTTTGGACAGGAAGGCGAAAATAACTCCATAAACTGCGTATAGCTCATAATCTGAGCAGAGATTTTTTTTAGTGATTTTTAAATGTCTTTAAAAGAACATGAAAAATAGCTTCACTTATTTTTTTTTTACATAAAAGTTATCTGACTATAAGATATTTAATTAAGAACAACCCCCCCCCCCCTCAAAACCCTAATTTTTGTATTAAACTATAGAAAACAACAACGAGTTATAACCAAAAGAAAATAGTATTTTCGTACTAAAATTCGATGGTATGTTTAATTTTATATAAGATGTAGTTATGCTAACCCACCTTTGACAAACACAACTGTTTACCTTTCGTACCTCTTACCTTTTTCGAGTGCGACTTCTATAGCCGCACTCGGAAAACTTCTAAATTTAAATAAAATGACAATTGCGTAATTTGTATGTAATAAAAATACATTAAATGGATTTTTAAAATAATTTTTATATTATATTATTTTTAATAATATTTAAAATTTGAATATTACTATCTTATAAAAAGTGCGATTTTTGTCTATTTCATTGACTGTTTCAATGTAGGTACGCCAATGAGTGCATGGATTTCCTCAAGATTGATTAACAAAAGATTAAGAAACTGTTGATTGTCCTTTAATACTGATGATATACAAAACATCATTATTCGACTAGATTTGGCCACAGAAAACAGAAACGCTTTCCTTATTTTAAAGTTGACGTGTCAAGAATATTTCATTGAATAGAATTCCTTAGAACCAAATATAAAGTTAGATTTCAAAATTTTTTCAGAAATACATTTATTGATTGAAACAAAATAAAATATAATTGTTTACGTCATTTAAATTCTCTTAAAAGTAAAATTAAAGACTGAATTTTTATATGATGAATCAGAGTAATTTTCATTGAATAAATTTTTAAGGTATTACAAAAATTGTAAAAAATATTCTGTAGTGCACATGAGACATCAATGTCGAACGATTCTATTTTCTGTAGTTATATTTTTAAAAAACATGTTTTGTTTCAACAAACACTTTTGTATTAATTGAAGTTTAATCACTTCCTCTTAAATTCAACGTCAGGTTTTCACAAGAACTGACAAAAAATTAGATCGATGCATAGTACAATGAACAAAACAGCGCAAAGCTTCTATAATATTAAGAGTTATACGATTATAAAAAATTGAAGGTTAAATATTTTGCTGAAGAAGTTACTTAGAAACCAAGTCATATAAAAGATTTAATTGAAAATTTAAGCGAGCATTAATCTAGGCGAACCAGCTGATCGCCAAAAGCTTCAAATGCATAATAAATAGCAAACAAATAAAGACATTAAAAGAATTAAATCGGGGCTTCTTAGGCTCTTTCCATTTATGTCTTTAAAAGAAAAAAATCTCTAATTCCAAAATTCAAAAAATAAATAAGGAAATGGAGCATTAGTCAACCTTAAGTTAAAGAATAATTTAATAAATAATATCTTTTAATTTAAAATTAAAATTTAATAAATATTTTCTAGGAAATAATGTAGAATCATTAAGAAAACTTTGGAGCAAGTTTGCAGACTCATTTGCAACATTTTTCTAGGCATCCCGTAGTTTAAATTATTTTTTCGGCTGAAAAGATTCAATATTCGACTCTTTGACGGAAAAAAACTTTTTTCCCTAATCATTCACTTGGGACTTTTTTAACTCTATTTAAAAAAAAATCACAGCTTTTAGATGAGGTATCTATCATTCAACAACAGCAAGTGGAAAGATCGTCAGATCAATTGCTGGTTCTGCTTTATTCGAATAAATTCGTGTGTCAGTAAAAACTTTCTTCTTTTTAAAATCCATTTTGTTTAAAGACTTAAGAAAGGTTTCATAAAAATATTGCAACAGACGGTTAAATAATTTGCATTGTTATAAAGCACAGCATTGAAATTGATAGCTGTTTCAGGGCAGAGACATAAGTATTTATTTTCATTAAAATGATAATAATAAAGATGATTTGAGGTCAAGAAGCCATTTTTTTTTAGAAACCATATTTATTACACTGAATGCAGGGCCACTATGACCTGGTGGCAAGGTCGCGACTTCGAGACCAGACTGTTGCAGATTCACACTCCGATTTCACTGTAGATCCGTCATGTGAGCAAAACAGATGCCCTTCTTCTCGTGTAGCACAGAAAATTGAAAATGCGTATGCCCATTCAGATATCGGTCTCGTCATCTGACTTCGGTTCAAAATTATGATGCCCCTTTTTGAAATAGGTCACTTATTGCAAAAAACAGGATATAAACTTAACTGAATTGTATTAATTGTATTAAAAACAACTAGATTGAAATGCTAAACAAAAATGTTCTTTTAACTCATTAATGCGTTAAAATATAATGCTCTTTTAAATATGACAGAATCGTCAACAAAAGAATCATAGTTATACTATTTTTTTTAAATCTGGTTTACTGAATGTATTTTTCTAGAATCCCCCTTCCTGCTCATATTTTTCGATCTATGGGTCACAATTAAATTAATAATATAAAAAAATCATTCAAAATATTTGAAAATAAAATGTATCTCATAGATTAGAATAATAAAATAGAAAAATATGTTTAAAAAATTGCCTTAATACGAGACATTATTATATGAGATTTGCTTATTTCTTAGTGTGACGACATATAATTTTGAATGTCAACACGCTTACAAGATATCTACAGTTTTTAAAATTCACTGTTTATATAATGAAGCTTCATACAACGCCGGCACAAGGGTGCTTGGCACTGAAACCCCCTGAGAGCAGAAAAATTAATTCGCGCCTTTTAAATAAGCACTCTACAGTTACAAATCTACATTAAAACCAGCATTGCAACTGTGCAGGATAAATAAATTTAACACAAATATTGTAATATTGGTGTCAATGATAAAAAAAAACCAAAAGCAGTCAAATATTTTTTTTTAAATCGATAATAGTCAGAAATTGAAAAAGATTGTTATTGATTTTCTTGTTAACATTGAAATTGTTTTTCTTTTAGTATAAGTCTAATTTTTTAGACAGTTTTTTTAAATAAAAAAAAATGCAGCAACTTTCATCTCATTAGCAAGAATTAGTAAACCTTGTTATTATTTCGAATACGAATCTTATTTTATTATTTATACCATTTGTTTTATTACTCATATATCAGTGCTTTTCAATCTGGAGTTATTTACTGATCATACATATTTCAAAAAGAACGTTTACGTCACGTAATTAAGGATTGGGATTTTATTATTTTTCTATAAAATTCATTTGCTTTTTCTTTCGTGATACTACCGTTTTAACAAAAGAAACGTCTAATGCATCGCAAATACAAAATAAATTCAAATATTTAAAGTTTCAAAGTCTCAATGAGAGTTCCCATCATGTTTAATAAAGTGGTTTAAGAATGTAATAAATTGCTTTCTCAAATATTTCCACTGACTAGGCGAGGCGAAAACATGTACAAGGTGGATTTTAATAAATTCACAACTTTAAACTGATATAAAATGCTATGCTGTCGTTCCAGATAATACTATAAACTGTTTTGCTAAACAGAATACGGAAAAGAAATATGTGAAATTGAGAATCAAAGGAGAGAATTTACAAAAGTAACACAAGAGTACAACCTAGTCAATAAAAATCAGTTCTTTAAAATTAATTTAAACATAACTTCAACTCTCAAATTGCGTTAGATGATTAGGTTTGCATTAGATGATTGGGTTTCTAGTGTTAAAGATCGTTTCTATTAAAAAAAATGTTGAATTTTATTCTCAAAAGTGTAAATTTTTAACAATTAAAATATGAACGGTTGAATACAACAGTACAGACCGCATATTAAAAACAGATGCAAATGACATTAAAACGATATCCTTTTATACTCTCTCCCGTTACAAGTATTCATAGCGATATTTAACGGGATTCTGAGAATTTATTTCAATTTGCAGTGGTACAAAAAAACTATCAGAAGTACATTTTACTACTAACATCCATAAATGAGAACGACATATAACAACAGTGGAGAAAGTTCATCTGTTGTTTTTGGACTTACACATGCATTACATTACAATATTGCATAGTCTTTACACATACATTGTTTAGAACCCCCCTTTATGCTCCTGGCATCATCGTATTCTTAACCTGGTAGATTCTAGAATGGGCCAAGGTAAGTTAAAAAAAAAAAAAGGTGTAGTTACACTTGCCTGTTTGAGATAGTGATATTTTGTTTGCCAACAAATTCCAAAAAGTGCTTATCAGTAGTTAGTTACTTTATTGTTAGTAGCATCCATGAAACATGCTCATTAGCTTCTTGACACATAGTATTTGCAGATTATAACTTCGATTTTTTTCATTTAAAAAATAAAATTATTTCACCTATTAATGTCAGTTTAATATTATCCGTAAACTCAGTTCTTAACTTTACGGATAATATAAATGTAATAATTTTAACTTTTATATCTGAAACTCATGCAAGTAAATATTTTTGAAACTGTTATCGAAAGAGCTCAGTTTTACGTTGCAAAGAAAATGTAAAATTTTTTTAAAGCAAAAGTAATGCAAGTATTAATATTGTACAAATAACTATTGTTTGCCACTCAAAATTCGATGAGTTCGTAAACTAATAAGAACCAGCTTAATAATAAATTTGAAAATATGATAGAAGTCGAAAATTATGTAAATTTTATTGTGTAATACTAAATATCAGTTCTATAATTCATTCCTAAAATATAATTCCCTATTTTAAGAAAAAAATTGTAAAATATATTAGACTGGAAAATCAATAGTTCTCTTCATTTGAGAATACAAAAAAAATTAATTAATAATTTTATGCCATTTAGCTTAGTTATTCTGGAATTATATTTTTTTAATAATTCCAGATATAATTAATAATATAGAGTAATTGCTACTAAAGCTTATAACAACACAATGCTTCATGTATGATTTATAATTGAAAATCAAAACATATACTTAATTTCTTTCATAAAGGTACCCTTTTTGTACAGAAGCTTTAAACATAAATGTGAGATTTAAATACCAAAAACTGAAACTTATAAAAGAAATTTTCGTTCCATACAGATCATGACGTATTTTAAATTAGTTTTGAAAATGAAAAATAAAAAATTAGTGAGTACAAAAATTCCATTTCAGAATTATAATTTAAATTCTAGAAAATTCTGAATGGATTTTGATAAAATTATAATTAATTGTTCCAAGTGAAAATCTGTACTGATAACTGATTTCTAATACTTCGTATTTTAAAATTATGAGATATCAGTTGAAAAGTAGTTTTGCAGAAACTTATTAGATAAGCTGTTATAAACCAAAATATACTTTTTCAGTTCGATATTGCATAGATTTAATTATTCTTACTGATTTATGAGAATAATTTAGTAATTGAAAATCCAATTAATGCAAATATAATAAATGAAAAAGAATAATGATTAAAGTGTTAATTTTCATTCTAATAAACAAATACAATTAATTTTAAAATATGAATTTAATTAAATTCATATTTAAAAACTCAAAAATATTATTTTAAAAATAAAATAAAGGAAGATGTAATAGAATAGAAGATTTTATTTGATAAAACTCTGAATGTTGTACTTAACTGTAATATTTCACAATCTTTTATATTCTTATGAAAGGTTTTGTTTTCATTTTCTTTCTAAGACTCAATAAACTTATGTTTTGTAAAAAAGTTGATCGTTGAAATAAATTTTGTGAAATATTAAACAACAAAATGATATTTTACGTAATACTTATTTTATTAACCAAAATTTTCAAAAGGAACGCAGATTTGCTTCTATAAAAACAGGTCAAAAATCTGCCCCCCCCCCCCCCCGCGCAATTTAGCGTTTTGAATTCCAATCAACACATTTCATATATGAATAGAAAATTTTGGTAAGCAATACACAACCCTACATTTAAAAATTTTAGAAGTAGTTTGATAATTCAGCCTTTAACTAGAATTCTTTTGATTGGCGCCTGACTATTCGTAAATGAACGTCTCAAGTGATAAAAACACTCTATTTTTGCTAAACACCCTTATTAACTGATAACCTAGTAGGAGACACTGAACAGTAATAGTTGAGCTTCAGTTCTATAGTAGGAGACAGGTGTTTACTATATGTGAGTTAAAAGGACCCTTCCATCTGTTCAGCCATCAATCCCTTCATCAATAATCATTTAAGATGACAGCTAATCACTCACTCTATTTATTGAAGTGATAGTACATCTTATTTTCACTATCACCATTAGCTTATTTTGAATAGTATTTTTCAATAAATTAATTTTTACGAATTTTGAGTTAGTAATGAAATTTGAAGTCAAAGGAAAAGAGTGAATTTCGCTCTTAACAAAGATTTGTAATTGAAATAAAGCAAAAAATCAAAGATTTATAAAAAAAATTGCTTTGAAAAATAAGAAATATTAAGAACGTTATTTTTCATTTAAAATCATTCACAATTTAATGAATTTGATTTAGTTTATGAACATTAAAATTTCAACTTTACCAGATAATGAAAAGCTAGTTAAAACAAGAATTGTTCATCTTAGCTTTAGATAATTTCTTTACATAGAGGTAATCTTAAGGAAATCGCAGAAACTGAGATAATATTTTTTCATGACAGCCGAAAGAATTGGTTCAACAAAGTCCTTGTCTTCTTCTTGAACTTGGGTTCAGAAAATAATACTATTAATAGTTCATAGTGAATCTTTTGAAAAAAACATTGTCACAGTAATCACAACAAGTGAGGGGAATTTTGAGATAAATGTGTGCAACTTTCAGTCGCTCCTAACAAGTTAAATAATTTCCAATTTTGATACACTCTTTTATCGTTAATGTGTCGTTGAATTAAAAAGTAAGTTTGAGCATTAAGTTTATCCAGTTGTTTAAATAGATCTCTAAAAGCAGGATAAGAAAAACTTTCATGGCATGTTTTTAAAATAACACAAATTATTAAATTGTTCGATTAAACCAATTAAAAAGATTGGTGGAAACGGGCTTCGGGAAAAAGAAAAGCAATATAATATCAAATTACATCAACTATAAATAAAAGTAAGCTTCCTCTTTTCTCTGATATTTACTTGTAGTCATGTCGGTATCTTATATCTCTATCTGTTCCTTATTCATTTTTGTAAATCTCATCGATTTTCAACCTTCTAGCCAACACAACATGATGGTACAAGATAATCGAAAAGTACTATCGGTACATATAATACAGGGTCAGAAATATTAAATAATAAATATAAGAAAATGCAAATATTATGAATTAATTTTTAATTATGTTTATTTCACTTATCATTTTTTGGATTCACTTTATTCGTCAAGATAATACTTATAAACTTCGCCATGTACCAAAGTCTCAAATCGAACAAGCTATCCAGAATTGCTTCGAATTCAAGTCATTCGGAAAAGAAACGCTTTCTCTATTTTGTTAAGATCGATTAAACCTTTGTTTATAAATAAAAACATAGACTGTTATATAATTCACTGAATTAATTTATAACCAATTTTTTTCAAATATTTGATACATATTTTTCATTTTAACTTTTAATCATTTTTTGCCCAACATCGAAAATCAAACAACACCGACGGTTAAATAAAAGAATAGCATTTTTTTTTTGGGGGGGGGAAGGATTAGAATTGAAAAACTAATTATAAAGGAAATCATTTTCCTTTTTTTTCCCTTCTGAAAATTGCCAATTTTTTTTAACTGACATTTCAACATTTCACTGAAAAAGATTTTTAATTCATCTTTACAGTCCCTAATTTGATAAGAAATTTAAATTGGATTAAATAATAATTTCACTTCCTTCAACTTCATAATATTACAAATAAGTTATGAAATTTATAGTTATAAAAAATGTTATTTTGACTAAATTCCCGGATTAATTATATATTTAAAATATATAATTAATATATAATTAATTTAAATATATAATTAATTTATATAGCATTCAAATTTTTTTTTCACTGAAGAAATGCTCGTGATTTAAATGAACTATTTAGCTTCAGATCGAGCCACAAATAGAAGAACTATGATAATTAACCATTTTTAGTGAATTCATATCACTATATTAAACATCTTTCTGCTCCTGATGGCATTAATAACAATTTTTTACAATATTGAGTAGGAATGAGTGCAAATAAGACATTATAAATAGACAAATAAGCAAAATAATATGAAACATCTGAATATACCAGAAAAATATGATGAAAAAATTTGATGCTTATATCGAATAAAAGATTTAATATGATATTATTTACAGAAACTAGGAACATATCTATCTGCAAATCTAATATCTACTGGTAAATATTAAAATGAATTAATTATATTAATATATTTAAAATATGTTGAAAAATCACGTCTATAGATTAACTCTTGTTAAGTTCCTCTTTATTATTCTTATATAAATTTTATGAATACATTTAATTAGATACAATATATAAACATTTTATTTTATTACAATTCTTAAGTTATATGTAAAATCAAATCATTTAAATAATGTTATATTATAAAAAACAATTAAATGTAAATATTTCAAATTCAGATTGAATACACATTATGGCATATTGCTTTTATATTCATATAATTATTTTTAATTAAATTGAGTTATTGAAAGTGCTTATTCTTTCGTTAAGACTAGGGTAGTGGAGATTAATAAGTCGAATAGTGAAATATTCATCGTAAAATTCTATAAACGCTTTTCCTTTTGAGCCTTTTATCGTTTTTACAATAAAAGGCTTACAAATGTAGATAAAATTCCAGTTCACAGCAATACAAATACATCTTTTGTAATGGCTATCTTGAAAAGATTTACCATAACAAATAAGAGTAAGATACAATAGGCGAGAAAGTCTTTGAACAAAACAGCTTTTAATTACAGAACTTATATAATCTTTATAATTGGACAGCTATATTCTTTTATAAGTAACTAAATAATGCAAAAAAAAATACAAAGCATTTTAATTTAAAAGAAATTTTGGTGATTTATCTGAATTTTTCAAATTTAAGAGCCCATGCATATGATGATTAATTTAAAATGTTGCTAAATATAATATTAAAAGAGTTGAAACCCAGTCTGGTTAATTTTAAAAATATAATTGACTTTCAAAATTACAATATTTAACATCAAAGCAGGCGAATTACATTGTATTTAACAACAATTCTTAAATTCTAGAACAATTCTTAGTATTTTTGGAGCGAACGAATATAGTTTGTAAATTCTAAAGTTTATTAAATACAGAAATAAGTAAAAAAATTATATTTCATTTATATGATAGCAATGAAGCTTATGAAAGAAATTTTAATTCTTTTGGGTGAGTTTAAAACTTTCATCTGACAAATATAAAATAATATTAAGGAATGTTTATTGACAGTAAATAGGTCCCATAAAAGGTATACAAACTACACACTAAATATTATTCTACCTTACAGGAGTACATTGTTTGCATATTTTTCTCCTTATATTTGGATTCCAGCCAGAAATTAATATCAAATTAATTATATAATCAGAAAATAAAATAAAATAACACGAAAATTCTATATGGTTTGAAATTTTAAAGCATCCAAATGTCTGTCTTGAAATAAGGAAAATTTTATAATAGATTTGAGATTACCTAAAAAATTCATTTAAAAATGCAGTTAAATTCAATGACCGATGTAATATTTTTCTTCGTGCCAAAAAATTTAATAATGCGAAAACCAAATAATGTAAATGTATTTAAAAACTTATTCAAAATCACTACATAAATGAGAGAACTAATTTCAATAATTTCCTGATTGAAAGAGTATTTTTTTCTTTCTTATTCGTTTTCTTTCAGACTAACTTTTTTGTAACGAAAAATTAGAAACCCTTTATAGTATAAAAGTAAATTTTAATTCATATTTTTTTTAATTTACAAAAGATTGAAAAAATCTTTTGGAATTATTTATCACATTAAAGAATATTTGATCAAGTTAATATATTTTAAATATTTAATGAGGGTTTATATATATATATATATATATATATATATATATATATATATATAACAAAATTTATATGTATAACTCTAAATATTTATATATTTATATCGTTCAAAAAAAAAATGCATTCTCAAAATACAGAGTTCTATAATTTACATCATCATTAAACAAGAAATTCCTAAGTCAACAATGTGAAGTGCATTCTCTCAGCAATATACATGATGTAACTAGATGTATTCAAGAATTTTTATTTTTTTATTTTTCAAGCATTAATTAATTAGTATACATTTTAAGAATTCATTTCATACTTCAAAAAATGTTTATAATAAAAAAAATAGAAATAAATATTCATGTATTTATCTTCATATCTCTTGAAAAGACTTCTAATTTCTTTACACATTTAACACTAATTTGTTAAATACTTATGCGGATTTTTTATATATATTTCATATACAGAGAACATTAAATTAATTATATCTCAGCATGAAAATATATTACAATAAACAAAATTAAAGAAAACAGCAAGCAAGTGGAATATTTGCCAGAATGGCAACATAGTAAGAATTAAGTCTGAATTGGCGTGGCGACAGTTTTTAAGATTTACTTCGAAAACGCAATAACTTCATTTTTACAGCCAATTTTCAAATTCTTTAAAATTAAATAATATCCACTGTCATTTTATTTGAAAAGAAATATCTCTTACCTCTTCCAGGATAAAATCTCACTCCCGTCAACAATCCCATATTCGTCGGCTTTAACCGACGACTCACCAAAACAAGAAGAAATGAGTCAAAGTTTGTCTCAAAATAAATCAACCAGAATCCTTCAAAAATTATCACAAATCGAGGACTATTGACTACATCTCAGCGCACTTGCCGGCAGAAACCAATGTTCCCCACGTGCGGTCGAACGACAGATCCGAATGACAATCCCGCCGTTCGAAACGATTTCGTCTGCTAGACTGCCACCTCAATTCACAACAGTTAACTTAACTGTCCGTGTGGAAATGATCGTTTGCTCTCTCTCCCCATCGGGGACTCCCTCTCTCGCGCTCCGATGCTTAATTAACCAGTTCCTCGTCACTGGCCCGGGACAGGCTCTCCCCCTGTTCTAGTAAATAAGTAAACAAAGCGAAGAAGGTGATGACCCCCCCGTCTCCAAATCTCTGGAGGGGGGGAGGGTCTTGGCCGCGTGACACCTGGTTGGTAGAATTGTCGAAGCGTGGCTTACGACGCACCTGTCCCAGTGGCTCTGTCTTTACGGGTTGTAATGTGGCGTTTAAAAATGGGGGTGATAAAAAGGGGAAGAAGGAAAAAAAAAGTTATTTTTGGAGCTGTCACTGGTCATTATTGTAAAACGATTTGTAATTATTGTCATGATGTGTTCAGATATGATTGAAGATGAAATTAGGTGTAGTTAGAAATTAGTACCTTGGATGTAAAAGGATGGTTTAAAAGTGCGTTTCGATTAATTATATCCAATTTCTCCGTTGTATTTAGCTAAGAGGTAGTAACACTTTGTTTCTGGACTTGATAATCACCGAAATTATTTTTAAAATCCTCATCTACGTTTGCAGATGCTTGTAAGATACAGCTGAAGTATTTAATCTATTCTTTTAGGAAGAATACCTATTGCAATGGTTCTCACGACAAGATTTCGGGAAAATTTCTTCAGTTTTTCCCCGATTATGGTTCCCCGATTATTTCTTCAGTTTTTCCCTGTAGAAACCACCCTTTGTTCAAAAGTTATATTATATTATATATATATATATATATGCGTATAACACTTTGCCCATATTATCTTGTAAACAGGATAACTAGAGTAATTTTGCTTGGATTTTAACTGGCTTGGAATATGCTGTTAGAAATGTAAAAATCTGGAATGAGTTCGTAAATGTAAATGGCCCATCTACCTCAAAAGGGGTGAAAATGGTGGGGGTTGAAATGTTCATTTCATAACTTTTTCAATATTGAAGATAGAAAAATAAATACAATTAACGAAATTAGCGCCACATTAAGGCGTACAACTTTCGCATTTAAAGCTTTTCGATAACTGCAATAACTTAGGGGCTAAAAAGTGATTTTTGAGCCCTCATTTTGACTACTTCTAACATCAACCATTTATGTTCCCAGACAGTAACTGAGATGTAAAGGACCTTTGCCTTGCAACTCGTTGAGAGGATTGTTTTTATTTTTATTTCATTCATTTATTTTTTCCTTTTAACATAATCCATTGGAATTTCTTTTAAATTAATTTCTAATTTAATTTCTTTCGTGGCTTATTTCTTTCAGAGTATACCTATGTTTCTAATAAAATTAAAAGTAAAATAATCAATATAACACTAACCAATATTAAATATAAATATAACATGGTTTAAATTTAAAGAAATTAGGAGAAATAATGTATGTATAACTTACTTAATTAAAAGTTATATAAATTACTAAATTTCTTTCAAAAAACTGTTTTAAGTGATTCTTGCAAGAGATAAAATTAAATAAATTTATTAAATAGTCATTAAGAGAAAAATATACATTAAAAGGGCTGAAATAATTATATCAAGATACATATATTTCCGTCGAGTTTGCTTCTTTGTTTTGGCCATCATCACAAACCCCAGATAAGCTGAATCAACAGTTTAGAATCGATATTGCATTCTGTTAAAATGGGATTTCGTATTCCAATTCGGATCCTTTTCACTTTCTTATATATGAATTATGCATTAAAGAAAATTTTGTAATCGTCAGAAAATACGACCGACGAATTTTTGATGAAACTCCAGGCTTAAGATCTTTCTGAGTCTAAAACGCCCTAGTGTGGAATTACGCCTATCTGTGTTTGAACACGATAACTCGCTAACCTAATAACCGAAGATATTCAAAAGTCCGCACGTGTCTATTTAACTAAAATTGTGGATTTCTATCACATTTCGGAGAAATACGTCTTAGAGGCGCGTGTCTGCATCTCCGTGTACATGTGAACACAATAACTCGAAAACAAAATGAGTCAGATAGATGAAATTTGGCGTAAGGTTCCCAAATTTGCAGATCTTTGTCGAATTTTTAAAGAATTAACTTCATTTTGATCTGCCTATATACTATGTTATGTGAATGCAATAATTCAAAAATTATAAAAATGATATTCGGATTGTGGTCTTGATACCAAAATGTATCAAATTTTAATGC
This sequence comes from Argiope aurantia, assembly GCA_026543865.1. Lineage (NCBI taxonomy): Eukaryota > Metazoa > Arthropoda > Arachnida > Araneae > Araneidae > Argiope > Argiope aurantia. The sequence goes on from JAPMOR010063921.1 coordinate 1,240,973, forward strand.
GGATTTGATATTTAGTTTGATATCTGTATCAAATATTATGTATCTGTATCAAAATGTAATCAAATAAAAGAAATTACAAAGCGTATATTCGACTTAATTAATTATGAAATTCGACTTAATTAATTATGAAACTTGACACTAAAGTTCCACATTGTTTAACCCATTTACCTAGTAGAAAACTGCTGTAAAATTAGGCGTCTATAGATTTATTTCTGTAAATAATAGTCCCTTGAAATTTCTTCACCAAGCACATTTCTTTATCATTCTCGTCTCCCAGAAAATAGTTGAATAGTAATAATAAAGCGTAATATCTTTCCTTATGATTCTTTTCTTCATGATTAAGAACCATAATTAAGGACAAAATTATTATTATTATTATTATTTCTGTCTCTAAAAGCAATTTCTTAGTGCAAACATTCTGTCTTTAAAATATCTTTATATTCTTAAAACACTGACTCTTAATAAACGGCAACGTCGTGATGTTTCGGAGCTCCGCGGTGTGACAAAGTGGCCACGAGCACCTCCACATCATAATTTGGAATAGCAATTATAATTTGTAAGTTGAGGGAAAGATTAAAATGAATTGAAACTAGTTTGGACGAGCGCATAAAACTTTAACGTCTTGAAATTTGGAAAATTATTAAATTAATTGTTATGATATAATTATTAATAGAAAGATAATATTTTGATTATTTATGGCGAATACAGAACTTTAATGGATTTATGTTGCACGTGCATTTTAATATGATGACTGATTTATTTAACTATTTTAATTATTTATTTTGGAAAAAATCCAGAAAATTTCACCCATATAGCTCATCGTAGCTATCTAAGGTCGAAACAGAAATAATTTTGAAAAAAACTTTATCCACCAGATTGGCAACGAAGTTAGAGAATTCTCTGTCTTTTTACGAACGGAAAATTCTTAATTAACAATAAAAATTCTGTTGAAGAAACGAAATAAGATTTTTTTTAATGCATTGTCTTTTCAACCTTTAAAGATTATGAAATATATTAAATGATGCGTTATTAGTTAATTTTTTGGGACAAAAACTGTATACACACACACTCACGCGCAGTGTACGTATTTTCTTTACCCTTTTATGCAGAAGAAAAAAAATTTCAAACCCATTTAAATAGCTTGGAAACATTCTAAATGGTTTCAGAGAAAATGTAATTTTTTCTCAAATTATGTACCTTTAATCCTTTCTTTACAAGCGGTACAGATGTTGTACTATTGTACAGTATTTTTGTAAGTATTAAAGCAATAACACTTTTTATAGGAAAACATTGTACAAAGCGAGCAAATAAATATGCGATTACAAATGTACTCCTTTCGCGACGCTAATCTGTGCGCTTTAATTACTCTGTGATAGCATTGCTATCATGTTCTATTCTATTCTGACATGCGTGATGGATAGGTTTATTTTCAATCAGCGATAGCGAGTCCCACAGGTGGGCTTAAAGGGATCATATATCTAACCTTCCTGTGATTCAGTTGGAAAAAGGGGACATGTGGATCTACTGTAACGAGGAAATTTGCGGAGGTATTATGAGTTACTGCAACTTCATTGCCATCTGCCATAAAATTTTGTAAACTGTCAAAAAGACAATAGAGAATGAGTATTTCTCTTTCTAATAAAAAAATGTTGGCAACAGGCCTTTTATAGAAAACTTTATAAACATCACTTCTTTTTTTATTTGCAAGAAAAATTTTAGATGAAAATAAGCATAATAAAATTAAAGAGATGTTTCAAATTATATCGACCTTTCCAACGTTCAATGCAAATTCCATCTATTCCAAAGCTATACATAAATCCCACTCCCAATGCACACAGAGTGGGAAAAATATTTTCTCCTTCATAATCTCCATCATAAAACAATACTTTGGATGTCGTTCAGTCGCAGTCAAGGGCTTAATTCAGTTTAGCATAATTATTTTAATAAACTATTTTTATTGTTAAAATATTTGTCCTTACATCAAATTTCTATGTTAGATTTTGTGATCTTGTATGAGTTATTCAAAAATTTAAATGTAAGCTGTTTTTTTTAAATAAAGCCATATTTATTTTCATTTATTATTTATATAGTTTTTAAATAAATCTTAAACAATTTTCACGTTATATTAAATTTCCTTGAGTGAATAAAATGTTTTACTGCCCTTTTATGAAATGTTTACGAATAAAATTGTTTATTCTAATGTTTTCAGCTCATAAAATTATGTACACAGATGGTTTTTGTATAGAATTCCACAGGTAAATACTCTTTAAAACTTTAAGCTTTCTAAACTTATTTACTAATTAACACTGCATTGCAATTTTTACTTTTTCGTATACGAAATTCTAAGAAGGTATTCAGTCGCCAAAAAATACGAAATCGAAATTTTGACAAATTTTTCATGTTTTAGACATCCTCAAGTTCGAAGAACACATTTTTGAAAAATGTCTGTCTGTCTGTGATAAAGATAACACAGAAACGCTTTAAGTCAGATGAATGAAGTCTGATATACGGTCTTTACATAAATTTGTAGATTTCTATCAAATTTTGAGTAAACTCCGTTCAGAGAAAGTCTGTCTGTCCGGATGTTAGAATATAAGTTAACATGAACTTCAAAACGAAGAGAGCTGGATAGATAAAATTCCGTACAAAGACAGTCAAATTTTGAGCCAAATCCAATAAAAGGTTGAGGATCTGTCGGTCCATACTTTCAGAAACATGTAAACGCGATATCTCAAAAACGCAATAATTAAAATATATGAAATTTGGTATGAGATTTTCTGACTACAAGTGTAGTTCTGTGTCAAATTTTTGTTTCAATCAGTTGGGAAAAACGCGTTTTAAAGACAAATTCTATTTTGAGACCGTATTAGTCACATGCCAGAGATTAATTACCAAAATCTCAACAAGGATGACACGATAGATTCAGTAAAAATATTAAATTTCAGTCAATGGTTAATATTTCGTAACTATTGTACGCCAATGCCATGTAAGGCGTTCTCTGGGATAACACCTTTATTAGAGATAATGCGAAAAAGTAACTCACATATTCTGTAATAAAAATTCACCCCGTGGTTTCTCTTTATATTACTGAATGATGCATAAATTTGTGATTTTATACTACACGACGTAATTTTGTTAAAAAAATTTGGGGAAATTAAAAAAAGATTATAACAAATTTTTTTTAAAGAATTTTAGAGGACTGTAAATATATTTATTAATATTTAAATATATCGAAATTTACTATGACTTAAGATGAAAAAAAAGCAGAATAGAAAAATAAGCCCCCAAATAAAACTATAATTCTTTAAATACAGCTTTTTTTTAGATAAATTAAGTTTGCTTATATTTTAGACCTAAATTAGGGCGATTTTATGGCTTGATTAAATATTCAACGCGCATCTTTCTGACAGACTTCTGTTTGCAATTAAAAGCATTTGTTTCATTTTCAGTTTTAAATTATAAAAGATCGAAATTAGAAATTTCTATATTTCATAGACTAAAAATTTATTATTTATTTATTACTAACATTTTTTTCTAGTATGATATATATATTTAGTTTTCACAGTTAAATACTTTTTAAATTTTTTAAAAAAGATACAAAAATATTTTCTGATTTTTTTTTTTAGTTTTATTCAGTGATTAAGACTGATAAATACTCAATCAATAGTAACCAATATTGTAATTGCGGGTGATATAAAACATTCTTATAAAATTGTTAAGAAACTGCTTCTTAATTTTATTGTTGGTATTTTACATCACTGCTTGCTTAAAAATATATAAAAAGAATAAACGTTTCCGTTTTACTCCGTGGCCCTATGCGAAATTTTCTGAACGTTTACTCATCCATTTTTAGGAAAAAGACATGGTTTTGCAATTGAATTCTGATCTGATGTTTGGACAAGATTCTGCAAAGGTACAAAGCGGAAGAAAAAGAATATAGAAGTGTTTGATGTTTGCCGCCTCCCAGGGTGTACCTAGAAGAAAGCACGTAAGGGGGCGTGGCGGCGGGTAAATTCGTCATCAGGCGGGGACAACGACAACAATTTGACAGCATACAATGCAGGCACAGTGTTAGCAAGTGTAATCGTTTACTTTAGACATCATGCCAGGCAAGGGAAGAAAAAAAAAAAAAAAAAAAAAAAACCATGAACTCCTTTTTTCTGTCAATAACCCTGAATTCCTACTCTCCCTCACTCTTTAATCGGAATTTTAACATTACCACTCTTTAATTCCTTTGCAGTTTAACTTGGGAAATAAACAAAAAGGAATATTTCGCTTATATCAGTTTTTAAATCGTGCTTATAAAGCCAATTGATGTTAATGGCGTTTAAATGCTTAAATTCAAATGATTCTCTGTTTCTCTCTCTCTGCGTGCGTGCGTGTGTGTCTTCAACGAATAAGAATTAATCATTTATAGAGAGATCTTTAAAAAAATACATCAAACCTCCACGACCTGGGCAAAGATGACTATTGGATGCAAGTGATGATAAAAAAAATATAGAACACAAATAAGGAAGAGCAAAATATATATATAAAAAGCACCACGATATTTTTTTTTCTTTCTTTTTCGTTTTTTGAAAAACATTTGATATGCTTGCGGAAAAATATCTGAATTACGAATTCACTTTTAATTACGTATTCTTTCATTTCGTTTGGTATTCACGGGGGAAAAAATATCCAGTAAAACACAACTTAAAAATTCGAAATCTTTCTTCAGAGCTGTTTTGTGCATGATGTAAAGCGATTGTCTGATGTCATATGTGCAATTGATAAATGTTCAGTTTTAAATATTTTGCTTGATTGTTAACCTTTTATATTCCCTTTACTATAGTTAAATAAAGAATTTGAGGAATGAAGAGATTCTTAAATTGTTTTCTCGTGGGAATAGTTATAATAACTTCTCATGTTTCATATTTATTGCTTTTCAAATTAAACTCTTAAACGAGATTCTTTTCATCAAAGTTTCACTTAGTGACTTTCATTCCTTTTTCATAGCTAAAAATCTACGTCCATATGATAGCAAATATCTTGTATGTCTCAATTTGTTTAATTGCTAATTCAGTTATGCAGTACTACAGTAGTGGAATATCGAAACAATAATTAGAATGTTATTTTGATTTTGAATGATTTCATGTTTTGAACTAAATTGAAATTTGGAATTTATTTTTAATTAAACTCATAAATATTTTTAATGCCAGAAAATTAACTTCATTTTTATTAAATATTATCTTTAATGGTTTTATGGGCAGTATATATTCAACACCTTAACTGCTTTGCCTTTTTACTTCCTCGTATACGTAGTAAAGAGGAAATATGGTAAACGCCCAAAAATTAGGGATTTTGACGGATCTTCAAATTTTAAACCTCCCAGAGAACAAAAAAAATACATTTTTGGAAAATATTCGCTTGTGACAAAGATAACTCAAAAACGTTTTGAGCTAAATGGTTGAAATTTGGTATACCAAATTTTCAGACTTTAAACTATCAAATTTTGAGTAAAATCTGTACGTAGGAAGTCCGTCTGTCCGGTTTTTCGAATATGAATATAAGCTAATAAGATTATTGAAAACGAAGAGTGCTAGACAGATAAAATTGGGTACTCAGATTTAAAATCTGTTATATAGATACCTGTTAAATTTTGAACCAAATCCAATTCCGGCTTGAATGTCTGTCGATCTGTGTTTTCAGAAACTTGTAAATGCGATAACTCAAAAAACACACTGACTTAAATATATCAAAATTGGTATGCTATTTTATGATTACTTGTGCAGTTTTGTGTCAAATTTTTGTTTCAATTGGTTGAAAAAAACGCGTCTAAAACAAAAATTCGATTTTTGGATACTATTCAAGCATGCCAGGTATTAATCGCCAAATAATTCGCCAAACATGACACGATAGATACAGTAAAAACTCTAAATTAATCTTTCACACCAAAAGTTAATCTTTTGTAACTACTGTAAGCATATAAAGCATTCACTGGCATGACAAATTTATTAGAGAGTATGCGAGAAAGTCTTGAGGAGACCACTCCCACTAGTTTGATAATCTAATTAGAGAATATTTTCGATTCAGAAATGTATTATTTGAATGATTCATTTAAGAAATTAACGAAACCTTTAGATATTTAAAGATTATATGTGATATTGCACCGAATAATAATCTTTCAGATGGATTCAATTTCGGCTTACAGTTCTGAAAATCGATCACTCGATGCCATGCCATGCTTGGACGTGACGATTAAAGTGTTAAAAAATCTAATATTGAACCTACATTTTTTACAGGATCTCTGAAGCTAAATACCTTTTTGAAACGTTCAAATCAAATTTATATTTTAGTTATTATTATTATACAGCAGTCCTTCCTAGTTTTTCTTATACTAATTATTTCTCTTGTATCTTGGAAACAACTAGGCTTAATTAATTAAAATATCAGAATTTAAAATTCTCCATATTTTAGTCTCTTGAGAATCAGTTTTCTGTTAAATTTTCAAACCAACCTAGATGCGTTTTTTCAGTTAAATGAGAAAGATTTAAAACGACCCACTTCGCAAAATGTATTGTTTTTTCCAGGTAACTGACGGAATTCGGCGATCAAATCTTTGCCCTCGGCGATGCAAAATGTAAGTGCTAACAGCAGCTGGGGCGAAACGCGCAAAGCACCTGCTCTGCACTCTTACCTTTTCAAACCACAAGACTCGATTCATTTATTTCGAACCAGGCGACGAACATCTGCTGTTTCATGCCTTCAGTCCCCTGTTAACGCATTTTTTAGCATTCGTTTTTGTCATCGTTTCGTAATTCAAAAACTATTAAACGAACTTTTCTTAAAGTGACAAAAATAATTTTAGCTATTTCCATCTGTCACTTATAATTATTTTGGTACTGGAGAAATTCATCGGCTAATGATGAATTTGAGTTCTCTTGAACAAAACATAATTTTTTCGGTATTGTAGGTTGCCAAAATAATTTCCACATTTCTTTCCTAGTGTTTTGTATTTGTAACATGTGACCTGTGATAAGAAAAATGCATTGATTTCTTGTAGGATGTAAGGACTATTGATTTATGCTAGGAACACCTGGTTAGCGACTGAATTGCAGATAGAAGTTTAACAATAGAAAAATGATTAAAATTAGATACAGCCATTCAAACAAGCTCATTAAAACTAAAAAAAAGTTAAAAAGTTATACATTATTAAAGAAAAATCCACATAAATGAAAAGAAAAGTAAATATAGAACAATCGTAACAACGAGAGCTTCCTTTGCTTTTTAAATAAAGAATTGCTCTGAATTAGTAATTCCAAAATGCTTAAAAATAAATGTCATGAGCAAACATAGCACAGTTAAAATTGCTCGGGAAAAATAATTATTATTCTCTTCCGCCATCTGATATTTAGCTTTAAAAATGACATCAGCATCTGTTTCACCTCCCGAGACAGACACCCAAGGATCTGTAAACCCATTGAAATAGTTCTAATTCGGTTAATGGTAATGATGCCAAAAATTCCGTTTTCCGGAATCATCTTTCAACTTACAATTAAAATTAAAAACCTTTCAAAAAGCCACTTTCGTAAGGCTTACGAAGCATACCAAATTTGGTTCTTGAATTATAAACCTCGAAATACTAAAGACTTAAAGCAGAAGTTGCAAAAATGCTATAGACATAGAAGTGTTGAAGATTTAATACAATTTCAGCTTAATTTTCAAAAAAAGTTGATAAAACGAATATCGAGTATTTTCAATAATCATATTTCTTCACGTAACAAAAATACTCTTTGCAGCAACAAAAAAAAAAAAAAAAAAAAAAAAAAAAAAAACGATCATATTTCAGACAACGATCTAAGCAGCCTGTAAATTATTCTCTTCCAGTCAAAAAAAAAACAAAACACTGCTGATGATTGTCTTATCTCTAGTTTACTGGAATCGCTCTTCAGCGGACTAGTAGTGTTCTATGAGTCACTTGCCATGGGGCTGTCAAAAGAGAGCGATTGATTAAGAGGTTATTAAATAATCAGGACTAGAGGGGAAGAGCAATTTGTTCGTCATTTGGGAGGGGTGCACTTATTTATTCCCTTTATCAACCTTCTTCTAACAGGGGGCTATCAAACGTGCTTCTGTTTCTGGCCAAAGACCATGTAATTTTACTCCCAAAACGTAGGAAAGACAATTAGTTGTATTTGTTAAATTACTTCAAAAGAAATGGTGTGGCTTATGGAATTAAGATATTCAAACTTTGAATAGCGTTTTTACTACAAACTATACACAATCATTAGTAGTGTTTACACTAATTTTATACAACCGCGTTTCATTTGTTCATTATATCTCTTCAAAATTGTTGCAATAATCTCGCCAACGAGAATGGAATTAAGAGATTCAAACTTTGAATAGTGTTTTTACTTCAAAATACACACAACCAATAGTAGCATTAACACTATATTTACGCAACCACATTTCATTCGTACATTATATCTCGCCAACAATGTTGCAACAATCCCTCCAATGTGTAGATTGTTGTAAATTGATATTCTCTATCAACTACTTGCGATAGTATTTGCTAATTTTTAATTAGAAAATTAATATCCCATAAACATTGTTTCAACTTTCTTTTGACTTGGGTATTGTAATGGAGAATTTAAATTTAATATCAGATTTTAGAATTTGAGTCTTTAGAGTTTGAATCATAGAAAAAAGTAATTTTCTTTATGTTGGGTTATAATTCCGGTACAATTCGGTTTTAACTTCGATCAAAAAACGCCAAGAAAAAATTTCGCCAAATTATAAAAATAGACTCAAGTACATAAATTTATATCAAGTGCACAAATCACGTGCGAATCACATGCTATATAATTTGACGATTGAAATAGCCAAATTGGCGGAATTTTTTCTTACCACTTTTTTATCGCCTTTACAACGTACAAGTAACATGATTACTCATAGTTGCAATCGATACTTTTAATTAAAAATATTGTTTACATGCTATTAGTTGCAACAGCAGGATTTTTTTCAAGTCAATAAACAAGAAATCATCGCTAATGTACAGTTGAGCCTATTAACAGATCCCACAAGTGACAGCTTCTTTTTTCCTTTTACCCCCCCCAATGCTCAGGTGCTGAAATTAAAATTTCAAATTAGCCTATAGCTTTTATTCTCCATCAAAAAATTTGTCAGAGAATTATAGAAATCAAATAAAACTGCACCTCATCATTAATTATAGAATCGATAATTATTGCTGTCTTCTAATTCGAAAAACTCTCCCATCTTTTTGAATTTTTTTTCGTTGACTTAAAAAAAAATCTTTGAAGATGGCTAGGAATTCATCGAATCTGCTTATATAATAAATATGGAGCGTAATTTGATTTTTTTATAGGAAGGCATAATTACCATTACCTTCAGACAGACAGTTGGCTATTAAAGTATACCTGCCTGAGGCCAACAAGCTGTTTTCCAGTAAACCGGCCACACGACCTGCCACGCGAGCGGCACGCACGTCACATTCTTTTCTTACTTGTCGAGTAGTTTTTTTTAATTCATTTATTTACTTTTAGACCCTCCAGTTCATGAAGCAACAAGAGAAAAAAAATGATCTAACAATCTTCGGAAAGGTTAAGAATGGCGCCTTCCGTTTATTTTAGCCTATATCATCAAAGTTCGAAAGGTGGATATGCGGTTTCTTTTTGGTTTTCTTTTTATAGTTGGTTCCATGGGTCATAATTAAAGTAATTTTTGTTGGGTTTTCACCATCCGCTGGGCACCTGTTGCAAACGGTTCTTTTTTGACGTTTCCTGTTTTATTAATCGAACGATTTTTTCCCCTTTCGTTTCGTTTGATGTAGGTTTAAATTCTTGGTACAGAGAGGATAGAGAGGTTTAAAAAAAGTATGATTTAATCGTGTGTAAAAATGATCTTTTAAGAGATGGAAAAATATTAAACGAATTAAAATTTTAACGTTGCTCATTTGCCCACATATAAAAAACAGTTTTGACGATCTAAATGAATTAAAGCCTACAAAGACTACCCCCCATTTCATTTCTCAAGTTATGTAGCAAAGGTACAGAATTAGGTTGCACATTTAGAATTAAAAAAAAAAAACAAATATTGTTTGGTATAACCAAGACAATTCGATTGACACTAGGTTATTAGTTCTTGTATCTTTTAACACAGGAAAACAACTTGTAAAGTTCATTTGTATCAAACAGTCCGTACAGTAATACTTCAGATATCAGATCAAAGAACAGCCGAATCAAAGAAATCACCGGATTAAAGAGTTCTATTTAAAAGATATAAATTTTAACACATGAAAATCTATATTTATTGCTACTATAAAATATACAAAATTATGGAAGAAATATATAGCAAATATCATAAAAGTTGAGCAGTTTATTGCTTATATCGAGATTAGGTTATTAAACATCGACATGCAGCGACTTAATATCCCTTTCATGCTCTGCACACACTCTTTTTGAAAATGCCGGACAAGGGAAAGATGAGATTAGAGAAGTACCGGATTACAGAGACAAATATATACTTTTTTTATACACTTAATTTGTTTCTCACTTGATTCTGGAAAAATTCTATATATTTTTATTTGTGGCATGCTTTACAATCTACACGGAGGAACTACTGATTACTAGCAACTCTATAAATCAGGACAGAATAGTAAAGCTAATAGCATAGTCAACACTTATCCTAAATCATTGGAACTTCCATTTAGTAATTGTAAGTTGGGACACTTATTATTATTATAATTACTGCAAATGCATTTCGCGCGCGTGCGTATGTGGGTGTGAAAAATGAATCATGATTATTAAAAAGCTGTAAGATTTTTAATATTACAGCTACATTACTTATGCATTCTAAAATTTATATCTTTGATTCTCATAAATTTCGCAAATAAAATTCTTTTATAGTTAAACTTTTTTATTTGTGAAGTCAAGAGAAAGAATGTTAAATAACAGTTGGAATTGAAAGCTTTTAGATAATAACTCAAATTTATTTCAATGTAACGTGGTAAAAATAATAACATGACTATGCGAAATGGAATATGATCAATAAGAAATGAAGCATTTTTTCGAAACTGATGTTTTTGATGTCTTATTATGATTAAGAAAAATCAATAGCTTCCATTATCAAAATATTTTATCTCTACATAAATATTATCTATTTCTTCTTTTTCTTTTTTTTAATATTGACCAACCTCATCACTTCAACTTATAATACATAAATATACAAAAATCATTTCCACTTTTCCTATTTGAGATTTGAAAATTTTTCATCATAAAATAAATATCTCAATAATGTAAAATAAAATTTAAGCTTTCATTCGATTGGTATATTGGATTTTTATTGGATTCTTTTACAGATTTTTTTTTCAAGTCTACCGAGTAACTCTCAATTTTATGCCGAGCAAAAGACGCGAACGAGGAAATGCTCTTCATAATATAAATGCACACTCCATGCGTGAAGTCCTCCAATTCAAATAAATAAATAGATAAATAAGGCCTCGTCTTCACGTGGCGTATGAATGGACCATGTTGTGAATGAATCTGCCGATATCCAATTTTTCGGGAAGATTAAATAAATCCTTCCCGATTAGAGGCTTTTACGAAGTATAAAGTAATAAATTCGGCAGGTGCAAACTTTTTATGTGCGTATCAGCTCATTCTTTGCCTTGTGATGTCACATCCTAATTCTTGCGAATAGAAACTGAAGAACGATTGATTTAGAACAGAATATGTGTTAATAAAGAACTCCGAATAGAAAAACAGAGCATTTTGAAAAAATAGAATTTGTAGACAGACGCAGCATTTTTATCAGCTTTAATGAACTTATTCTTCATTAAAATTTTTTGTTATGATACTGATAGTTTTATGGATAGTTTTTTTATGTAAGCTGCCTAAGGAGGACCCCAAGGAATTCGATTAAAATATCTTTTTATTTGCCTAATAAATAAGTTTGTTAAAAATGCAAATTCTTTGAATTATAAAATATTAGAGCAATATTGATACTTGATCAAGCACAATTAATTGGATTCCTACAAGTCTCATTACATTCCCATATTTATAAGAATATTTTAAAACTCTGAACATCTACAACAATTATATTATTAGAAATACGAATGTCTGACAGTCTGGAGTAATAATAGATAAATTAAAAAATAATGCATTCTTGCAAATTTAATAAAATAAATACGATTAACCTAAAATAAATAAATAACATTTTTAAAAATGTGAAACTAAATGGATGAACTCCATAAGAGGGGGTTTATAAAGTGCATTGTCTAGAATCGCAAAATATCCAAGTCCGTCACTGCCAGTTAAAAACAGTTTCCATATTAATAACAACATTTAAAGCATTACAATATAACACAGATAGTGGCATTTTAAAATTTTAATCATACCACAACATTATAGTATGTGAACAAAAAAAAAATACCACGAATAAAAGTGACTATATATAACCGGATATTTAAAATTGCTTATTGTATGACTGACTGCTAATGGCCATAATCTTGAAACTGGCCAACTGCTGATGAATATAGTCTTGGAAATTTTCTGGAGGTCAATAAAAAGCAGTAATCGGCCGGGAATAAGACGTTTAGGATTAAAGTGTGTTGCTGCATTGTGTCGTATGACTTTATTTTAAATACAAAATTAAAGCTGACATTTTCTAACCTTTGTTAATTTGTAAGAAACGAAAAGAAGTATTAATGATAATCTTTACTTAAAGCTTCCATGATTGCCATCCATCGCCAGCATTAAATTTACCCTAAGCTTCGACCATATAATACTCCATGTATAATACATATAGAGCATATTATAATTTCTTTACTAATATATAGCATCTAGTAGTCTTTTACAGACAGGCTGTCTTGGCTGGAATGCACAAAATGCATGGCGTAGTGTTTATTACAAAAGCTTTAAACGAGGGACACAGATGTCGAATTGACTGCTCATCAATGTTTTTTTATTATTATGATTTATTTAAGAATAATGGATGTGTAAGGCCACAAAAAGACGGATCTTAAAAATAAACCAACTGATTTCAGTATTTTACCTAATTAATTAGATTTTTTATTTAAACAGACAATCAACTGTTCGAATGTGATCAACCTTCCTTCCTTGTCTCAGGATAGAGAAGATCATGAAATCCCTCCTCATATTCGCCCCTGTATATTCATAGGTATACTATCATTTTTATTTTAAGACTAGTTGGCAGTTAAAGATCGGAAATTGGATTCACATATCCAATACTTCTTTTTGTGAGTATTGGATATGTCAATCCAAAAACATATATAAAATAATTCATAAGAAAGCATATTCAATTTTTTATGAATTACAATATTCATAAAAAAAACTACAATTTTCGTTAGCAATAGATGAAGGTGCACATCAAAGTGCTTTAATTATATCAATTAAAAGTGTGGAAGCTTATGTACTGCAGATTGCATTTTCTATCAAAGACAATCTAGAAAAATGATTTTGAGAAATTCAAATCCTAATTGCAAGAATGTTTTGAAGCGAAGAAGCGATTTTCTCCCAAATTGACAGCAAGGCCTTTGGCTAATCTCATCCAACATCTTTTGAGAATTAACTGTCATTTCGGATCGTTCATTTTATGAAGACCCTTTTAACAAGTGGCGAGGGGGACCTCGGCCAACAGCTGCAGAGTGTGGGAGAAGCGTGACTTCATTAGGTGGCCATTAGGCACCGGCGAGCGTTTGATTAGGCACAACGTGCGGGACGGATTGGCGCAAGGTGCCGCAAACTGACACTTGTTGAGCGCTATTCAAGTGGCCAAGCGTGAACTCTGCGGGTCAGGGAGCGATCGGCACTTAATTGCTCAACAAGGGGCCTTCAGGGAGAATTCTCAATACAAAGAATGGAGACAGTTGTATGGGTATATGAGGCGATTTTGAGTTATTTTTAATTAAAATATGACAAAAAGTGCATTTAGAGTCATAAATGAGTGGAGCAAGATTATTGCATATTTTATAATTATACGGATTTTAATATAATTATAATAAGATTGTTAGAGACAAAGAAATATGCTTTGCAAACAAACATTATATCAAAATGGCACATAGAAGGAAGTTAACATACTCTTTTTTAAAAAAATATCTCTATTAATGCAATATTAGAGGAATATCTTTGTTAATGCAGCATCTATCTAATGTATGACAATGTAATATTATTATATGGTGTTTTATTATCATTACTATACACTATTAATCAATGCTAATTATTTTCTGAGCATCTTCATCCTTTTAACCTTCTTCAGCATTATCATGGGTTTTTTTCCCTAGATTTTTTTTTTATTTTAAATGAAAAATCTCCATAAATGTTTGTTATACTGAGCAGCCGTAATTCCCTCTTTAATGTTGCTCTTTTCATCAGAACGATCTTCATTTAGATAATAGATCTTTGATCTGTTTCGCTGTTCTAACAATTACTTTACTCCTTTTTTGAATAAAGTGTTTAATTTTCTCATTTTTAGCAGTGCTATCGTTTTATGAATAACTCCATCTAGAATACAGCCAAATTCCAGACAGAGTTTCTATAAAATAATTCTCACATTTTTACCCTTAAACTTTTCTTTTTCTGCTCTAAAAAATGCTTTTTACGCCTGAGTTTCTTAAATCCATTTTATGAACAGGTTCAGAGATGACTTGCGACATTAAAATTATCTGCAATAAAATCCTGTTAATATATTTACATCTATATAATATTAAAATTCTAGAAAGTCACCCCCTTCTCGTTTATTTGTTTTTGACATTTATATAGAAACCTTACATGTTAATGTTGTATACGCCGCATGAAATCTAACCGCTATTTCGCTTATAAGCTGTTTTAAAGGAAAGATTAGTGATATTTAGTGAATTTTCGCTTAACTCTTCAGCTATAAATGCCTTTATTTTTTTTAAAAAAAACTACTAGAACTGTAAAGCGAATTCTTGTAGATTTTAGATTATTTTTTAAAAGCTATATGAATGAAAAATACCGCGTCAATCTTTACAGAATGTGTCGGTTTCTTTAAATACATTAAAGCAGAAATGAAACAAAAAGTTTCTGCCTATCATAATACTTCTTTCTGGTAGTTTTGACTAAGACAGGACAAAACAAATCTAAGGATTATTTTTCCGAATGCTCTATTAAATCTTTAATCTTTTAAATGCAGTTTCGTCTCTTTAAAAATTGACGAAGACGATTAATAAAACAAACCAAGGGCGTGGAAAAAGTTTATAAAAAGCAAAGAAAGCAAAGCCCTTGAAATTCCTGAAATTTGTGGGAAAAACATTCATCGATTGGAAAGGCAGAGAGTTAAAGCAAAAGAAATCTTCACAGTAAAAAAACGACTGCTATGAGAGACGGACAAAAGAAAAATAGACGAGGGGAAAAAAAAAAAAAAATCCTAACACCCAGCAACATAAGCGGCAAGCGAGACAAAAAAAAGAGTTCGTTTGTAGAAAAGCATTTCTTCCATTCACCAAATCTGTAGAGGACGCTTATGAATGGGGAAGCACGTTTATTTTGAGCCTTCACCTGGATTTGCTCACAAACGCAAATTTTTTTTTCTCTCTTTATGCGTTGAATATGCGCCAAAATGCCCGATTATTTTTGTATGCCTTGCAACTGAAGATTCCATTCATGGAGAAAAAGAAATGCGACACGGATCTGTTTGTTTTTTTTAGATGGCAGGTTTTTTCCAAATTACAACATCATGCAAATGAAGCAAAAATAATCGTTAAAATGTTTATTCTCTAAAATTTGAAGTGTTAAAGAACTAAAGTTATTTTTCATGTTGTTTTCAAAAATGGTTTTCCCTTTTCCGTTTGAGGTGTGCATGACCAATTTTATTAAAAATTAAAAAATGAGATCAAAAATTTACTTTCTGAGAGATTATTTATAAGTCAAGATCTCTTATATTAGATTTTTTAATCTAATTTTTATTTGTGTAATTTAATCTGTTATTTTAACCTGTTAACTGGGTATGACGAAATATTTCAATGCAAAAAAAAAACTGAATATAAGTTAATTACCCGGTAAATATGTTAATCATTGTTTATTATGCATCGTTAGAGAATTTATTTACAAAAGTTTTTTTCGTAAACCTCCAGCTGCTTATCCCGCGATTTCCGCGGGTTAGCTATCAGTCCATTTTCTATTGTATCCCGCGTTCTTCCCAGTTTAGTGTTTATTTTTTCGATTACAGATTTTTATTATATCATATTATTATCGTGTAACATATAGTATAAGTTCACTTTGATTGAAAAATATTTGAACTTATTTGCAAACATCGCGTCTAAAAAATGATTTTTAAAAATTACGCAGTCAGGGGGTTAAACTTATCTAAAGACAAGTGAAATTAGCCTGAATTATAGAGACCGCATAATAAAAACAGTATATAAATTTTGAGCGGGAAAAAATATTTTTCTTTATCGCTATTTTTATGCAATCGTTAAAAAATTTGGTGTAACCTTTTTGTTAAAAATCCCTTGAATCCAGAGAAGGAAAAGGGAAGAGATTAAAGTTCAGTGTGTTTGTCCATCTGCATGTAATTGAAAATCTTCAATTGAAAAGCAAAGAAATTAGAGCAGAATTAAAGAATTAAAGCAGTTGAAATTTGGCATTTGGCTATTGCATCAAAATTGTATATTTGAGCCAAATTTTGATCCAAATCCTTTAAAGAGGATATTGCTTTTTATCACGTTGGAACGAGATAACACAAAAACTCAAATCTCTAGATGAATAAAAAATTTGACATGCGGTTTACCCGCTAAATTTGTAGACATACAATATACATATTTACAAATTTATTATTATTTATTAATATATATCTGTGTCAAATTTTGATTCAAACCTGTCAATAGGAAGGTTTTCTGCCTGTTTAGACGTGTGTGTCTGAAAAAGATAGCACAAGTAATAGATGGCGGCAATATGGCATGTGGTCTACATCAAAATGCAGATATATGTTAAATTTTTAAACCAATTCTGTCATCAGAAATTTTTTTTCAGAATATATATTCGGTTTTCTTTTTTCTTCTAAATTAAATACAAATTTAATACAATTCAATACAATACAAATTTCGCATTTGATTTCACAACATGATGTGAATTTAAATATGAAACGTATGTGATGTGGAAGTATTTGAGGATGCAACCCTCCCATTTCTTCTTCTTTTTCATAAATGTAATTTAAGATATCGATATTTTTCTTATAAAAGTGCACTTGAGCTGATTCTACTTGATTGAAATATTCTTATACAACAGAACTGTTTCAATAACCAGGCCAAATCTACCTTCCACAAACATGGGGAACATTTGCGAAAGGTAGAATCGTAAATGTTCCTTACACAAATCTAGTTATAAATGTTCCCATTTCATAAATCTAGTCACCGATTTAGAAAACTTGGTAAGAAAAAGGAACTTATACATTTTCAATAAGTGCGATCAGTAATTTAAATCAGGCTTTATTTGCTTTAACTTTATTTGCATGTCATAAATATTGTATTTTTAATTTCGATGTGAAATGTCTGTTTCTTTCTGAGTTTAAAATTTTTTCATGAAATAATGGATAGTTTTGTTTTAAATTCAAAT
Source organism: Argiope aurantia (assembly GCA_026543865.1). NCBI lineage: Eukaryota > Metazoa > Arthropoda > Arachnida > Araneae > Araneidae > Argiope > Argiope aurantia. Next base: position 1,258,564 of record JAPMOR010063921.1, read on the forward strand.
CACAGAATTCGTTGAAAATAACAGTTTAATATCTCTTTGATTACAAATGTGGTAAAAATTCACAGTTTTATTGTTTTAAATTGTATTGCAAAGATAATAGATATTCCACGAAAAGAATTCGGAGGGACACCCAATTGACATTTTTTTTATATGTAATTGAACATTTTTGAAACAGTAATAACTAATAATAGTCATGATTTTTTAAACACATTTCAAAACAAAAACATCTGAGGTTTACTATTATTACTATTATTATGTTTCTCATTTTTCGCACTATATAAATTTCTTAGCATTTCGAAGGACATATTTATCCATAAGATTTCTAAAGACCATATTTTCTTAAAATACGTCTCTACTAACTTCATATAGATTCAATGAGTCAATTTGAAAATATTTATAACCCTCTCCTTAATGTGGTTGATCATGCCTAATCTATACACAATGAATTTCTTCAAGAGTATGTTTACATCCTTTCGATAGAAAGCGAGAGGTGTTGTCGCTCCTTGTAGCCTTTCATACCAAACAAGTCGCACGCGACGCAAACAAAACGCAGCGTTTGGCAAGAGGTTTTAAAAATCTTTCCTGAGGCCTATCGAAATTTGAACAACAATAAAAAAAAAGAGAGAGAAGAGAAGAGAAAAGATTATTGATACAGCTGGCCGTGGTAAACGAGACGGTGGGTGGGGGAGAGAGAGCGAGACCCAAACGATAACATGGAATTTCACAAGGCGATGACAAGGGCTCTTTGCCCATTGGTGGGTCGTTCCTTTGTTTGTGCGTGTGGGTGTTGTGGCAATCGAGCTTATCAAGATGTCGGCATGTCTTTGTCTCATGAGCAAGAACACCACCTTAACGAGACCGAATCTCGGAGATGGAAATGTTTTGGGGGAACCGTGAATTTGTTATCAACATGAAAGACGCGGCGCACACACATGGCGTGAAAAGGACGGCGGGATCAGAGGACAATTATGTCTCGCGTTGATTCTAATGAAAGAGTGTTTATCTGTGAAGTTGAAATCGAGAAGGGAACAAAAAGAGAAATGGCAGTTAAAGGAGAATTTTCGGAACATATGAATGGTTTCTTGATTTTGAAAAAAATATATCTTAATGAGTGATGAAACTCATTATAATTGAGTTATTACTGTGGTAGAATAATCGATACAAAGAAATCTATCGATTATTCTATTTACGATTAAGTAGATAAAATAATAGATAATCGATCAATGACAGTTAATCGATTATTATGCACCGATTATTCTATTAATACTTGTAATTCCGGTTTCTTCCTATCTTCCAATAAAACAAAACTTGAATAACAAGAGTTAGCACCTCTGTTCTTGAACATTTATAGTTTATACGTTAGACAAACGATTATAAAATTCACTCAGATTTTTACACCATAATTTATTTTTTAGTAGAAATTTATATGTGTCAAATTAATTCCATCTAAAAGATATTGGATCAAGTAGTTAAATGAAAGCTAATTTTTGCCTCATACTATTCAGTTATGAGTCAACTAAATTTGAAATGATGATTCCCTTTATTAATAATAGAGAATTTATAGCCAGCGGATATTTTTAGATTCACAATGACTGTCTCATCATTTCAATTCACCCACAATAACTTATTATGACACGAGAACATGATGTTGCTTTGGTTTGAGATTTTGAAGCCTCAAAATAAGTGAGTAGAAAATAAAAGGGCATGAGTCGTAAGAAGTTATCGCCCGAAGAAGCCCAAAGAAGAAAACGGGAATCAACGCGAGACAGCGAAGAGGTATCAAAAAATATATATATAAATTTTTTTAAACTTTTATTTTCAATTTTTCTAGCTGGCAAAAAAAAGTAAAGATTAACGATTGCACAATACAATAGTCATGAGATCCATCCAAACCAATTTAAACTGGATTTTCTCAAGGGAAAAAAAGGAGAGAGAGAAAAAAAAAAAAACTCTTTTGGACTTGAGGTAAAAATTTTGGAGCTCGACCGATTTTGAAACGAAAAAACATTTTTCTAAATATCACCGCACGCGTAATCTGAAAGGTCACGTAAATGTATCAAACCGATTTAAACTGGTTAATGACTTAAATGAATTAAGACAGACAATGACTTAAAAAATAATAATGTAATAAAATAATAAATATCTGACATGATAACTTGAAATTTGCGATAGCAGATTTCAATTATATATTTTTTTATTTTAATTTAGCTCCGTTTCTATTAACATAAATGTAACAATATTTTAATCATTAATGAAGTTGTTGCCGAGACATAAAAGTTAAAAATTATTGCAAAAGTTATAATGTAAAAATAAATTTATAACATTCTTTAAAAACCACACCTGTTAGGTCAACTTATCATCTTAATCACGAAGATAAAAATGCTCTTGTGAAGGTCCCATGCGACAAAAACTAATAAAGATCTTATTAAGCTCCCTTCAAGTTCAACTACCTACCAAAACTTCAATAAGAAAATCCCAAGATTCTTTGAAAGATGCCACGCGCTTGCCACGTTTCTCTGGAATTCAGTTAATAAGCGAATAAATAAATATAACAATCAGACATTAATACCAGCGCAATGACAATAGCGGAATGACCAGTTTTTAGCTACGAGGGTTTGTAACGGAGTGGAATTAAGGTGTTTTGTTATAGCGTGTTGGACTCGAATTTCTCCGATGAGCATTTAGAAGGAGAAGAGGAAGGATATTAAAATGCTGCTTACTCTTTGTATTTTGATAGAAAAATTAACAGAGTTTGCAATGTAGGAAAAAAATTCATTTAGAGAAATTGCAAGGTAATCAACCTAACGCTGCGAAATTGCAAGGCAACCTAATGCTGAGAGTGTAATATTTGTTATGGAAACATATTTAATTGGAGAATAAATATTTTATATAAAGCTTAAATTGTTTTGTTGTCTATAATTAAAGATACATGATTGTATATCACCAAGTTATTATTCTAATTCAATGGTTTATAAAAACAATTTAATTTCAAGATATCTCTTCAGAAAAGACATGTTAATTTTCTATAACATAAATATTCTCCAAACATTAAGCAACAGAAGACGTTTTTTCATGATGAAATTATACATGAATATATATGATGATGAATGTTGAAATAATTCATATTTGCTGAAATGAATCATATACATGAATGATTTAATAGAAATGAATATATATATGATGATGAATGCATGAACGATTATTTTCCAGGCAGTTTTTAATATTCATCTTAAGATATGCATTAAAGATAATTTTGTTTACTGTTAGGAATATCTATTCAGAAGGATAATATAGTTCGTCAATGGATTCTGAGACGACCCCATTTCGACGACTCCATCTAATTAAGGGGTGAGACACGGAACGCTGAGTTTCATTGCCAGTATTCCCTTTGACCTTGGATTTCCCCTATTAGATACTAGTAAATGTAAACATCTCCTCTTTTCATCTTTCCTTTCACCCCTTTTTGACGAATTAACCCCCCTCCAAATGCGCGGAGGGTTTTATAATTCGTTGCTGAACTATAAAAGATTTCGAGTTCAGAAGAAGTATAACATTTGGCACATATCTTCCTATTATAATTTAAAGAAACTGAAATCAAGACTTAATGAAGTAGATATCCCTTTTAGAAGAAATATTGTTTTGAATTGTTCATCGAATTCCATTTACTGCTAGTCTTGCTGTATTTAATTTTTTAAAAAGTTCTGTCTTAAAAGATTCACATATTCTAAATTGCATCGTTAAATTTCTATCTTGAGTTAAGACCTTAAGACGTAAAGTCTCTTAAAAGACGTAAAAAAATGTTTTCAGATTATTAAGACTACTTTGCGTATATATTACATACAGCTTGTGACTTATCCTCCGAATACATATCGCTCTTTTTGCTTTGACTTCAAAAACACTACGATATTATCTTAATGTTTCAGATAACAAATACTTAGGGCGATAAAAACAATAGAAAACGCAAACATCACGTTTATAAAAAGCGAGCGCATGGACAGAAACTGCGTAATTTTTTATTGAAAAAAAAAATCACGGTGCACACAGAGTGCTTAATCAGCGGTAACTCAAACACATTGCCAGGAAAATATGTGGTTGATGTTTGTAAACATACTAACCATCAACAATAAGACATTAAGAAATTGGTAAAGCATCAGATTAATGTCAAAAATTTAAAAAGAAACATTCCAAAATCTTAATAATCGCTGTCATTCCTTTGCTTTTGTTATGAGAATAACTAAGCCTAATTTATTTATTTTAAAAGGTCTAAAATGAATATAATTTACAGAAATATCTCAGAAATATATCTCCGATTGAACAGTTTTTGTAGCACAAACAAGAGAAGACACAGAACGAATGATGATTAGAATTGTAAATGATTGTCGCACTAAAAAAAATCAAATCTGAAAGATTTGTTTTTGAATTTATATAAAAATGGAAGAGTCATCAAACAAAAGAAAGAGTTTTTTAGGTAAAGGATTCTTATAAAAATTAATGCATTTATATAATCGTATATTTATTTCATTTTATCATTTACAAGAATAAAAGAAAATGTTTATGAAATTTAGAATATTTTTATAATGGTTTTATTCGTACCTATTTAAAATTCAAACTAAATTTTTGAAAAGACAGACATTTTTCTTTTGAAAAGATAACTTGAGCATTATGACAAGAAGATCCCTAGGTCGCCGGCGTGCTGGCATAGGAGTAGCGCCTGTTTCCCGTGATTTGGGCGTCTCGGGTTCGAGTCCTCGGTTCGGGCATTTTGTTCCTCTTCTGTGTTCTATCTGTGAGGTGTGTGAATGTAAGGGGTTGTGCAAGCGAATGTGACGCATGAAGTAGCTAAGTCGTACTCTTGGCCCTAGTTAGCGCTACTGAATAAACAAGAAACGCTCACTCGGCTTAAATCGTTGACAGATAACTGTCGGCGGGCTTGTAAAGTGCCATAAGTCACAACACAGCAGATTTCTGGGTTATATACAAAACATTTTTAAATTTATATACATAATGAAAAATTTGTCTATTCCAAATGAGTTTAAGTAGCATTTTACTTCATTTTTTTTAATATTTAATACGAGTGCTTAGTATAAAATAAATTTCTTTTCTTCATATTCTGATAATTTGTTGAATGAAACTTTTGAAAGTTATATAAAAAAAAAAGTCGAATAAAACTTTTATAACAGCCTGAAGAATAAGAAAAATGGAAAAAGGAAACAACTGTTGACATACTATAAAGATCACTTAATTTTCATCTTTAAATTCTTAACCAAAATATTCTTTAATCTAGGACTTAATTCATTCGTTTTATATTATATTTAGTACTTGGCGGGATAAATCCTATAAGGGTCTTTATCAATGAAATCTTGGGGCCTCCATTTTGTCCTCCACAACTTCCAAAATCAGATATTTTTTTCATTGATATTAATTTAATCTCTATATAACCATTTTTAAATAACAATTTTTGACAAACTAAAATGTTTAATTGTTGGTCAATTAAACCAAAATGTTTGACTGTTGATCACTTTCAAGAGATTTGGTTTTAGAATATCGCATATAAAAAATGCAAAAGTAAATATACTCAGAATGATAATATATATATATATATATATATATATATATATATATATATATATATATGGCAAAACTTTTCGATAGAATCTACATACTATTTCATTATAGGATCGGGAATTTTTTTCAATTTTAAAACAATATGTATTTTTTTTTAAAAATAAAACGACGTAATAAAAGGTAAACAATAAGGAATATAGTAAAAATCAGATTTCAAAATTTAAAAGACATCTGATTGTAATTTGAATAAGTATTGACTTATTTAAGTGTTACTTCTAATAAGTATTGACTTAAAGTACTTGAGAGTACAGTCCTTGTAGAAATTCAATAAAATTAAACTACTTTGAAAATATCGCAAAAAAAAACACCCCCCGAGATTTCAAGGTTTCCCCCCCCCAAATTTACGAGACTCTGTTACGTTCTTATTACAGATGACAAATAAAAATGCAATTTCCACAAAACTTGTTATATAAAACACCTTTCGGTCGGCAGCTGTACTAGTTTATTAAAACAACGCAGGTGTAAAAAGGAACTGTAAACAATTTAAAGCCGTTATTATACGCTCCTTGTATAAAAAAAGAAGAAAATAGTTTTTAAAAAAAACAGATATACAAAGCAGAGGTTTACACAATAGTGTTAAAATAAAGATATCATCTTATTACAAATTTTTCTTACCAGTTTTTAATAATCATTTCAATGTAAGTATCATCCCCCAAAAAATATTGCCATTATCAAAGAAAGTGAAGTGAGATACAGTTTATGTTTTCTTTTGTCAACTCTCGTTTGAAATACTTTTTAATGAAAAGCTTCCTTATGCATATATATATACACGACACTAAATTTAATAAGCTTTAAAGCCACAAATAACAGTTACTACGTTTCCGTTTTTAAATGTACCAGATATTCTGTTTGAAGACGCGTGGTCCATATTTGAAAAGATTTTAATGCCAACAAAGAAATAATCTAATAGCAGCCGATTTTTTAGTTTTGCATTTTAGAACATATGTTTTATGAATTATTCATGCATTTAAAAATTAATATGATCATGCAACAAATTTGTCTAAGATAAATACAGAATGCGCTTTAACCCTTTATTTACCAAATTATTTTAGCATCAATTTTCTAACTTTATTTTTGCATCAGTAGTTAAGTTTGCTTGGAGAATAATCCCAGGGAAACAAAAAAAAATTATTAATCAAAATATCTTAATTTAATTCATAATTAAATACTTTTAATTTCTACATTTATCTTATAGTATCTACTAGCTATCTGTGTTAAATTCTCTATGTTCTCTTGAATACCATCAGAAAAAGTCATATTACAAAGATATAAGCCGGGTTAAATGGTACTTTTAAGTACCGTCGGTAAATAAGGGGTTAAATCTTTTCTTAATCGATTCTTCCAATAAGATTCCTCAATATTATTATAAGGATAGATTTTATAAGCACAAACTCATCACCATGATATAAAAAGTATATCTAAAACTGTACTATTTAAATTACAATAATATGTTTCTTTATTTGTTTAAAATGCTTTTAGTCATAATAAAAGCTAGAATAAGTATTAAAATCAAAACTTTTTAATTAGAACTTAATCATCCTTAATTGTTACCTTGAATTTAAAAAATTATTTTAATTTGATTATTAAAGGGTATAATTATCTAAAATTATACAGTTATTTTAAAATTGTCTTAATAGCATAAAAATTACTCAGAATAAAGATAACTTTTTTTTAACTTATGTGTTATATGTAAACGAAAAACTTGTGAAAATTCTGCGCAACTTAAAAAAAAAAGTTTAATTATGTGTTTAAGGATTAGGAAAGTATAAGCAAAAATTTATAAGAAAACAAATACGAAGAAAGACATAAAAGTTAAATTTAAAAAATGCAAACACAAATTTTCCAAAAAGTATAACTTAGACAACATATTATCAGCAAAGAAAGGAGCTAAATATAACATGCAGTTCGCATATTCTCACCAATGCATAAAGCACTTAAAATAATATTTCTCATACTATTTTTTAAAAGCGAATATCGATTAAGTTTAATTTAGGTTGAGAGGAATTTTAAAAAAAATAACTAAATCTAAAGAGTAATTTTTTTTAAAAAAAAAATAACTTTGTTGGCTATTTGGAGTTTTAAAAATAATAACACAAAGATCGATCTTTTATATGGGGCATGAAAAGCGGTGAAAATATTAAGCCATGAACTTTTTGAGTATATATATATATATATATATAGAGAGAGAGAGAGAGAGAGTGAATTCGAGAAAAACTTACTTTCTGGTGGAGACAAAGACAATAATTCCGATATAAGTTTCCGATTTTTAATAAATTGAAATAATTGCCTATGTGATTCATTATTACAGTAAACGGATTGTCTGCTAGAAAGAATCTAGCTTCTCTCCAAATTAGATAGTATTTTCTCTTAGCTTTCATTTATAAGATGCTAATGGTTGTTTGCAGTAAATAGATTAATATTAAAATATGATATTGAGCTGTATAATATTATAGAAAAATTGTCAATGATGAGATCGGTTTTATATTTCAGCATAAGAAAGTGTAACCGACTTAAGTCGAGATATAAGGATGAATGCAGAGGATGGAATAGGGAACATGCGTCAAGTCCTCTTGTCCTGAGGAGGTCTTCCTCAACAACTAAGATCACTTCCTAAGACAAGGCGTTTCATCCTGCAAAACATTATAATTTTTGTCGCAGGAATCCCGGCGCTTACCTTTTATCATATCCTGTGTCCGGTCTCTGTGAAATGATGTCCGTTTACTGATGTCCGGCAATCAGAGGCTGTCAGCTGATCAGGAAATCAGCCTGTTCCTTTCCTGCTGCAAGTGGTTGGAAGCAATGCAAAGTTAATTTCCCCAGTTCAACAAGTTGTTGGCGAAGAAGACATAACCAGCAATGAGCAATGCGAAGGTTTCAAAAAGGAACTATATACCGAATTCCTAGTGGTGGAGGCCAGGAGCATATTCAAATGAATTCTCAGCAGTGAGGAGCAGAGGTGGGTGTTTACTTTTGGCTATTTATCGCTTTCAGCTACTGGGTGCTGATAGGTTGCTGCAGACTTGATGCGATGTTCAAGTCTCAAGTCTTTTCGGTGATGGCGTTTATAATGCTTATAAGTACACTTCGATCAATATTTTTGTGTATTGTTTCAATTAATTTTATGTATATGATTTGTTGCGTCAAAATTTTTTTAATGAAGTATAGTTCAATTGATTAGCAACGGAAGAGTTAATAAGAAGGTGATGTGAAAAAGAAATAATCAATATTTTTCAGTTACGCCTTTTACAATGATTTATTAATATAATTATTATATAATATCGATGCAAGCTGCTTAAAAATAGCAAAAATATTGATGTAACGTTTTTTTTTAAAGGATGCTAGCAGACATATCATTGTTTGAGAAGGAAAAAAAAAAAGATTTACAGACATTTTTTAATCAAATTACGAGTCGAAAATTCTTCCACGGTTCAAGCATATAATTAGAAAAAAAAATTATACACAGCAGGAAATATAATTATCACCAACAAAAATTTATTTGACAAAATAAATTAATTTGACCAACTAAAATTTATTATTTGACAAGTAAAATTAAGTGAAAATGCATCAAAGTTGTTCACCTAGTTATATTACCAAATCTTTAGCCAGTGAATTTATCTATCCTCGAGAAAGAATAGGAATAAAACTGGAGAGAAATTCTGATTAAAAACAGTTGAAATTTTATAAAACTTTAATTTAAAATATTTCATTCAGAAATGTTTGGTTTTTTTGAAAATTCTTTGGTTACCTGAAGACTCAACGAAGCATCATTAGATAGAAAAATTTGCATTTGATTATAATTGAGGAAAACTTCAAACTAATAAGAATAAATAATAAGCAAATAATTTTTAAACTTCAGTTTTCAGATATGTAAGATAAAATTTCAAATTTAATGATGCATTATTTTTATAAGAAAAGCATCATTATTTTTAGAGACAGAAAAAGTAAATTTTTGAAAGGGAAAAATCATATCTATGGTTATCTTCAAAAAAATTATTTTTCAGAAAATTATTTAGGTTTTTCGTTGAAGCATAGTGATTATACAAAAATATTCTAAAATAAATCAGTTAAATGAACTATATAAATCAATATTTATATTTTTAGATAGTTATATTTTAGATGTAAAATTCTAACTAAATTAGGACTTCAAAAACAACTTGGCCACGATATAAGAAATAAATTGTTCATCAAGTGTGTTATTTTAATCTCAAGTACATCAACTGACTATCTATTTTATCATGGATACAATCTTCTAATAATAGAAAATAGTGAACATGCAATTTAAAAAAATGAAAATTTTAGAATTTTTATCAAAGCACTGCACTATATTTGAGTCTAAAGTATATGTATGCAGCGTTTTTATTTTAGGAATTAATATTGAAATGTCACTTTAAACATTTTTTTTTCGTTCTTTAGTTTTAAACATTTATTTATACAATAATTTTTGAGAATAAAGCAAAACGATATGAAAATAATCAATATGATTTCGTTTCATGAAAGCTGAAATTGCTGTAAGTCTTGAAAAATTTTTAAAAATAAAACAAAATCGACTACAAAAATATAGTTTATCTTGAATGCATAAAATCCTCGTGAGTGAAATAGTTTTTTTCCGACTAGAGCTGTAATTTTTGATTAATTCCAACATTCACAATATCAATCTACAACTTTTTTAAGAAATTCAGTACATAACTATACAATTTTAATTACTTGAATTGTTAATAAAAATCTGTCCATAACAAGTTAGTGTGTAATTATTTTAGACGATTTTGATGATAAATTAGCTTGTTTTGCATTGATGTTGAGAAAAGATTTCTTTTAGTTAGCACATTTTTTATTCACTACATTGGATAATTTTTAAAAGCACGGAAAAAAGAAGAAACTTATTAAAAAAAATTATTATACTAACATGCGCAAATTACCAGAAAAAGGTTTGTTTTTAACGAATAATGTAATGTTTGAAAAGATTAAACTAAATATATAGCTGACACAAGGTCAGGTTCCTTAACACGTATATCTCATAAAATGTCTAAGAGCCAAATGTGAGTACCGCAACTTTGTCAAAATAGTAAACATTTACAAGTTACTTTGTTAATGAAATTTACATTGGAATTTTCTGATAAGGAGTACGTAAATTCTGATAAGTGGGCTTATTTACAATGTCTCGATATGATATACAATTATTAATGTCATATTAATCAGATTATTATCATATCAAATTTAATTATTATTAGATTTGACGAGAAAGATATTCTTCTATATAATGAGAGGAAGCTAAAAGTTACAAATGCATCAATGAGTGTCTACATTCAATAATTGATAGAACTTGGCGTTAATTTGGCATCAATTGCACAATGGGGACGTGTTGACACGTAAAATTCGTATATCTTGGCAACCCAAGCCCTGTGACCTTATCTCTGGTTTTTCAGTAAGTCAGCCGGAAGGAAACGGGTGCGGGCTTCGAGGCTCTGCTATTAGCTGATAAAAGTTCCTAACTATAAAACCCAGCCAAGTTTTCAGCATCAGCTTCAGAGCATTCTCATACGCGATAGCAAAACCGAATTTATCGAAGATCGCACACTGACCAACCACGGCGACTGCTGGGGACGATGGCCAGCAGTAGACGCCCGTGAACTTCGGGGATTTGTTGACAATACGTCTGAATGGAAGAGTTGGGTGGGGGCGTTCGAGGAACTGGGATCGTTTAGAGGACATTATCTTATCGATTTTAAAAATACAGATTGTTTTTCAAAAAAAGACCATTTGTTTGGATAGATTTTTTTTTTACCCTACTGTTTACGATAATACTTTTAATCCTGAGTGATGATTAACTGAAATGGAGAAGGTTAAACAGATTCAAAATTAACGATTGTGCAAGTGTTTTGCACTTGATATTTTTAAAATATTGTATAACAGTATTTTCAAATAACTTTAAGACAGATATTTTAGAGATTAATAGTTAACATTTTCTAGCATTATATACACTATATTTGAGCATTATAAATTGCGAAATTCTTATTGTATATCACTTTATTAAAGAATTCCTAGAAACTAATACACAAAATGATATACAGATTATAGCATTTTACATCCTTTTTTTTCCCCCATTGGAAGAGATGGGAGGGATTCTTTATCTTAAACGTGGTGGGAACCATCTGTAAACAGAGTAATAAGACTTGAATGATGTAAAAAAATTTTCAAAATGCTTTCCAAAGGCAGAGTATTAAATTTACAGCAACCGAATTCGGTTCATAATTGCTAATGAGGTAAAAAGTATTCCTTAAAAATGAGTTTTTAAGAGCTTTCAGTAGATTTTAAAAATCTTAATCATGAATTAATCAAATTTTAATGTTTCCCTTTCAGTACTCCAGTCCTGGCTGTCACCCAAAAATAAATATCACCCATTCCCCTTTAATATTTTTTTTTCTTAGTGATGCTAATCGGATTTTTATAAAAAAAAATTTACAACAATTTCAATAATTTTTTAAGTATATTTTATAATACTTTTCATGGCTTTATATTTATACACTCGCACTTTGGAGAAGATATTAAAAACATTTAACGTAAGCATGTATTGTTGCTAAAATTGAGACTTTTTAAAAATAATATAAACAGATACGAATCAAGTTAAAAAGATTATCACGGTAGGGCGTTTAAAACTAGAAATTCTTTTATGAAAAAATTAAATTGTAAAAAAAAATTACCATATTATACGATGGTAATCTTTTTTAATTACATATAGTTTCAAGTTTTATTAGGACTATTATATCTTGCAAAGGGAAATAATATTAAATACAATTGAGCCTTATTATCCACTAATTTGTTTTAGCCGGTATTGACGGTAAATCAAATGAACATAATTCAAAAATTTACTCTGTTACCTTTAATTACCATCGTTAAGAAGGTGTCTATTTATTTATTTGCAGAGTATTGACATCAGAGGGACATATAAACACAGACAGCATTACAAGTTTGTTGCTGAAGAATTCAAATCAATTAGACCAATGTACTGAAAAATATTGATGATTTTTTTTCTTGTGTTTTTGCGTTTGAATCTTCCCGGGCACTATTTGTGTTTTTTTATTGCAATTATTTCATTTAAATGAATAAAAAATGAGTTATTGTTGTTTCAACATAGGATAAATTGAATTCAATTCAAGGACTAAAAAAATATGAAATTCAAACGAAAATAACATAAAATTATGATGCTGACAATGAAATCACTGTTATTTGGGAAAACAATCTAGAACAGATTGAAAGTAATGGTCAGTGTTTGTTAAAGTGGCCCAAAAGAATAAAATAATGCCATTGAAACTTCTTCGAAAAACATCGAACTGTTAGAGAAGGTTCTAAATATAGAGTTAAGTTTCTAGTGGGAATGCGAAGTAGTAAGAATCAATCTAACGCAAAACAACTTAGAAGAAATATTTTAAAAATATTTTGTACTTATTGATTAGTTTTAACGATGTTTTTTTTTTAAATTTTTAACTAAGCCTAGATTACTATTCCGTCCGCTATTTTTTCATCACGTCTTATTTTAAAATAAACGATCAGGAAAAATATTATTTAATATACGATACAGGGTACATTTTTAATCTTTTTTAATTATATTATTTAGCATCAACAGTTGAATAACTGAAACTACCGTAAATCTTTTTGAAATCTGAAATAATTTTTATAGAAATTTCTTATGAGATATTTCTGACAAACAACTGCATGAATATTCCACAAGCACAAAAGAAAAAAAATTATGCCTGGAAATGTAACATGAATTACAAAGTCTCCTTCATTTCTTCAGAGTTATCTGTATTTTTTAAACATTAAATTAAATAACTTTTTTTAAAAATAAAATATCAAATATTATTTTTAAGTTAAGCAAATTAAGGATATTTTCCAATAATCCACACAAGGTAAATATTTAAAGCAATTTAAAGCTTTTCAAAGCAATTTCTTCAATTGAAACAGACTCTTTCTGCAATTGAACAGACCATGATCCTTTTTTTTTTAATTTAGTTTAATAATGAAGCAAGCACTGTGAGAGTACAAAAATAAAATACAAAGCAAACATACAATAAAATGACAAGTGTACAAACAGACCGTCTTCTATATTGTTCATTTAAAATAAACTAGAACTGCTTAAGACGTAAGAAATAACTGAAATTTTGAATTTTCTTCTTGAAAGCATTTGACGAATTAAAAAAAAATGAGAATGCGCAACTTTGAATTTCCGAAATAAAAGGTCTGAAACATTTGAGGACAGAAAATTCATATTTCAGATTTCATAACTAATACGTAAATCTTAGGTGTGGGTTTGTTTATTATAATAAATAAATAATTTATTATAATATTAATTTGTCTATTTCAACTGTCACTTTGAATATTGTTATTGTGTTGGAATTGTTGAATATTGGAATTGTTCAACTGTTACTTTGAATATTGTTACATTGAAATTCCCTTATTTTTGATAAATAATTGTTTTTTAAAATTATATTAAAATTAATTTTATAATTTTAATATACATTTTCAGCATTTCAAACATGAATAGAGCAGAAATTACACAAATTACAGGAAAAATGATTAGAGCAGAATTGTGGTAATAAATTTTAATTGATATTTTTAGCTGAATTATATTCGCTATTATAAAAATCGACAAAGTGAAAAACTCTTATATCATTAAAAGATTGATATTTATTCACGCGATAATATGAAATCAAATTCTGTATGGTACCACAATTTTATAACAATCTTGAAACTATGTCATAAAAGTTTGCAAAAATTCCTAATATGTATATATAATTTAAATGAACATTTCTTAACAACTCTCTTTTTGATACAGCAGTTCGAAAAAAATTTGGATTATTCATGTGGTTATTATATTCTTTTTTCCAGATTTATCTACAACCACATGAAGGTAAGAACAAATAGGATAAGGCAGTACAAACCTTATCCTTTCAATAGGTAGATGTAGATTTAATTAGTACAATATATTTTATGACGCATCCTTTAAAAGTATTAAGTTCTCTATAAAATTTAGAGTTAAATCATAATAAAACAAACAAAATTTCTCAGATATAATTGAAAATGTGCAAACTGAGAACAAAATGGATTTTATGGTAGCTTTTCATAGGAATAAAGAAAATTTCTAATGCAAAAACCTTCCCCTATAATTCTGTAAATTTTTTTGTAAAATCAAATTAAATTTTACAAAAAATTGCATTGATTTTTCTCTCTTCCAAAGTTTGTCAGCATTTTAATTTTCAATAACAGCATATTGAACATTTTAAATGAATATGTATTTCATCGCGTAGATATGCCATTCAGTTTCGCCTTGATTTTTCAAAATAGACAAACTCATACAAAAATGGAATACGAAACTGGAAATAATTTGTTTCTCTTCTTACAGTTCTTGATGTCCTTATTTTCGGTATGCCGGGCTTTAATCATCTTTTTTTTTTCCAGTTTTTCGAGAAATGGAACCGGTTGCGATGAATCAGCGTTCGATCACAATGGCCAGTTAACGCGAGACGTCCGTCAGGAAATGCTTCTCTCTGATATTGACCTCTTTTCATGGCCCAGTTGCTGCTCGAGCAAGGAGAAAGTAAAAGTGTCTTGGAAACAGGAACTAGAGAAGAATGCATTGAGGTAACAAAAAATTGTGCCGTATGAAATTCAGGGTCGTCGTGGTCTTTAGCTTGGTGAATTAGAGTAACGAACAAAACCAGAGAAGACAAATATTTTTGTACATCTTACAACGTTATGAAAACACTACATCCGATATAAAATATTAATTACAAGCATTTAACGCCACTGCAATTTTTTGATAGAATATAAATAATTTAAATTGATTTTCAACCGTCATACGAAAGGTAAAATGATAGATTCTAGGTGTGATAAAATATTTTTTTTAACCGTCACTAATATGATATCAAAATTGAAAGTAAGAAATATATAATCATTTATCAAATTTGGACTGAATTTAAATATTGTATTCTAATATAATTAGTGCTCAAGATATTTTTATTTATTTATTTGGCACTTGTCGGTTGTATCGGCGACCAAAAAAGCGCAAAGGAAAAAGTTTGCCGATATGGTGATTTCAATCGTAAAACTATATAGCATGTGATACAAACGTTCAAACTTTTTCATAATAAATAATAATGCACTTGAGTATATTTTTATAATTTGGCATAATTTTTCATAATGCTTTTTGACCGCCATTAAAACCAAATTGTACCATTTATTACAGCAAAATCGTAAAAGTGTACAAAGATTCGAGAGATGAAACTTCAGGACAGTGAGTCTTTTGTTATAAATAAAACAAAATAGATTGATTTGTTATAGATTTGTTTTTTAATGCCTGAAATACAGTTACAGAATATCTGTGATAATCATTGTTTGAGGCTGAACTAAATAGAATATACAGCGGTTTATTATGAAGTATAAAAGAACTATTATTTTAAGACATCATTATGCATTAATATGAATTAAATAAAGAGACAAAACTGACATAAACACTAATAGATCAATTGATTATAGATAAACTAAATCAAGTGCATAATATTTCTTCGGCTCAATTTTTTTCAATAAAAAATAATAAGAGTTTATGAAATTTCCGATATAGTTATATATTTTAACTTATTCATTAAAAGCATACTTGATAACAAAACTTTTTATTGGAATAATATCTTTTTCTAATTACGCGAATATTTATTATACTTCAAAATATCAATAAACAACTGCGCCTTATTGTAATTTCATTTTTCTTTTGAATAATCCATTCCGACTTATTCTTTATTTTACACATGAAATAATCGTACAATTTTTATTCGACTGAAATTTTATAGAATTGAAAAAAGTATGTTTTCTGTGACAAAATTAGAATGAATGTTTAGATAAATTTAGAATAATAAATATAATTTTACAAACACATTCATTCAATTAAAGTTAAGTCAAATTAAGAATTAAAGTTTTTTTGAAGGAGGGGGGGGGAATTTTTTTTCTATTCGTCAATAATATTATTGCCATTTTAAGAAAACTATACATTCCAGATATTTAAAATAATTTCGCAAGTAATCACTTTTTATCAAATTAATATTCAATTTCGATCACATAATCTAAACATAAAGGGTTCTTAATATAACACTTGAATCCACTTAGACTCAGTCGAAGTTTATATGGAACCCCTAGAACCCTCTTTAAGAATTTAAAATTCAAACAGTCACGGGCTGAGAGCAAGAGAAAGTTAAGAAGTAGGGTCCACTGCACCATCCAAGCTCAGTGAATGTAGTAACAATGATTATCATAAAAAGGATTAAATCGTCGATGACAGCAGCAGTTCTTGAAAGCAACAGACGGTGATAATTTCTTTCGGCCGAAATGGGTCAAAGAGTTTTCTTTGTGTTCGATAATCAGTGAAAGCATTTGCTCAAAAGGAAACCATCACGCGTGGCATAAGTATTCATCTTCAGAGTAGCTTCTTTCTTGCAGCGCAACTCAAGTCAAAGATTAAGGTCTGTAGCTCAGGAGATTAAACGATTCAGTGCTCTGGAGTCGCGATTCATGGCTTTAACGTGACTCCTGACATACTTACAAAGTTTTCTAAATTGGGACTTTTTTTTGAAAGTCTAGAATCTCTCGCTGGACGTAGCACGCTTCGATAATTGTTATTGTAAACAACTGTTTGCATAATCCTTCGAATTATCAAGCATCGGCAAGTTTCTTTGGAGTCCGAGAAATAAACCCAGCTTGTGTTTCTTTTATGGACAACAAGAAAAAGAAAGGAAGGTAATTAGTGTGTTTTATTAGAAGGAAGAATAAAGTCAAGATGAATTTTGTGGTTGGATTTGTGATGGTTATGTTGTAAACTTTTGTTGCAGAAATTGTTGGCGATTGTGAAATGGTGAACTTAAAACAATCTTAAACGTTTTTTCATTCAACACAATAATAGAAGCGTAAAAGATTGCAAAGAAAAGAAAGATTTATTTCTGGTTTTCTAAACGAGTTTTAGTAAATGCAATGATTATTGTTTTCTCTTTGTTTTCTGTATGTTCAATATTTCTTATTCAAAGAACCAAAATTAAAACTGAAAAGAGCTGATGCGAACACAGATATAAAGAAATGCCTTTAATACTTTAGTATATATAATTTCACAAAATAATTTTTAAAAATCACTATTTTTATTAAGATATCGAAAAATAGCTTATTTTAACACATCCCTTTACATATGCAAATGACTAATATAGAAAAATGGGAGAAAATAGCAAAGATACAACTAAATTTTATAGGAAAGATTCAATTTATCACTTGCTTTCTTATTTTCACATATTTCAGCTATAGAATTATTGCAATTTAAGTCATTAACAATATAGATAATATTCAAGCAAAATTCATGAGCCTGTTATTAACAAATTTGCAATTCGGACCCTGCAATGTAAACACAAGAATTTCATTAAATTCTTGTATTTATATGCATACGAAATAACAAATAGACAGAATAGTCAATCCTGTGACATTTTTTTGTTTGAAATTTGATAAAAATCTATATTTGAGGATGCTAAAAATGTGTACTAAATTTTATCTATATGGTTCTTTGTGTTTTGTAATTATCAAGGTCATTTGTATTTGAACAGCCAGACACAGATTTCCTATGGATGGAATTGATTGAATTCAAAATTTGATTGAAATTTTCAAATTTAGTTTTAAGCCCGTATACCAAATTTTGGCCGTCTAGCTTACAACGTTTTGTAAATTATCGTGTTCACAGGTACATAAACGTAGTGCCTAATATGTATTTCTCGGACTCTGGAGGTCTAAAACATGGAGATTCGTCAAGATCTTGAATTCAAATTTTTTAACGATTGCAATACTTTCTTTATGTTTCATATACAAAAAAAGTGATAATTAACAAAATGTGAAACTTGGAAAGTCCCAAAAGAAAGAAAAATAGACGAAGGAAAAAAAGCTATTTTTAAATTGCACGCTTGTAGAGGCGAAAAAACGTTAAAAAATATTCTTTTATACCGCATGAGTTTGCTGCTTTAAAGTAAGAGAGATAATGTCGGAGACGGTTGCCTTTATTCTTTTATCACAATTTATTTTTCATTTTTATCTTCTTTGATATTTTTTTTCTACACCGTCGGAAGATCTGCATTTAAATATTAATTCCCTTTTATCTGGGCCGAAATAGTTATGTCTACAATTCGTTCTGATGGCAACAAACAAGAGCGGTTGTTTTAAAACTGCGACATGTATTGTTTAATAGATCCATTGCAAGTTACGTCTAACAAAATTTCAAATAAGTTTTCTTAATTCAAAGAAATTTTTCTTAGAATCTTTGCATACTGGAGCTGCTATGCGCTTCATTCATTACTTTTTGCGTACATGATGAAGGTTTAAAGTTTTCATCAATAATTTAAATACATTTGGAAGTAAGTGAAAACAAATAAAAATAATAATATATATTATTATAATTCACATCATGAAACATTCTAGCAAAAATATTACAAATTAATATAGTGTAAAAATAGTGCCTTTTAAAAGTTTTCCTTATTCCTTTTTCTAGCTTATTCAGTAATATTTTAGAATGTTCGAGTTTTCGGCACAATATAATATTTAGTAGGAGAAATATTTATAAAAAAGTTAATAGATATGATTACAATTCATGGTCAGTGCTAACCTGAAAAATGAGTTTCTAATACCATGATCAGAGATGGAAATGTATTTCTAACACGGCCTAATAGGTTAATTCTAACTTATTAGAAACAAGCATATACTTCCAATTATAAAAAATTTAAAAATGATATTGAGGATTATATTTCGCGTTGAATCAATAAATGCACTGTTGAAAAAGTAACAATTTAAACTCTTGTGTAGTCCACCCAAAACATTAGTTATACTCCGTGAAAAATTCTCGATTCATTAACAACTTAAACAAGGAAAAAGTTCAATTCTTCATGAATCAAAACGAGTCAGCTATGAAGTTTTGAATTTTAGTACTTTAAACCAATCAACATCCGCCTTGAAGAAGTGTTGAGTTGATTGCGGTATTTTCCTAAAAGAACCAATGGAACAGTTTAAAATGATTTAATACATATAATAGGCGCAATTATAGGAGAAGTTCTGTTTATAATTTACTGTACGCTTATTTTAAGGCTATGACCATGGGCCAACTAAATTCTTTTAATGGTTCATTAAACTATACGATTTCAATCTGAGTATAAATACTGATTACACTTTCATTAAACAAATATGTTGCTGATTTCTTGTTATACAAATGTAGTCTCTTATTATTCCATCATATATAGTAAAAAAAATAATAGTATTTTTAAATGAATTATAAATCATTAAGATGTTTTAATTAAGTTAAGGTAAATTTTGTACGATGCTATATAAAAAAATAAACGCTGAAAATCTTAGCTATTCTTAAAAGAGAATAAAGCATTATCTTTCAAATTTCGCGATCCTAGGCAGTGCATATTACGGATGTTTTTTTACGTAAATGGATGAATTTAATTATATATTTCAGCCAGCACATTTTTAACTTAATAAGTTAAAGATTTATATTAGGTTAAATTCTTTATTTTAATAATTTTGTGAAAATGTTTATATTTTTCATTTATTTGACTTGTGTATGTGCTTCATTCAGTTTTGAAAATTATATAGAAGCAGATGCTTTTTTTATAAATACTGTAATAAATTGTGAACATAATTAAATAATCAAGAAGCCTGATCAGTTATACTTGCAATACTAATATTATTTTAATATTTTATAATTCACAGAAGTAGCATTTTTTTAAAAATTTACTTATTTATTAATTAGTGAAATAACATTATTTTTAATTGATCTTCCAAGGTCTCTTTTCAGCCCAGCAGTCGTAAACAGATCCGCCTCTGGGAAACAAATGACTTTCGAACAGAATTTTTCATCTCCGGTTATGTACAAACTAATGTCTAATCCTAAATTAAATGCAGCATGGATGCAAAACCGAATGAATTTAAGATTCACGATTAAAAATAATTAGTTCAAAGTTCGTGTAATGTAAAAAAAAAAGAAGGAAAAAAGGGGGGGGAAATGGAAAAAAAACTTTTAAACTGTTTGCCTTATAAGCCAATATTTCGAAGAAATATGCTTCAAGTTAGAAATATTAAGTTAGAAATATGCTTCATGTTATGATTGGGGGGGGGGGGGGGAATTCTGGAAAGTTTGTATAAACAGTGTGGCAAAAATATTTAAAAACATTTTTAGTATTTTAATTGCATTATCGTGCTAACAGATGTTCAAGTGTTTTCAAGCTCATTTTCACATTAAATTTTTCAACCTACTGATTCATCTATAAAACGTATTCGATAAAATTTAAATTGCATTGGAAAGAGAATGCGAAACTTTTTCAGCATATTGACATTAATATCTTCTAAAAGATTTCAAGGACCGATTATTGGTAACATAATCTTCTAGGATAGTCATCTCAAATTTATTAAAATAACTCAAATCCCTTGAACTACTTTTACTTGCAAAAAAGGTAAAGAAACATTAGATTCAAGCTTTCTGAATCGAAAACAATTGTTTGTTTTCTTTAAGAACAATTCATATCATTTAAAGGTGGAATCTCTCAATTTTCAAGTAAAGTAGAAATACAAGGATTCCATCTGAAAGGTAAACGCGGATATTTAAAAAAAATATACGAATTTATATTAAAATTTTTTCTCAAACTTTAAAATATTAGAAAGTAAGTCGACATAAAAGAAATGAGCAAACAATATTAATTATCTTTATATATTTTAAAACTACTTACGTTCTACTTAAATAGTTTTTCCAGTCTCTAAATGGAATTAATGTATATTGTTGATATATTTTCAAATTTATTTGATAACTATAACCAGAATAGACGTTTTCTTTTTTTATAATATCATAAAAACAGAAATTAATATATTTGAATTTTTCTACTTTATTATTTATTAATTCAATTCATGTAATATTATTTATATATTTATTATTTCAGCTATGAAAAAAATATTTCTAATAAATAATCAGAAATTCTGTAAGACTTTCTGGCGAAATATATTTATCTAAATATTATAATGTCTATAAAATGTTAAAATTTCTCAGGTCATTTAAAGAAACAAAAGCATTGCATTTATTTTTATTGCTTGAGTCATATTTTTCTGGCGATTAAACACTGTGAAGAAATGAATTTTCATAAGTTTTTTTTCTTTCGAAAATATCACTGTACACCAATGTTTAGTAACAGAATTTCTAATCGTTATAAAACAACTTTTTTCATGAATATAGTTCGCTTTTAAATCAAATTAATTTAATCTCAGAACAATTAGAAAATTGAACTATATTCGTGTATAGACAATCATTCAGAAACTGCCAGTACTACCAACTTTTTTCTATTAATAAATCTTATTACCATTTAAAATTTAAATCTATTAAAAATCAAATGCAATTTCACTTACAATTTCTTAGCAAAATGCAAGGAAAAATTAAAGCAGAAAAGGAAGCACTTCATCTGAATTTTCACTCTCATAAGATGATGTTATTTTGAACAAAGTTGTGAATATTATCTACTAGCCGCCTTTGGCGACCAGCCGGTTCGCCAGTATTACCGCTCGCTACAATTTTCAATTAAATATTTTAAGTAACTGGTCTCTTAAAGGATTCTCAAACAAAACATTTTTAATCTTCAAATTTTGATAGTCATACCAAACTTATACATTTGTTTAGATCGTTTCGTTCAATTTACTCTATATATTTTGCTAATTTGTTGTCATTTCCGGTAAAACGTCAACTTTAATTTAAAGTGAAAATGATGAAATTGCAATTAATATAAAGATATTTTTTAATAAAACCAAGCGTTTTATTTTATTTATCATCTTTATTGTTATTCATTAATTATTATTATTATTGAATGTGAGTATTGCAAACAGAATATCTCGGTATTTAAGTCTTATGTGAACTACAAAATATTTTTGATAATTTATGTAATATCTCAAAGAATAATTCAACAAAAATTTCTCAGATTTAGCATAAAATTCAGTTTTTAGTTTTGCTTTCAAAAGGATTGAAATGAAATCAATAATAATATTTTGTTGCGTATTATAAATATATTTCAAAAATTATGAATTCTAAATTTAATGCAGTAAGGTATCATATTCTGAGAAATATTCTAGACACGCCAAATTTTAAATAAATGAATGAATGTTTCTATTTTCCACAATCAACTAAGACTTATTTATGAAGTTTTGAATGTTAAAAATTTAGAAAAACTCAACATTTTCATAATCTTAGGCCAATTAATCTTGAGAAACCTGCGCGCTGATTGGCGTATTTTCTTTGAAACAATCGATATAAAATCTAAAATTATCCTTTTTTTTTTATTGAATAGAGATATTCAAATTTTCATAAATCAGTCAGTTTAAGTGATCGATTTAGTTGATTGGAAATTAACTCTTTTTATTTAAAATATTAGTGTTTCAAGAACATTTTGTTATTCGTGATTTCCACAGCAGAAGCTTTATGTAAAATCAAAAATTCGTTATTTATTAGAGCATTTATTGAATTAAGTTACATAAAATATAATCATTTTTCTATTTAAACCATTTTAGTAAATCTTTTGTGTTCGTGCGTTAACAAAAATAGAATGCAGACAAACTTATTATGATACTAAATCTTATTACATTATAGATAATATTATCAAATTTACATCAACTTATTTTCATTAAAAATTCTAGCATCGTTTTTAAACAACAAATTAAAAGTTCCAAAAATATCACTGTTGCCAATCTGAATTTCACAACTATTTACAAAATAAAATTTATAATTATTAAAATAATCGTTTGCTACTTTTAAATAAAATATTTACGATTTATGTCGCAACAGATCTTTGTCTTACTAAAGGTTTACAAATTAGCTTTGTGGCCATGATTTGAATGGATATCCTGTTCATATTAAACAAAACTTGCCTTAAAATAAAACTTATTTATTGGATTAATAATATAGAGAGTGTAAAAGATCATAAAATAAATTTTCTTGAATTTATTTTTTAGAAAAAATAATATTTCATATTTGTTTCATTTCCTACAGACACGTGACGAAAATTATATTTTTGCAGATTTCATTTCCAAAAAGATTTAATTTATTTTCAGTTAGAGCTTTAATCAATGTGATGGCAACACTTTGAAAAAAGCTATTTTTTTCTCCTGAATGCGAAACGTGCTTAATCCTCATTTTTATTTTTGACGAAAAAAATTATTGAAAAACATAGTTAAAATATTTATTTAAAAATTCATTAAAAATAGAAATTTAATGTTAAGATTAAAACATTAGTATCATTTAAAAGATAAATTTTTTATCTTTAACTTCATGTAAAAATCTTTTTTGTGCGGTAATATTTTCGGAAGTTATAGTAGAAACACGTCAAAATTTTGCTTAATTTTTAAATAAATAAAATTCTAATTAAAAATTCGAAAAAATAACCCCCAGGTGCACATTCCCGGCCTCCAAGGTATACACGTGCCAAATTTGGTAGCTGTAGTGTGAATGGTCTGGCCTGTAGAGCGCCAACACACACACACACACACACACACACACACATTGAGCTTTATTATAAGTATAGATATAGATGACTTCTATAGATTTGAATGCATGTATACAGATCGAGAAAATACACTTTCACTTCCCATCTTTTTAAATTGAAGTTCGAGTAATCCTTAATCAATTTGAATACCTATTGGGGACTGCAAGCAATTTTACAACACTTAAGGATAAATCAACTCGAAAACAGATGAAATATTTTCAATTAAAACGAATTAACCTAAATTAAAATTCCCAAAGGATTTTCTTTAGATTATGGAAAAATCATCCACACATACATATTTTATACTTTTTTTTTTATTCTTATCAATATAAAAAAAACTTTAAACAACAGTAATCTTTATAGGAATTGCGATTTCAAAAAATCGATATTCTACTATAAAAACAATATTAATCATGTAAAATATTCTGAAAAATCATTGAAGATCAAAGAAGAAAGTTTGCATTTCCCCCATGAAAGCTTTTTTTTTTATCGTTTTTGAAAAGTAGCCTAATTTGCACTCATTTACCAACATTTACAAAACTATTTAAAATATAATAATTAAAAAAACTTTCTAAACAGATTTTTTTTCCGTTAAAAAATGTAAATGATAAGAAAATGTAATGATAATAAGAAACGGCAAGCATTTTTTTTTATTTATTGTAATAATTCTCAAAAAGAAAAAAGAAAAAAAGTTCGGTTGCGTGCGCGCATGCGCGTGTGTGTGAGGAACTTGCGGGAGGGAGGGTATAACAATTACAGTTTTGTTTGCAAA
The DNA here is from genome assembly GCA_026543865.1 of Argiope aurantia. NCBI lineage: Eukaryota > Metazoa > Arthropoda > Arachnida > Araneae > Araneidae > Argiope > Argiope aurantia. The sequence continues at coordinate 1,283,533 of JAPMOR010063921.1, forward strand.
ATCTTATCTTCAAAAAAGGTAGTCAATTCAAAACATGAATTTTTGAGAATCCACCATGTATATGAAATTAAAGGATATTGGGTATGGTAGGAGGGTTAAATTTCCTCCTATTTTCCAAAGGTGTTCTTAAGTATGATACACGAGTATTAAAAATACGTCCTCTGTCATCGTCGTCATGTAATATAGTTTGCAAGACAAAGACAACCACTCCTAATGGCATTTTGGTTGTTATAGAATGGCACACTACTCCGATAAATTGATATAATCAAAGTAATAATTCATTTTTAATTCTGTGTTAAATAAAAAAAAATAGTTCTTTCATCTTTGTTAAGATAATTGTCTTCAACCCTTATAGTCCTACCCCTTCTGCAAAACTGTTATGTCTTGGTGAAAACAATTCTTAGGTTTTTAAATTAATAAGTTTGCATGAATATTACATGAAGTGAGTTCAGATTGGCCTTTTTTTTAGAATAGGAAAAAAAAATATTTTAAACGTAAGAAAAATTATATATATAATTTTAAATAAATGCTCAAATATTTGCATTGATAAATTTTGAGAAAGCATCGATATTATTGTGTCATTGTTAGTTTTAAAGGTCTTGCAATTTTACTATTAAACTCATTATTTGAACAACTTTAATATGAGAAAACATGTAGAAACAGCTGAAATTTAATTGGGGTAACATGAATGGCAGTATATTTTTAGAAGAATCTGTATAAAACAGATTATATTCTCTCATTTCCTTCAACGCATACGTCAAAATATGAATACCTGAAGAATCAAAAATCAAAAGATCAAATTTAAGAAAAGTTAGTTACCTAAAAAGAAAAAAAATCAAATGGATCCTGCACATGGATGTTTAGTGTATTACACTGCAAATAATAAAATAGGTATTAAAGTTAATTATAATAATGTCATTCTGGCCCATGAATTAATTCCCCGAGAAAGAAGTTTGATCTGCCATCAGGCAGATAGATACAACTATAATACCATTGTTATGTCCTCTAAGGAAGCGAGAACCCACTTACTTAACCAAAGATCTTTCATCCTTATATTTGAGGCGTCTTCTGGACAAATAGAATTACCAAAAAATATTATCCATAACAAAAATCGAATTACAATTCAATAGTATGTTTTAAACTTAATGCTGTTTCTTGAATATATATATATATATATATATATATATATATATATATATATATATATATTGCTATTTGTATCGTTAAAACCAGCGGCAGTGATCTCCCCAAAATTTTCTTGCATACTCTCTAATAAACTTGTCATGCCAGAAAATGCATTACATGACGTACGCGTGACGCACAATAGTTACGAAATATTAATTTTTGGCGTGAATGTAACATTTTTACTAAATCCGTCGCGTCATCCTTGGCGATTGATCCCTGGCTTGCGGTTAATAGTATCCAAGAATCGAATTTTGTTTTAGATATGCTTTCCTGAACGGATTGAAATTAAAATTTGACACAGAACTACACTTACAGTCATAAAATCATATACCAAATTTGATATATTCTTTTTTTTAATTGTAGCATTTACGTGTTTTATGAAAGTACAAACCGACAGATGGTCAACCCCTTGTTGGATTTGATTCGAAATTTGATGGGTGTCTACACTATATATGTGAAATTTGTGCGCCGAATTTGATCCATCTAGCTCTTTTCGTTTTGTAATTATCAGGTCAGCTTATATTCGAAAAGACGGGCAGACGGACTTCCTCTGAACAGATTTTATTCAAAATTTGAAAGAAATCTGTAAATTTGGTGTGAAGACCATATAGCAAATTTCAAAGCGTTTTTAAGATTTCTTCACAGAAAGACGAAATATGCAGGAATTTATGAGTGCTTTTACGAAGATAAACGTGGAGAGGGTGTCAATGCTTTGATGAGACTTATTGTTCGAAGTAAGTAACAAAGTAATAGTGTTTGAATTCAAAATTATTATTTCCATTTTATATCAGTTATTTTCCAAATAAAATTAAACAACTGTCTTGAACAATGTGTTTTGGATTCATTTCTAAACTTGGCTGTTTAAAATATAATTAATTGGCTTTGTGTAACAAGACTCATTCAAATCCAGCTGGAGTAGTCTCCCCAAAACTTTCTCGCATACTCACTAATAAACTTGTCATGACAACGAACGTCTTACATGGCAGTGGCGTACAACCGTTACGAAATATTAACTTTTGTTGTAAATTCAGCATTCTTACTGAATCTTGGCAACTTATTTGGCGATGTACCTAGCTCTCATAGCTCGGACAGATGGACTTCCTCTGAACAGATTTTTAATTGAAATTTGGAAGAAATCTGCAAATGTGGTGTGAAGACCATATATCAAATTTCAACCGTCTAGATCAAAGTGTTTTTGAGTTGACTTCTTCACAGACAGAAATTTTCTAAAAATGCATTTTTCGAACTCGGGGAGATCTAAAACGTGGAGATTCGTCAAAATCTCCTTTTCAACGGTTTTTTTTTTTTTTTTTTTTTTTGACGATTACTGTTCTTTTACTATATTAAGTATACGAGAAAGTAAAATAGAAGGTAAAAAAATGTTTTAAACATTTAAGCGTCCTATTTCATTTTTACTGCCTAAAAAAATCAATTATATCAATTCCATCATTCATTTACTCGAAGTTCAGATAGAATCCGAACCAACCTCGAAGTGGATCAGTAGTGCGCGAGAGTGAATTCATGAATGGAGACGACGTGGTCCGTTGCCTCTCGTAGTAGTATAAATTTTCTTACTCTTCCATTCACAAGACATGAAAACCGCAGCACTTTAATGATCTGAAGAAAGACAACCGGAAATGAGGAGCATCAAAATTAGTCGAAGGAAAGTGGCCTTCGGTTCGGTGACCTTTGCTCAGGCGCTCCTCTCTGAGTATTGAGTGGCTCTAACCAACGTCGTCCGTTTTCGAGTGTTTTCTTTTGCAACGGGTGTCGTTTTACAGGAGGTTGTCCATGATATCATAAATGTTTTGAGAACAAGTCAATCAAATGCGAAATCTGAATTGCACTTTTTTTTTTCTTTCGAAAATGACATGAGGGAAAGTTAAACACGAATAATTATAATTTAACAGAAAAGTTATGTAAAAAGAATTAAGCAACTGATCTCTAAATCAGATCATTTAGGAGTTATAGAACAAGTTTGTAATAATTAGTAATACATTTAATAGATAATTCTTTTACTGCAATTTTTTTTAATTTAATATATTTCTAATTTAACATTCGACACTTTATCATCCAAAGACAATGCGTCTGTATTACAGGAAATGAATAATTATTAAGTATTTCAGAGTCATTTTTAAATCTAGTTGTGTTTAGCAGCAATAGGCAAATATTGCTAAATAGGACCGCGCTTGAGTACATCTTCCATAAAGATTTCCATTGATTTACTTTCAAAACACACACACACACACACACAAAATTATAATTCCTGATCAATGCATCTGCATTTGAAATTGCTATCGTTTACGACAATGCAACTAATACATCAGAATGCTTCAAAATTCTAAAAATCTACGTTTGGTTTCTTTCGCTGCTTTTTTAATTACCTGTCTGATTTTCAAACACACTGGTGACGATATATTGTAAAACAAATGTGATCCTAATTTACATACACTATTATATTAATTGGCATATAAATGTCCCCCATCAGTAAAGTATTAAATAATTTGCTCATTTTAAATGTGGGTCACTAACTCATTTCAAAATTGTTAGAGATAAGCATATATTTCCACTTGGAAAAACTTATTTCGACAAAGTAAAGGATTATATTTTATGTTATTTGAACCAAACATTCTGATAAAAATTATGAAATCTGAATTTTTATACTATCCTCCAGTCTCATCGGTCATATTTAAGAGTATATTATTGAAGCACTAGCTTTTTAAATGAAACAAAAAAAAGTGCTACCAAAACTGATTGAGTAATTACGAAATTTTCAATTTCATCATTTTAGACCACTGAAATTGTCTGATGTTGACTAAAATATTGCGATATTGTAACTTTCATAATTATATCAGTCTGTGACGCAAAAATTTGGAACTTTTATTTAAAATATTTTGTACTTCAAGAATATTTTAATAAATATGACTAAGCAGGACCAATGACTGTGCAAAAATTTAAAGCATGTTTGTTAATTTATACAGCATAAAATATAACCCTTTTGCATCATTTAGAACATTTTTCCCACTGGAATTTTATGTTTTCCTCCAACTGTTTAGAAAATATCTATTGAGCAATGTTTTGTGCAGACCTCTGCATATATATTATTTTTTTTTAAAAAATCAGTATAATTTGAGTTGGATAATTAAGATTAATTATCCGATTTTCCAATAATCTCGATTTAATTATTCGAATGGTTATATTGCTTTCAGTATTTTACATCTAGATCACACTCTGAATCAAGATATAATATCTTTATCTAAATAAGATTTTTGATAAAATATTAACTGAAATTGAGAACTACGGCAATTTTTATATTATACTGAATTTCACTTTCGCATTCTTTTCAGGTTTTATAAAATAATGATGAAAATAACCATTATCAGTCACAGAAAACGGAAAAATGAAGGTCACTGTTTCAATCACAGAAATTCAAAAGGAGAAAATCACCTTTTTCCAACTGTGTGAAAATGAAAGGAATTTCTAGGTAGTATTAGCAAATGAGATGAAGTTAAAATCATTATATCAAGGATCTTCTTCTACACAAGATACTTTGCATGAAATCTTCAATTAAGCGTCCACATAGCATTATTCTCAAGGATAATGATATGCCCCGAATGAAAAAAAATAGAGAGAGAGAGACTTAGACATTCTAACTGTAAGCCTAAAGAAGATTATTAAGAATTCATTTTTTAAAAGTTAAAGCATACTTTCAGGGGTTTTAATTCATTTTTCAATTAACTGCTCTAAATGACCTTGTTTGAAAACATTTATCTGACTTTGCAGTGCGAAGAAAGCCTGTTTAAAAGAAATTATATTTCATAGAATTTAAAAGTATTCAGCCTGAAATAAATATTATTCAAATTTGTTTTTAAAAAGCTTGTTCTTTTAACCGATTTTATTATTGCCCAATTATCTAGAACCATCTAATCTGATATACTAACTGTAATATAACCTATAGGGGCGTTTAGTGTATGGTATCGAAAGATTCACTATATTAACTTTATTTTAATTTTGTAATTACAAATTTAAATACGATAAAAGTAAAAATATGATTAGAGATTACAAATGAACAGTTATCGATTTCATAACACAACATATATCTGTATATAAGTTCAAAAATATTTAGATTGAGAAAGTATATGCATTTTTCATATTTGTAATATGACTTTTAAAATGAAAAATTTGAAGATGAGAAGTGACAGAATTTGATTGTAAAAATCTTATTTTGAAAAAGTGTCTTTTTGAAAAATTATAAGGCATTGATCAAACATCAGACAACTTTTTTCTGTTTCATTATAACCATAAGTCTGTAAACCATGCAGACTTCGGTCTGCATTTTCGTTAGACAATAAGCCTTGGAATTTGTAGTTACGGTTCTGGTGGAACATCACACTGTTCTAGCTCAAAGCGTTTAAGTTTGGGTGTTTGAATGTTGCTGAAAATTTGGATGTTTAATTTCGCTTAATTGCTTAACACTCCTTTCAAATGGCGGCAATACCTCGATGCTAGGACGTTTGACCGTAATTTAAGTTTAAAAAAGAATAATTCGTCACAAGAGATCATAGGGTATTTCATATTAAAGAACAATACGAGTTGTCCAAAAAATAAAGTTGAACGCCTCTTCAACACCACTTCGAAATTTAAAATAAAATGCAATAAATAAGTTTCAAAATCCGTCACATTTGATAAAAGTTTACCAAACTCTGAATCATAAAATGAGATTTGAAATGTAAAAACATTCTTAATATAAAGACGGGCAAGAAAACTAATAAAATTAATTAAGAAATCTTGTTATGAATATATGACACTCAAGTACACATATTCTTTGACGCATTTTTGCTCATTGCATGGAAATCCAACGCCTTTTGCTGATATTCTTCAGCAGAATAAGTCTAAAACAGTCACCGTAAAATAAACACAGAACAACAAAATGTTTGTATTAAATGTGTTAATATAATGGCTTTAAGTAAACTTTCATATTTAGCTTTACGAACTTAAAGGAAAATCTAATTTCAAAGAAATGAGATTATTGACAGCAAAGTAAAACACATAAAAGAAAAAAATATTTGTCATTTGTTCAGTTTACTCATAAAAGATGGCATTCAATAGCGATCCCATCTTCTAAAGTAATGATTTCTTTACAAAAGGCCATTATTAGAATAATACATTAATTTGATAACATTCTGCAACAGATTTGTGTTGAGATCTAATACAATATGAATCGTTGAATCAAGTATGAACACGTAACTTCCACACAACATGGCAATTCCATGACATAATTTCTATCTAAGAAATTTAAAAACTGGAAAAAGTCCTTGTATAACATGTTTCTCTTCAATGCTTACTAAAAAGGAATAGTGAAAAGAATATATTTGATGATTCAGAAATCTATGAATAACTCAATAATTCAGGAGGTTAAAAGATACTGAGAAAGAACTAGACTAACTGAATAGATGGAACTATATATCAGTAAATAAACGCTTCAAAGTTTGTAATTCTTATAATTAGAATTCTCTTAAAAACATATTTGAAGTACATCTATATCAGCTGTAATAAAAGCAATTGAAAGTTCCATTTCAGCTCTTTTTAAAATTTAAAAACTTTTCATAATAAGTTTTGATTCTCTAAAAAAAAAAAAAAAAAAAGGATGAAAATAGAAAAGAGTAAAAAGGAAAAAAAGAGATCTAATATCATTGCGTTTTTTTGGAGGTTTTTATCTGGCAATTTAGTGACAGAGTGTGGCAACACTCTCTAAGAAGCAGTTCATTCTCACAGGGTACCGCCTACCGCTTCCATTGGACCGACCGTCTCTACCCACGCTGATGGAAATACGATCTCATGAATGGATGGAAGCTGGATTTCAAACAGCTGGTGACCTTCACTCGCCATCTTGTTTTTATTTCTCTTTTTTTTTCGTTTTATTGTCTTTCTCCTATCCTTTCTTTCCCTACGTCTAAAGCTCTTTTAATTTTGTTTCTTGCCTATTTATTTTTCTTTTATGCCGTCGGTATAAGCGCCTTTGATGGAAAAACTCTCGTTTAGTCGTTAGATAACATTGTTGTTATTATGTATCAGGAAGAACAAACACTTTTTTCGAGAAAATGATAAAGGATTGTGGCCGCGTTTATTATTATTATTTTTTTTTTGATTCGCACTGAATTTATCACATGTCACATTAGAAAAAAGTTCAGATTAATTTACATAAGAAAAGGGAAATTTCTTGGGAAATTTTCTTAATTAAAAGTCCTGTATCGCTATATTAAAAGAGCTATGAAACATTTTAGTTCTTTTTTAGAACACTTTTTTGTTTTTTTAAGAACTGCCATCAGTAGTTAAAAGAATTGCAAAATTAAATTCATACTTACATAATCTGCACACAATCTATTCTATATTTACCATATGTCGTGAAAAAAATAATTAGTGATAGTAAAATAAAGCAAATAATGTTAATAAGTTTATCAAGAAAACATTATCAATTCACGAAATTTATTTTTCCATCAGACAAGAACATGTGGTTTGTAGAAGGGAAAATGATACAGTAAAGCCTCTTGCGCGCACAGCGCGATTTAAAACTTCTTTAACAAATTTCAGATATTCTTTTTCACTTCCGAGTTAAGTTATTACAAGGGTACAGCTTATTATTAAGACAGCGAATATCTGCAGAATGACTTTTCCGATATTTCATATCTGCAAATATTAATTTTAAATTTGCACGCACCCTCATATACATTTATATAATCAACGATAAAAATAAAAAAAAATAAATCTATATCTATACTTATAATAAAGCTCAATGTGTGTGTGTGTGTGTGTGTGTGTGTGTGTATGTTGGCGCTCTACAGGCCAGACCATTCAACCTACAGCTACCAAATTTGGCACGTGTATACCTTGGAGGCCGGGAATGTGCACCTTGGGGTTATTTTTTCAAATTTTTAAATAGAATTTTATTTATTTAAAAATTAAGCGAAATTTTGACGTGTTTCTGCTATAACTTCCGAAAATATTACCACACAAAAAAGATTGTTACATGAAGTTAAAGATCAAAAATTTATCTTTTAAATGATACTAATGTTTTAATCTTAAAATTAAATTTCTATTTTTAATGAATTTTTAAATAAGTATTTTAACTATGTTTTTCAATAATTGTTTTAGTAAAAAATAAAAATCCAAATTAAGCACGTTTCGCATTCATGGGAAAAAATTTTCAAAGTCTTGCCATCACACTGATTAAAGCTCAAATTAAAAATAAATTAAATCTTTTTGGAAATTAAATCTGCAAAAATATAATTTTCGGCACGTGTCTGTACGAAATGAAACAAATATGAAATATTATTTTTTCTAAAAAAATAAATTCAAGAAAAATTATTTTATGATCTTTTACACTCTATATTATTAATTCAATAAATCAGTTATATTTTAAGGCTAGTTTTGTTTAATATGAACAGGATATCCATCCAAATCAGGGTCCCACAGCTCATTTGTAAACCTTTAGTACGTCACAGATCTGCTACATCTATCACAGGTCTAAATGGAAAATGATTATATTTTCTGTAACTTGATTTAATAAATGCTCTAATGAATAACGAATTTTTGATTTTGCATTAAGCTTCTGCTGTGGAAATTACGAATAACAAAATGTTCTTGAAACACAAATATTTTAGATAAAAAGAGTTAATTTCCAATCAACTGAATCAATCACTTAAACGGACTGAATTATGAAAATTTGAATATCACTATTTAATAAAAGAAGGATAATTTTAGATTTTCCATCGATCGTTTCAAAGAAAATACGCGAATCAGCGAGCAGGTTTCTCAAGATTAATTGGACTAAGATTATGAAAATGTTGAGTTTTTCTAAATTTTTAACATTCAAAACTTCATAAATAAGTCTTAGTTGATCGTGGAAAACAGAAACATTCATTCATTTATTTAAAATTTGGTGTGTCCAGAATATTTCTCAGAATATGATACCTTACTGCATTAAATTTAGACTTCATAATTTTTGAAATATATTTATAGGCCGGAACAAAATATTATTATTGATTTCATTTCAATCCTTTTGAAAGCAAAACTAAAAACTGAATTTTATGCTGAATCTGAGAAATTTTTGTTGAATTATTCTTTGAGATATTACATAAATTATGAAAAATATTTTGTAGTTCACATAAGACTTAAATTCCGAGCAATTCTGTTTGCAATACTCATATTTAGTAATAATAATAATAAATAAATAACAATAAAGATGATAAATAAAATAAAACACTTGGTTTTATTTAAAAATATCTTTATATTAATTGCAATTTCATCATTTCCACTTTAAATTAAAGTTGAAGTTTTACCGGAAATGACAACAAATTAGCAAAATATATATAGTAAATTGAACGAAACGATCTAAACAATAGTATAAGTTTGGTATGACTATCAAAATTTGAAGATTAAAAATGTTTTGTTTGAGAATATATTAAGAGACCAGTTACTTAAAATATTTAATTGAAAATTGTAGTGAGCGGTAATACTGGCGAACCGGCTGGTCGCCAAAGGCGGCTAGTAATAAATAAATAAAATATTCTAGTCGCTTCCAAAATTAGTCATCTGAAACTAATTTTAATTCATAGCATTCATTCAACTTTAATTAATTTAACTCATTTTAATTCATGAAAACATTTTAATTCAAATTAATTTTAATTTATTCATTCAGAACTTCAAATGTATCGCTTTTTTAAAAAATTAGTTTAGTATTATTTAAAAACTGGTATAGTATCGGAAAATTGTGACATGGATGTCTCGAAAATCGCTCGAAATATTCTACAAGGTAGATTGCTAGCCCAAAAGCAACCAAATCTGGCACGCAGTTATTTCTTGAGTAGCAGACTCTCACTAAAACAACTTCCAAACTTTTATTAAATTTTTTGACTAACAAACGATCGCTATTAAAATGTTTCTGTTTAATTTCGCAGCATATTAGTGGAAAAACATTCAAAAAATAAACTTTTCAATGAAACAAATTTTATTTGCATGCAATTTTTTTTAAATATTTTAGTACAATTTTTTTATTTAAATTATATTTTACAGCTATTCTCTTCATTATTTTAGAAACTGAGTTTCAACATACGTGCCTTGCGACGGTATTAAAATACAGTTTTATATGTACATTATGATTATTATACATTTTCATGGTACAGTGCTTCAGAAAGAGGTTTGAATCACACTTAAATTTTTATTGCTCATTATGAAAGATCTTATTTTCTTTTTAAAAAAAAACATTAGATTAACATAACTTTAAAAAACCTTAATTACGTTATGTTCAAAATTCTTATTGATCGACGTGTCAAATCAGATTAAAAAAAACCTTATGAATTTTCAATTGCAGTTTATGTGAATTGAATATCTCATTCAAAATTTCTTATTTGGAAGGTTCTACAGAAGCACAATTAATAAAAAAATGTTTTCTTCATCATTTCGCGATATGCGAAATGTTCTGCTCCAAAGGATTCAGACTTTTGCGGTATCATCAAAGAATAAATACAGCTGGGCACATATAAAGAAAAGTTCTACCAAGAATCGCAAGACATGAGAAGAAAACATGAAATTCCGTGAATGAATAAGGCTGGCGAATATTTATTCAGAGTAGTCTGATGTTTAATTTAATAAATACAACAAACAGAGAATCGCAGCAATCGGAAAAGTTGATTTTCAAAATCGCAAATTGTTTTGGAAGAGAAGGGTCATTATTTCGCATAAAAATTCAAAACTAAAATTTTCCTTCCATTTCCCCCCCCCCCCAAAATGTTCCTAGGGGCCAAAATAACGAAGAGGAAATTTTCAAATAATGCTTAAATCAACAATAAGATCATTGTTTGTTTTTCAGTAAAGACCTGCATATAACCATTCCGTTTCTCTAATTTAATGAAATATTCGGTGAAAATTATCAAAACACGCATCTCTTACTCTCTCTTCTTTAATGGATAAAATGCAGACGATTGACAAAATTCCATATAAATATAACGTCGGGTCCCATCAGTTCAAGAGACACGGAGTGAAAATTAATCTAACAATTGTTCTCATTAGGCACAGTCATTTTTATTCCAAATCCGAATTATATCGAATTTATTTTCAGTTTTTATTCGGCAGGAGTACAATTTTTTGTTTTTTAGTCTGTCGCGAAAATAATCCTCTGAATGGTTATAGAATCCTAAAAAGTTAAAATATTTAGGAAATGATTAAAAAAAAATCAACGTATATATCAACGGAAACTGGAAAAACTGACAGACGATAATGGTGTAGGAAGTAAAATGTGATGTTAAATTAAAGTAACCAACTGCAACAGCGCAGGTAAAACTCTGAAGTAATTACAGTTAGGGAAGAAAAATAAAACTGGGCTAACTTTCTAATATAAAATTCATTTTATAAAAGAGGAGATGGTTGTAGAGAAATAAAAGAATCGAAACAATTATTGCTTAACCATCTGTTGATTAAAGTGGGTTGATCATAGATGAAATGTAATATTTTATTGTACATTTTAAGAATATGCCGCCGAATGAATTTGTGTGCTCTGTAATTTTTTTTTATATTTGGGAAATGAATATAGAATAAATAACTTTTACATTAAAAATGAATGATACTTTCATGATGTGAATGCTAATAATTTAGCATTCATTCTTTGATTAAGAACAAGGTTTCAGCATTTAATTTCTATTTATTTCACACTTCATCCATCCGCCATTAAAAAAATAATTAATACTGAAAAAAATCAATTGGGAAATTCATTTTCATTAAGAAAAACATCATCAAATACTTTTCCTAAAAGAATTCAAGTCTGAATTTGACCAAAGTTGATCATTCGTAATTTTTGTTATTATTATTATATTCTGAAGCAACATGGTTATTCCTCATTAGATTATAGGTTTTATTTCATTTTCATTTGATTTAGGAAGTCACTTTAGAAACAATATATAGTGGAAGGTCTTCATGTAACTAATAATATGGATCCTCATAGTGTTTAAATATGCAAAGCTGGATTTACCATAAAATTACTGTCCAGTTTACTTATTTTGGAGCCTTTTATAGAATTACATTCATCATCAGCATTAAATATATACAGCATTAAATAAGTACCTCATTCCTAAGGATGATTTTTTATAATATGCTTAATCATTCTTTAAAATATTATCAATTCATGTCAACGTATCAGATCATTTAGAAATAAGGAAATAATTCATATTGATCTTAGAGAGGTATACAATTTTACGAAAGTAGGCCAGTATTAATTTTATTTATACATTCATTTGATTTTCAACGTTAGAGAATAAGGCAAACACACATAACAATGTGTATATTGTTACGAATCTGTAATACTGCTTCCCAGCATAGTTGTCCATCATCAGAAAGACCGTTTTACAGTCATCTGTATTGGACGCAGTCCGGGTGTCGCGTCGGAGGTCGCAGAGCTTGGCGATTTTGGCGCCAAAATAGATTATACCCGAAACATCGAGAATTTTCCCGATCTGTCCATTGGGAACCGAGATACGCCTCGAAAGTTCCCGATTGGTTGAGAGGTTCCTAGCCCCGCCTCCTGAGACCTATAAAAGGAGGCAGTCTGCAGCTGCCAGTGAAGAGTAGCCGGAATCGACAGCGAAGAACGAGTCTTCCAGAGATTAGCAGAGCAGCGACGGAGTCAAGCTAGTGCTGAACTAAGCTGTGCGCTATTGTCTACAGTAGAGTCTTGTGTGCACGTCTCAGCTGAAGACAATTGTTTTCTCTGTGCTGTATATAGTTGCGGTCCGTTTCGATTGTGTGCCTCTACCATTTTGCCAGTTCTGCCGCTCTTAATTTAGGCACTAAAGAATCAGGCAATTAACCTAATCCACTCAAAATTGATATTCGCTTTCCGAATTGAATTCCCATACTTTTTGTGGTTACTCCATTAATCTATTTGGGGTATCGGAAAAAAAAATTGTTACTATATAAAACTATTATCGTGATTTGCATTATCACATAGATCAACCCCCAGTTTGTGAGGCATCAGCTTCTTCAAAACTATAACAGTATTCCTTGTACACACTTCAGTTACACCATTTGCTCGGTGGTAAATTTTTTTCTGCAGTTTTTAGGATACAATGACATTGTTTGTGCTGTCCTGTGTGACGTTTATTTACACGAAGAAACACAGGACCCTATGTTTTATGATCTAGCTTTTTAGAAGTTTTTAGAAAAATATAAATGAATTATTTGTGAAATGTCAATTTCTTTTCTAATTATCTTCCTGATTTTCCTTGCTACGAAGTGTTCATTATTAAGTTTGCGTTTATTATTCACGCACAAAAATCATGAGCGAAAAAAGTCGCAGTCTGTACTGTTCCAGAACTGAATACATACTACTTTCTGAATTTTTCTTAACTTGGAATATTCTGAAAAAATTGCCATTTCAAAACCTGAGCTCTACTGCATTACTAAAAGTTTTTTTTTTTCTTTGCAAAGAATAGTAAACTCTACGATATGAAACTGATTATTATATTTTAACGATTTGCTTTTAGAAAAATATAAATTAGTTAATATCCGAGAAATGCCAGGTACTTTCCTGATTATTTTCCAAGTTATGAAGTTTTCATTATTGAATTTGAAAAAAAATTATTCGCGAAAAGATTTGCAGTTAGTCAATTCCAGAACAGATTACATACTACTTTCTGAATTTTTCTTAACTTGGAATATTCTAAAAAAAAATTGCCATTTCAAAACCTCAGCTCATATGAACTCTACGGTATTACTAAAGTTTTTTTTTAATTCCTTGCAAGAATAGTAAACTCTACGACTGATTTTTTCCCCTCCACATTGATATAGCTTGATTACGCTTTGTAGGAATAATGCAAAATGAAGAATAATACAACCGGATAGTTGAGCTAGAACAACTTTATTATGAATATTATCAATCCGTGCACAGCAATTGCTTATGTTAGCCTTGAAACTCATAACTGAGTAATGCCGGTTAATCGGAATCCCTCTCTTCCGGCCAAGAACTGCTCTTGCCGTTTTTCCTGAAGGACGTCCTTATTACCCAATCACTAATGAGAAATGTAGACTGTTTTATGCCTCCTGACCTGTCGAAAAAGGGTGAGCAACACCAGCAACAGGTGGGGGACTCCTGAGTGACAGGATCTTCACTTGGCCACTTGAGCACAAAAGGGCGAGCGATGTGTGACCCCTTTCCAGGCAGAGCGAATCGGCCGCAATCACCACCACTTCATTCGATGACAATTAAGAAGGGCAAATAACGCGTGCATCGATGATGCATGAGGAGATAGAATCAGAAAGTTAGGGCCTTTTGATCGAGTAAATTACAGTTGCTAATCCGAAGACTAATGCAGACGTGAGTTGAGTTTAAGGTTGAGGCAGGTCGTGTCCCGGAGGGCAGTTTAATGTCAGTGGGTGCAAGGTGAGGGTCTCTATCCTTCTTGGACCTGCATCAGTGCCTGGAATAAGCATATGAAAGGACATAAAGGTCATGCTATATGCCGGATAGAGAATCATTATAAAATTATCAAAAAAGATATGGATTATTAATGACGTTTGGAAGAAACAGTGCGTAGTAATTTTAAATAGCATGCAATTGAATCATTCACATGTCGAAAATATAGGCACATTTCAGTGAATTTTGTTTATAAGAACTGTGAGCCACTGCACCACTTCGGTTCTTTAAAACGTTGATTTTTTTTGTAATCATAATACAAGATGCGCACTGGATTAATTTTTACAAGAATTGTAAATGGAAAAAACTGAAGAGTTAGTAGAAAATCATCGCATGTTTTTTTTTTCAGAATGATTTTTCAGATAAGGAAATAATTTCATTTACATTCTGATGGATCAGTATTGTATTTCGACACCATCATTTCAAGCGTTTAAAAAAAGATGAAATGAAATAGTTTATGTGGATCTCTTGACGGCTAAGAAGAACCTGATCTTGATTAAGATTCAAAAATTTGTCATCTTTAACAACAGATATAACATTTTTCTTTTAAATTTAACTCAATAATTTTCATTAGAGTGCAATTTCATGATTTGCAGCATAAGAATTTCACTAATTAAATATTAAGAAAAAATGAAATCTTTAGATTGATTCCCGCAATCCCAAAGATACACTGAGTAGCCATATTATTGTCGTCTTACTCTCAATACAACTTCTTCTCTTAATGTTGCATGGACTCTTGGCATTGACTCTATGAGATATTGGTAGATAATATGAGGAATCTGAGACCATATTCCACCATTGATGGCACTGAATCCATCTGCTTGTTTCCCATTCGATCTCATTCCACAGATATTTAATTGAATTGAGATTAAGGCAGGCCAATTAAACCAGGTAAAATTACCATCAAGCTTTTTGAACAATCTGCGGAAAATTTAAACTTTATGACAGGGAACATTGTCTTGCTGGAAGTATCTGTTCTTGGCAGGGTTCAACAATAATATAACACGATGTACCAGATCTGAGATAGCACTTGAATATCCTTGGTCATTCAGATGCTATTCCACAGTAATCAGATCCATACAGTGCCAAGGAATATCCCCCAAGCTTGATGTGTTGTGGCAGTGCAATTGAGTTTCATTTTTTCCTGCTGTTTTTTTCCCCTCCCTTCCCATATTTGTAGATTGTCATCTGCATGGTGTAATTGAAAACGTGATTCAATAGGCCACATGGCCCTTTTCCAGTCACCTTTAGTCCAATCCTTGTGTTGCTTAGAGAACTTGTTCAAGTGTCTTCCTTCTTCAAGGTTTTCGAACAGGATATTGATTCCCATAGTCTATACAGTATAGTCATAGTGGCGAACAGAAGTTCGCGATTGCTCCTTGATTAAGTTTTTCCACAACTTGACTTATAGTTGGTTTTTGTTGGACAACTCTGGAAAATCTCCTTTCAAATCAACATTCAGAAATCTGTGACGATTACAAGTCTAACTTTGAGACCCCGCTCTCTGCTTAGTAGTTTATTCGCTGTAAGCATTAATAACTGCTTCTCTTGAACACTTCACAAGTGCAATCATTGTGCTGATATTGGTTCTGACGATTTCAAACTCAGTTAAATCATTTTATAATCCATTTTTTCATAAGCAACATAGTGCAATTGATGCTTCACTTGTTTTTGCATTCTCTCTTCTTAGCCACCTTACCTTTAGCAGCAATAATGTGAAATTCAGGCTGATCTGCATATTAGAGTCAAGTGATCATAACTATATGACCACTCAATGCAATTTATTCAGACATTATATCAAATTCCAAAATTCAGATTGAATTTTCACTCCAAAATAAATTGTTAACTTTTTGCTGTTAACCAAACAAAATTGGGTAAATTGTTAAAAAAGAATGTAAATGAATTCGATGACAAATTGTTACACACAACACGATTCATGCTCCTATGATACCCATCCTTTGCGTTGAATTTATAAAATGTATAAAGAATTGAAATTATGAAATTTTTCCTTTAGGAGAAAGGAAAATAACTAGTGTGCTATATGCTAGGAAATAAGATTGGGATGATAGTGTGGTACCAATTTCATTGCATCAGGTACAGGTTGATACCGATACTCAATCATGGTTTATATTTTTTGTACCTGATACAGCCGGTAACAATTTTTTCATTTCAGAATGAAACCAGATACTCCATGGGTATCATTTCTCTCACATTTGCTTCGAAAATTAGGATGGGTGGATGTCCAGTTGTGTAGAACAGGAGCAGATCGATATTTGATACACCCGACCCCGTTGCTATTAATAGTTATTAAAATATTATATGTCAACAGATATTAACTTTGAAAACTCATAATTCTCCTAAATTGCTCTTTACTTATAATTGTGATTGTTAGTTTTAATTTTGTACTTTGTTTTTCAAAACATAATTAAAAAGCAAACTTTTATAAAACTTAAAATACTGACAGCCAGAATTTAATTTTTTATTTCGTCATACGTTTCTTAATAAAATAATAAATTTGATTTCTCCCGAAAATGGAGGGCGGCGGAAGTTAGTGGACCCGCGATGACATATCTAGGGGTCATGAGCTTTCATATGAAGCAAAAATTAATAATATCGGTTCAGTGATTTTGGCTGGCGAATTCTATCGCAAGAGTTCCCTATAGAGAATGCATTATAAAATTTTGTTTCTATCATTTTCCCTCAAAAGCCGATGCAGCTGGGGAGTGGGTAATCCTTGATGACAAATCTAAAATTCGTAAATTTTGATATGAAACCAAAATTATCAAAATCGGTTCGGTGATTTAGGATTCTGAATTCTGTCTCAAGATTTCTTCTTAGTAAATGCATTTTGAAGTTTTGTTTTTTCAATTTCTGTCGAAAATGGGGGGGGGGGGAGAGACGGTGAAAAACTGATGAAATATAGGAACTATAATATTTCAAATGAAACACAAATTACTAAATCGGTTTAGTGATTGAAGCTTATCAACTAACTCATTGGTTTTCCCTTTTATTTTAAATATACAGATTGTAAGAAAAGAATAAGAAATGAATTTGAAAAACTTTTATTCCAAGTAATGGCAAGAAATAATATATATAGATAGTTAAAAACGTACCACATGTATATAATATCGCCGATGTATAATTGTGGATTTGGACCGAGTGAAAATACAACGATTCGATATTTTGCTTCATGTTCATACCAGTATCACCTTGATATTTTGTATCAGGTTGATACAATTATTTTGATACTTTTTATCAAATTTATACACTATCACCCAACCGTAGGCGAGTTTGGTAGCAGATACAAATGTGAACATGATTCCAATTTGGGATGTCACTTCTTTGGAAAAAGTACAAGTCTTGGCTTTGACAGTGATTGATTGATGGGTGAAAAGATGATAGGAGCGGCTTTGCTGATATATTTGGTATAAGAGAAAGCAGAGATTCTTCGATGGTATGTGCACCATTACATGTGGTAAAGGACAGTTCCAGTTAAGGATGAAATATATATAATTTTAAAAATATATTTAATTGTTTGTTGCGTCGCCAAAACAAAATGGCAAATAGACTATATCAACCTAATTCTTCATACCAGACTGATAATATTAACTGATTGTAGATGAATGAGTTCCAGATTACCAGTCGAGTTCAAAATCTGATACCGAGTATTTGATACTTTTAATATGTATTGGGTAGTATGTATTTAGTAGTACGCATTTCTTAATCTTTAGTTTTGTGTACTTGATACAAAATATCAGGTTGATACAATATTATGCAGCCCTACTAGGTAAGCAAAGCTAGAAACACAGCCGATTTTTTCGCCTCCAGACATCATTAGTGGCTTAGTAGATGTAAATGGCATCCAAATCCAAGCACGGTATTTTTCCTTCTTTATTACATTTCGTTTTTAAGAATGAAATTAATTCTTTTATCTCCAAAGCGCCTCCTAAGAATAACAACCCGGGAGTCCATACTGTCCTTGCCATCTCAAAGATGCGATTCTAACAATGACATGCAGTTTTAAGTCGGTTGGCATGCCTAATTTCAACTGTCACGTATCTATCAAGTTCTATTGTACTTCTATGTTGTAATGACATTAACACTATTACAAGGCTCAGGAATTTAGCAGTTTTAATTTCAGTCACCTAGCCCAAACCTCAGATCATGGGCGGATTTTCACGTATCTATGACATAACATGAATTGATTTGATAGTAGTCCATTTATCAATTTTTTTATTTGTTTCATTGATACATTACTGAAGACCATAATTATTTCATTATTCTGACGTAGTGACTGTCTTTGGAAATGCAATGTAGAATATGATAATTTTAAAAATCCAAAACATTTCTTTCTACGATAATAACGATAGAATAATCAGAATGATAAACTCGCAACACATTTGAGGAAAAGATACTTCTGAACTCAAATTATTCTTGAATTTCATAAATTGTAGTATGAGCTAACAGTTGAGATTAGAAATCTTAAATCGTTAGCATTGAAAAAAAAAAAGAAATTTCCATCAACCATTCTGGAATCATCCACCTATATTAATTAGAATATAAGAAATAAGGAGTATCAAAGCTTTCAAATCAGTGGTCTTTAAAAAAACATTTGTTTTGTATGCTTGCATTGGGGTGTTTTTGTAATTCTCATAAAAACATGGCTGCAAACTCTTTTCCTTGTTATAGTAATCCGGATCCTAGTTCGTTATAACTGATGTATATTCTAATTTGTTTACGAACAAAAGAGACGCAATCTCTTTTTAACGCGCCTCTTTATTTCTTCACGGACTTATAGCTAAGGAAAGAACAATGATACAAAATAAAGTGTAAAGCAATAGAAAAAAAATAACAACAGAAACGCTGAAGTTTTCCATAGTGATTTTATCAGAAGTGATATACTTTCTCTCTATTCTCAAACGCAAAGCCTTTACGTTTCAGTGTTTCTTATATTAAAAAAATAATAAAAATTTCTTGTACAGAGCTTGAATGAGAAAATTTTCAAGCATTTATTCAAACATTTAACTATAAAAAAAATCCATACTCTAAGCAAACACATAATTAACTATATCTAAAATTAACTATAATTCCCTAGTTTCCGACATGATTTATATTCTACATATTCAAACGCATTAATGTGTGAAGTTCCCTCATCCACTTGCTGATGAACCTGGATGATTGGCAAATATTCAAGAAGATGTCGCAAAATTTATATATTTTGACTGTTAGAACTGCCTCATTTGACAGATCATTTGGTCAGAATAAATTTAAGTTAAAAATTTCTCAAGGAAAACGATAGACAATTGTATAAACGATTCATCGATTTTCTCACAGACAAGATTACTCAATATTTATTCATCGAAATAAAAAAATAAAAAAGAAAGAAAAGAAACTTACTCACTAAGTGAAAATACGGATGAAAAATTTTAGAGGCAAAGATTTTTTTCTTTCAGATGCAAAGCCATAAGACATCTTCGTCATTTTTTTCAACAAAATGAGAAGACTTTTTTTAATAAAATAAGGGGGGAGGTGGTGAAAATTCTGTGATGTGATGTACAGCCCAAATACTTTCGGCGCTTCATTCGGATAGGCTACAACATCAGTTACTCCAAATAACGGACATTCTCGGCAGATATTTTTTGATGTACAGCATCAAACCTAATTATTTATTATAATCAGCGCTTCAGTAGGATAGCATGGATAATGATGGTGTAATATTGTGAATGCATTTATTACTCTTCTGCTAAACATATGAATGCATTTATACTACTCATTTATAGGCTACTGAATTTATGAATTTTTTTTGGAGAGTGAATAAATTGGTTAAAAAGAAAGTTTTCTGAACTTCATTGCACGACGATAGAGGGAAAATGTTAACAAAAAAAATAAAAACTATCAGGTTATTATGAATTTATCAGTAATAAAAAATGAATCCGAGACATGCCTGCATTCTCCTCACCAAAATTGCGACACCGGAAAACCACGTAACGGTTGTCTTTGGACGTCATTTCCTATGAAAATATGAATAATCAAACCTGTACAGAATTCCTGAAAACTGATCATTATCACTTGTTTTTCGAAATTCTCATCTTTACAAGGAAGTGCAAATTTCGAATCAGTGACCTGATGATATGCTGCCTAACCTCTGAACGATTTCATTGGATTTTAATGGCAATAATATATATCATTATGTGAATTTTAACACAATTAAAGGAGGAAAATTTGAGTCATAGACTTTAAAAAATCACAATTGTCTCCACTCTTTCTACAAATCATCATCATAATTCGAAACAAAAAATATAATAAATTTAGTAAATGGAAAACAGCGTAAATAATAATGATGTAACATTTAGTCATAATTTTACATTCTTTTTTCTTTTTTTATTCTTTAAGATTTTTTTAAATTAATAAACTTTTGATTATCATTAGGGTATGAATCCTAAAATATACTAAACAATGCAAGCACGAATAAAAAGAAGAGTTTCATAAATGCACACACAAGGCGAAAGGAGAAAAATCTTAATCTTAGACAGTAAAGAATTGCAATAATTTTGTCTCCACTTTTTCTGCAAATAGTCACCATCATTTGAAACAAAAATATAATAAATGGAAAATAGTATAAATAAAATTGATGTTATATTTAGATATAATTTTACATTCTTTTTTCTTTTTTATTCTTATAGATTTTTTTTTAATTCATTACACTTTCGATTATTGTGGCGATATTAATCCCAAAATGTCGTTAAAAATTTCAAGCACAAATAAAAACAAAAGTTTTATAAACGTACTAAAAAAGGCAATTAAAAGAAGAATATCTTAATCATAGGTAATAAAGAATTATAATAATTTTAGTTCCACTTTTTCTGGAAATAATCATTATTATTTGGAAAGAAAGCTATAAAAAATGTAAAATAGCATAAATATTGATTTTACATTTACGACATATTTTTACGTTCTTTTTTACTTTTTCATTATCAAAATTTTTTTTAAATTAATCAAACTTTGATTATCAAGGGGTATTCATTTCAAAATATTTTTGAATATTTCAAAAACAAATGAAAAACAATTTTATAAACGCGCACACATACACAAAATTATCCATTTAAAAATAAAAAGAAAGAAGTAAACCAACAAATAATTGAGTTCAGAAATCTTCCTATTCAAGCCATAATCATATACATGTAACCAACCCTAATATAAATATAAATTATTCAAAAGCATTTTCATGTTGATTTGTGTATCCCTTGTTTAATCGCTTTCATCTCATGATCTTGGATGCAGACTCGAAAGGCTTCAAGTTCAAAATCCTAATACACTAAATAATCTGGCGGCCATGTGAGTTTGTCATGCAAATTTCATGACATCAAGTCAAGTTTCAAAGATGTTCCCATTAATACTATCGGAATTAGAAACGGCTTAAATATCTGCATCATTACCTGATCTTGTTACAGAATTACGAAGTCTCTTACAAAATAGCCGTCCAGATGTTTATAAAATTCTCGTTAAAAATAACACGTTTTGAGGATTATTTCTGGTTACAGAATTATCAAATTCCTTGGATAATCAGGAGTTTACAACAATGGCTCTTGAATGAGAATCTGATATTTATAATTTTAATTGTTGTTTCTCATTTTATATCTCTGTATTAGTTGATAAGTTTCCAAAAAAAATTTAAAATATAGAGTAACGGGACTCTTTATAAGTTCATAATGAAGTATATGAAAATAAAAAACAAGTTTCAGGAACAGTTATTTAATTATTTTTTTTATTTTCCACATTTCTTAAGACAAACAAACATGAACACGAAAATACCCAACACTCCCTTAGCATACAATCTAATAATGTCTCTCCTAGAAGGATCATGGGAAATATATCTATGTTAATAAGGTAACACCATCTATTGTATAAAAAAAGTAGGTAGCAGAGTTATGTAACCGCTACAGAAATAATTAAAAACATGACATTTTGAAATATGAAAGTCTGTTCATAAAGTGAATTGCACCTTGTGTTTTCCGAACACTGAATTTAAAATTAATATTCAAATGCAAAGCTTTATAATCACAACTTTTAATGGTCAATATTATTGACAGAGAGGGTTCTTCATTTACGACAGCTAAGATTCTGCGAAAGTAGGATGATTTATTTATTTCCTTCGTGTGTTTGCTCACGATTGGAGGACAGCACTGTTGTTTACTTGCTTTATCTTTGAATTATGGGACCTAAAGATTTACACACGAAAACAGAGAAAAATATTAAATTTGACATTGACGTAAGTCAGCTGGAAAAGACTCATAAATTAATTGAATGCTATTGATTTTTTTTCTAGACTTTCAACACAGCACATAAATGTTATGGCATTGAAATAAAAATGCAGTTATACTGCAAAACTTTTCATGTTTACATCGTTTTTCATTCGATACTTTTTCAAAAAAGTTCAAACATATTAAGCCGGAATTTCGCAATACTTTATCCTGAATGGCTGACATAATAATTTAATTCTACTTAGACATTTCATGAATCACTTTAGTGGCGGTAATATAAATTTTCCCAGTAGTTCAATATGTTCTCACGCAATTTATGTCATGGCGCCGATTTCCTCCTACACATTTTTTTTCCTCCATTTTCAAGAAATAATCATCCTCACAGAACAAAACAAAAAATTTTGAAAGCATCACAGCAGATTTTAAATCCATCGCTTTTTAAAGGGTAAAAAATTTCAGGTGTATATAGCTATGATTTGTAAATGTGGTAAACAGCTGATTTAATTTATCCTAAATATCTACCTTTAAATAACTGCTTGCTTTTAGATTTTATTCTTTTTCTTATTTCATTACAAACCATGTTATGAATAGTAAAAAAAGAATGAATAGTATATCTCTTTATGGATATTTACGCCAACACCGATTACCTATCAATACAGATTCGCACTTAGTTTCTTTTTATTTTATTCACTTCATTCAAACACTATTCAAATGTACACTATAATCTCCACAAAAGCCACGAGTGCAAAGAATTTGATGGAGCTTACCAATATGAAAACTATTTCTATACTTAAGTTTTTACACTTTTATAATATTGCAGAAGATAAAATTATTAGAAGCCGATAACATTGAAAGACCTTTGCATTTGAAGGCCATAAAACGCATTTCAGAAGAAGGGGAGGGGGTGAGATCACAGAGAGTTTTGAATAAATGTTACAGAATTAAATATTCTGAAATGCATAAAAAAACATTCAAATTTATCCAAAATTAACTTTTTCTATCGAATGTTAGTAATTCTGCTTTTATATATTTTCCGACAATCATTTCAAAGGGGAAATTTTTTTAAAAATCAGTAAAGACTATTTTATTTCTATTTTTTGGAATTTATGTTTGGTCACAATTACCTGAAAATACGCAGACCATTCGTTTCAGTATCCCAAGACATTCAATTTTCGGCGATTCTACCTCTCTAAACGGCGAGATGCGAAAGGATGAGAGCATTTTTTGGGATTCTCCGACTTTTATTTCCGCTTCACTAGACACTTTTTCGTTCAGTGCCCCCCCCCCTCCCACATATGTGAGTGTCGTGTCGTTTCTTACCTTACTTTTATTTTTATTTTACTTTAACGCAAAATTGTGTATTGATTGTTTATATAGCTGATTCAAGTAGCAAAAAAGCCTTCAGGAGTGACATGAAAAATATTTTATATAATACCATAAAATGTGACCGAGATTATCCACTATTGTTAATCACAAAATGTTATCAAAAAATTTTATAATAAAAAAGGTGCTTTAACATAATTTATTTTGCAAAAAAAAAAAAAAAAAAGCGAATTATCAAATTTTAAGAACAGAAGTTTTCCATTTATTCAAAATAATTTAAATTTTAAATAATTTTGAATGAATAAAAATTGCTCTAAAATATTTTATTGCGAATTAGTATCTTTTGCCGACAATATTACGTGTTATCCGCAGTTTTTTGCGACTCCCTAGTTCGCAGATAATCTGAGTTTAGCTTATAGTTAAATGCAAACATTTCCTTCTTACATCTTCCCTTTCATCCCTACTTTGAATAAATAAAACACATCCTGACGCATGCGTAAAAACGCGGAAGGTTTTAGAATGAACAATACATATCATTTAACCTCACACTGCGTACTGTCATTAATGCACTGCTATGCCAAGATTATCCCTCCCCTCTTTAAGTGTAATAGATTTCAAAATTAAAATGGTCTAGTACACTTGATGTGTGTCTCGTATACATGAATACTATTATAGGCATACGCTTTTGCGCAAAATTGAAAATGCAGTAAACTCTCGAATATTCAGCATAATGCCGCAGAAAGGCAGGCCGGATAACAAAATAGCCGGATAGGGCGGAGTTTTATGAATTCATTTCGTTGCCCACCAATACCAGAAGACAATGTTTTTTTACCAAAACTTATTATAATAATACGGATTTTCTTATTTCAAATTGAGTACCAAGCCCTCCATTTATCTTAATGTGAACACAGCCGTGGCCCGGTGAATCATAGAAACAGTTGTCGAGTTAAAATAGAAGGCTCTGTACTGGTAGTTTATGTATGTTTACATACTGCACTACACGTTTCAAGAATTTATTAGTGAAAAAGTAAGCTAACGGATATAAAATGTTCATATTTTAACATAAATTCTGTAATGCCCAACTTATATGCAGGAAATATAAACAAAACATAAACGAATATCGTAGGCCTAATTTCTTTAGAAAATGGACTCAAACTGACTTTATTTTTCCTTGATAAATGATTACACAGATATGAAAAGGTAAGATAAGAGCCAAAACTTACAGTTTTTAGGTTTTAAAAAAATCTTTGACAGATGACTTAATAGACGTCTTGCCCTCCTCATTTAACTATGATAAAAGAAATCTAGGCCGGATAGTCGCGAACCGGATATTCGGGAGTATACTGTATGTCATATTTTTCTGGATGAAAGGGCAACGCCGATCTCGAACAAGCGAAAGGGGGAGTCAGCAATTACAGTTAAAATTAATTTATAACCGTCCGCATATAATCCTTTGTTGAATACTACAGAATTCAGAGAGAAATTAGTTTAGCATTAATAAAAGCTTGAAGAAGAAAACAGTCTAAGGTGTGTGCGCTTTTCCCTCTTATTTGTTTTATGCTCACCTGAGGAACACACTCTTAAGTTGACAGCATAAGTTTAACTTTTTTTCCCATGCCTGTTTTTTCTGTAGAGAGGAGACATATCATGACACCTTAAACACACACAGGAAAAGAGAAGGAACTGTTCATCCTGCCTCTAATTTAAGATCCACGTTATACTTCCTCCTTTGTCTTTTGATCAGCACTACGTGATTGATAGGTGCCCTGGTTACTTGCCAAGCCACTCTCAACAGAGGTGGTCTTTTGTAATGGGGGGTGGTCTGTAACCTGAAGACGATGATCTGTGCTTTTCAATTTCTTATCATGAAACTTTGCATGCCAAATACATGACATTGGATTTGGCACTGATACCAGCATTGTTAACTAACTTTTCTTTGGGATGTCTAATGCATTTTATTTAAAAATAAAGTCTTATTTATTCAATCGCACGAACAAGTCTACACTGTGGAAATAGTTGTAACTAATTTTGAAATAGCCCAAGAAAAAAAATATTTTACACTGAATTGTCATTTTTTTAAAATATAATTAAATTTTTATAAAAAGGAACAACGCAAGAAATTGGTGATAATTTAAAACTTTTTTACAAGAAAAGGTACAAAAGAAAAAATTCTGAAACATATTTGCTTTGATTTTTTTTTCTAATAACCCTAAGCAATGCAGTCGCAATTGCTGGCCATGAGGTTTTCAAATCAAAGACGTTACAATTTTTTACAACTCATAACATTTCAAAATCATTATTAAAAAAAAAGTAAAAATAAGCTTTGAAGCAACAACAAAGTTTGTTATTATTGAAATAAAATTGAAACAGAAAGCTGAATCTAATTTGATCTCGTTTTTCTTACAGTACTTGAATTGTATGTCACATGAGAATCTTGGAACACGGTGATTTTCTAAATGAACCAAATTGGCCACAGTTTATTCACTTGTATATTTATTCATAGCTTATTCAATTGTATATTCATGTACATTTATTCACTTTAACGATTCTTCTTGATAGAACCGATAAAGTAAGACTATAATACATTTCTTGCCTGAATTCTTCTTTCAAACCCTGAATTCAATTTAAATGAGCTAAATTTAGCAGACAAACTTAGAAGACAAGTCCAAACAATGCCAATTTAAAGACAAGTTCTATTAATTTAATTTTTTTAACAGTGCTTTTCTTTAAATGAGTGAGCATCAATAATGTCAACATGGATTGATTAATTAATAAAATTTTATAGAGTAAGTTAGACATAGCTATTCCACAACGAACGCATGGGAGTAAATAAAAAAATATTGCAAATTCTAAGCAAAGTACAAGCTAATTTTATGGAATAATAAATCTTTAAAACAATTTAACTCAAAAAATTAATGAACAATTACATTCGTAGAACAATGTGAATATTATACAATTGCATCATCAATCACTGTTTAAAAGCATCGATTTGATAAAAATCAAAGGAATGAAGAAAAATTTAATTTATAATAAAAAGGTAGCATTTTAATATAATATACATAAAACTCATAATAGCTATTTATGTATATAAATATGTTCCACAATTTATCCTGAAAGACAGGTTAAATTTCATTTTGCTCACAGATTCTTTAAGAGAAAATAAAGAATGCTGCTTACTTTTTAAAGTGCAAAAGTTAATTAAGTTTTGAATTAATTAGAAATTAGTGTTTTTCTACAGTTTCTGAGTAAATAATCTTTCAAAAAATATTTTAATGCCCTCTTAAAATTCAAAACTATCATTTCAATGATGTGAAATCTATTTTAGCACAGAATTTCTTTCAACTGTTATTATTGGGATGAAGCGAGCGGACTATTTTTCTCGCGTAGAAATATCTGTGTGATTGCGCTTCTGGCTCATTCCTCCCGCGAACTGCTTAACATGATGCTGTGTGCGTAATTGTCAATACCTGTATTCTGTTCTTTTCGCTATCTAAGTCTAAGAAATGTGCTGAGATTTATTGAAAAGTAACAACAGTTATATATTTTTTAAAAAAAAAGTTGAACGCATCAAAATTAATACAAACTTTGAGCTACTGTTCCGTTATTCTTTTAAATTTCTGTTTATTTTAAAAGAGTATATATCATCTCAAATTAGCATAAATAAAATATACTGTAGTATGCTTGAAAAACCAGGGGGAGGGGAGAAGGGCTGTCCCCAAAACTTTCACGTATACTCGCTAATAAACTTGCCATGCCATAGAACGCCATACATGGCATTAACGTACAATAATTAGGAAATATAGTCTTTTGGCGTGAATTTAGTATTTGTATTATATCTATTCTGTTATTCTTGGCAAGTTATTTGGCGATTAACTTCTGGCAAGTCGAATTTGCGTTTAGCCGCGTTTTTTCCAACCAATTGAAATAAAAAATATGACGTAAAAATGCACTAACCAATTGAAACAGCACTAAAACCACAAAATCCCGTCCCAAGTTTGATATATTTAAGTTATTGCGTTTACGTGTTTTTGAAAGCACAGATTGACAGACAGTCCATTTGGCTGTCGGATTTGGCTCAAAATATAGATCTTAAATATGTGTACCATATTTTATCTATCTAGCTCTCTTCAATTTGCAATTATCATGTTAACTTACATTCGAACAGTCAGATAGATGGAATTTCTTTGAACAGATTTTACTCAAAATTACTCACATTTGGTATAAAGATCCTATATCAAATTTCATCCGTCTAGATCAAAGCGTTTTTAGTTATCTTTGTCACAGATAGACAGACAGGCGCGTATTTTCCAAAAAAGAGTTTTTCGAACTCAGCGAGGTCTACAACGTGGAAAATCTCAATTTCATTATTATACTTTGTCTATGCAACTGTGGTGAAAGCTTATAAGCCAGTTAACAGCTACGCTACACGAGCAATTGCTTTTGTATCATGGTCATGTTACTGGACTGCGAACCTCAAGGTCCCAGGTTCTATCCCCGCTCATAACAATCCGCCACACTACGTTTACGAGAAAGTAAAAAGGTTTCATATGGATTATCATTCTTTATAATTGCTGACATCTAAATCATATTAGATGCTAGCGAGCGCCAAAAGCATCAGCAGTTAAATTTGGTATGTTTATCAAATCAATGATTTTCTTTCATGGATAACTTGTTCATCAAGGAAATTATTACTAATTCCTTAATATAGCAATTTAACAAAACATACTTCTAAAATTTTGACAGTAACAACTGGTTATGAAAAGATTTTTCATATCGTTATACTGTAGATAACTATCTAAACTACAAACATATTGCGAATCTTACCTAGTGAATTTTCTTTGGTTAGGTCGCTCAGGGATGGAACTTTCTGGATGGAGAGGAGCGCCTCTTGGGAACATTCTTCCAGGATCTCTTTCTTGATGGATTCCGGGGGAATCATTACTTGATGGTCCATGAGTCGGGGCGAGAAGTCCATTCAGAAATTGCGATCTGAACAGGAAAGAGGAAAAATCTCGTTAATTAACATTACCAAAATGAAAAAAAATGATTAACGATTTAACTGATATTTTTAGGAAATGCTGAAACAATTTTTAATAAATTGAAGCACTTTATATTATATATATATAATTTGTCACATAGAAAAACCAAAGGCGACATTGTAAGTTTAGATACAAAAACTTTTGATGCTAGTGCTCCTAGTTCTACTTATTGGTAAGTTTAAAAGCCATTGACTAAAAAGAGGAGCATATAATTAACCAAAATTTATATCCATAAAAAAGCAAATTTTCGTTTTTTTTTTTTTTAATTTTTAAGAAAAATTTGCAAAATTTAAGATTTATTTAATTGTTTTGAATACAGCTAAATGAAAAATTTTTGAAATAGATTGTTGTTAAAATACAAGAAAACTAATTTACCGCTCTAAAAACTAGTGGATTCATTTTATGTACGAAGGGCAACAGAAATGCTACAAAAAATAGATTCACAGTTTCTGGGAATATGATTTACATCAAATTCAAACATCCTACTGAGCATAATTCTTACTAGTTTTGCTAGTTTAGTTATATTAACGTCCCATTTTAAAGCAACACTAGGGACATAATTTTTGCAATTTTCTATTCAATAATACTTTGTGTAGTATCCCAAATGTCTTTCCCCACATTCAGCTCTGGATTTTTGACTGACAATAACAAAACTCCAAACTCATAAATGATCTTATAATTTGTGGTATCTCATATGTAATGTATGTTGTCTTAGTACAAGCAAAACTCATCAGTATTATTACGGTAAATTGTCCGGTGAGGTGAAAAAAATTCAACACGATAGAAATTAAATACACAAACACGCGCGCGCTTTATTTAACAAGTAAAACACACGCTAAACCATAGAGAAGATGTACACAAACAACGGAACTTGCAGAAAGTCACAATTTAGAAAATCACTAATTTGAAAATAGGAATAATGCTCAAAGTTCGTCATTAGAGAGTTAAAATGCTTCGCCTTTTATAGTCTCCCAAATGGAAATGGTATTTTATAAGGACCTTTGGAAGTCGGCGCTTAATAAATATATTTTCACAATTCTTGTATTTTCTAGAACCGTCATTTTTTTTATCCTCAATGTTGTAAAGATTGCCGATAAAACCAGGGTCAATCATTGACCTAGACTTTATTCAGTATCTATTAGAAATACTTATAAATCCTCTTTTCAACTATGATACTAAAATTCCTGGAAAGCCTTAAATCCATAAAAGAATGAATGCAGAACATGAACTTATTACCTTGTCAGAAAAAAAAATCCCCATAATTGGTCCCACACAGGGCCACCGAAATGGAAAGGCAAAATTCTCATAACTCAGCTCTATGAATGCCCAGCAGACTTGGAATAAGAATGGGAAAGGAAACATTGAGGAAATATTTGGAATCGTGTTTCAGTACTTTTTCTAGGTGACTGGCTAGACTTTTGGCTGCCCTAGTCACATACTAATAATTTTCACCTAAGTAAATCCATCCATTATTCAGTTAAGTAAGCCATTACAGATCCACACAAGCTGAGACAATTTTGCGCCTATAAACGGATCAATGCTTCACAGGTATTGTACAAGATGTAGCCTTATGCAATTCCATCTATTTGTTCGATATAACTGGAGACGCATTTGAGCCGCTCAGAAGCCTATGCGGTTAAGTCCATTTTTTGATATTTTCTGATTTTTGGAAATTTTGATGAAAGAAATAATAATCTTCTTAGTTATTAGAGGATTTACTCGTTGGTTACTTTTTTCTAGGTTAGACAGCCCTTTTTTTAATAGCTTCTGAATATATTGTATAATAATTTCAGAAGCCATTGTGAATAAGTCCACCTTTTATCAATATTTTTCTACATAAACTTTGAAATAAAAATTAAATTCTTCTTCTTCTTTCGATATTTGTAGGTAACAATGAAAAACAAGAAATTCATAGTAACTGTAACCGTTACTTCTAATTAGAATTGTTTGAGTTTTATGCATAAATTGCTCGTTAAAAATTTTACATAAATTCCTTATCTTTTTCAGCTGCCGAAAGGTATAAGTCCTAAAATTTTTTTAAGATGCTGTCATCATTTCAATAAATACTTACGTTTTTATTTACACATCTTGTACATATCTTTTTTTTTTTTTTTTGTAGAGTTTACACCTCGAAAAAAGACTTTATACACTTTTCTAATTAATAAATCAAGAATTTTAAAAACTAATGTATCGAAAAACATTAATTTTCTCAATTTTTGTGTTTTGGACTTAACCGTATTGGCTTCTGAGCGGCTCATTTAATCATATTACTCGTTTCCTATCTTTAAGTATCCATTGTCAGTGTTGTGTTACCATGGCCAAGAGATATGCTTATTCGTGTTGTTTGAGAGAACACAAATAGCTACAGGATTTTAAAGTCTATATTTTGCAGCGGACGCTTTCGCTGTCGCTTAATGAGGCTGTAATACCGAATTCCGACATTACAAGTGAAAATGCTGGTCTTTTAAGCCACCCTGGAGACGTGAAATGTCACTTTTGTTGGAATTCCTGCACTCATTATACCACTGGCTATTCCACTTGTAATAGAAATTCTCTAAAATCAGAGCTTCTTTTCTTCCTTAAAAGGCAATGCGGAACCTATGTAATTGTATACTTTTGAGAGCACTTTTTAAAAAGGTTTCAATTTATATTTTTGAATGTTATCGAAGCAAAGCAAACTGGCAGATTCAATAGGTTAGGGATGAAACTTGACTTTCACTCTTATTAAAGAATTGGCTTTTGCAGGCATTTTAGTGAATTGCTTATTGGGATGTAATTACAAACCTTACTTATTGCACCTCAGAATAACGTTTACATTTTGCAATAAATTTGTTGCATTTTGCAACTACATTGTGCTATGTGTTTTCGTAGAAAAAAATGACCAAATTCTTCTGCCCAAAAAATTTGTTTGCATGCGATAAAGAAAGTACTAATTCTAGATTTGTGTAATTTGTACTAATTCTAGATCGTATTTGGCTTACTGAAACCATTAGGAAGGAAAAACAGTTTATTTTAAAAACTTTTTTCAATAGATTTCATTGTTACTTTGCGAAGTTTAGGCTCCAATAAGATCTTAAGGCCAATGGCATGCTTTCCTTATCGCTTTATTCACTAATAGTTCATTATTTTCATGGTACACTGACTTCGAGGCAGATTTATTCGAATGAATTTCATTACAAAAACACAAAGCAAAATACATTCTATTAGAACTATACAATTCTTCATTCAGCATTGTTTACATAATTGTGATGATCAAAATGATTTGAATAACAATAAATATGATTTTGTTAAATTATTCTGATCTTATAATTTTATCAATACTTTTAAAACAATACATCTTCTAACCTGATAAAAAAAATGGTGTTACTGTTTATTTTGTAAGGAATACACGCTATTATTATTCAGAGTGCTTGGTCTAATGGAATAAAAAAAACGATAGAAATGGTTATGATGAGGGACATTATATTTATGGAAGCACAAGTGATTATTTACAAACTTTCAAATGTGGACAGTTCCTCGTGTTTCTTTGCAAGTTAGTGTGTCCTATTAGTTATTCTGTAGTTATCCGTAGGGCAGTTGATTTCTTACTAAAAGTGCCATTTGGGAATAATTAAATCATCTATTGCAGAATTAAGCGATTTCAAATGCACTGTTATGACTCAACTAATTAATTAAAACTTAAGAGAAAAAAATTTCAGTC
Source organism: Argiope aurantia (assembly GCA_026543865.1). Classification (NCBI taxonomy): domain Eukaryota; kingdom Metazoa; phylum Arthropoda; class Arachnida; order Araneae; family Araneidae; genus Argiope; species Argiope aurantia. The sequence continues at coordinate 1,316,503 of JAPMOR010063921.1, forward strand.
TCATTATGTTGGAGAATGAGCGCGGAGTTGGAGTTGGAGTTGGAGTTGGAGCGGGGGGGGGGGAATGGGCGACGGTGAACGAATCTATATGCTGATTGGCTATAATAAGAGGTTCACAACAAATGTCAATGGTGCACATGAGCAGAAACTAAGGGTAAACCCAAATCAATTATGGAGATCATATACTATGAGTAGTTATTTCTGTATTTTTAATTAATTTTGGATGTCTTTAGTCTAGTTACTTTGTAAAACTTTTATGAATTTAGAATTGTGAAAAAATGGCCGTAAAAATACATTTGTAAAATTCTCTGGATTTCGGAAACAAAATTGATATTTGGATTTTAAAAAACGTCAAATAAATTAAATAAAGAGTTTAACAACATTTCGGAAACTTGTTTGCCCAGCTTTAAATCTGCAAATGAATTGCCAAGAATTCTGAAAAATCACCTGAGTAAATCTAGCAAAGCGAAGAAAAAAAATGTGCCTGCAGGAAAATGACTTACTGTAATATTTCATTTCAAATTCGTTTTTGATGCACATGTTCTACTGATGTCCAAAATCATTGAATCAGTTTCTAGGGAATTGATAGGTACATTTTCTCCATTGAAATACTCAGTTAATGAAAAATTAATAATATAAACTTGTTTAATTTGTATAAAAACGAGAGAATTTACAACATTAAGAAACTTAAAATAATATCTTACAAATATTACGACGGTTAATTTGAGTATCGAATGGTGAATTCGATACTTAAATTAGTGAATGGTGAATTTCACAGAAACGTAAGAGGTTTTGCACAATATGATTCAAAGTGCAGAACAAACTTCAAAAACATAAATGATTCTATTGCAGATATTACTGCATCGTTGCGTGGTTAATACAGTAATGGTTCGGAGCCGCGCCTTTTCCTGTATTTCTTTGTATTTATGTTTAATATTTTTGCTTTTTAAGTTTATCTATATAGCTGTCTTTCCTGGAGGGAAAAAAACTGCGATTCTACACACATACAAATATATCCAATGATTAGAGCCTTTTCTATCTGCTCTCGTGCTGACAATGTCATATAGCGCCTTGTCGGACCCGATTTCACCATGGTAAAACTGAGTGCAAATTCTAAAATATAAGTAATGATAAATAAACCGCAGAATGCAAACAATATAGCAGATTGTTTCGAATAAAAATTAACTAAATGCATTCATGATTTTTTTTTATTTAAATAACCAGTTCATATGTAGGTAAGATTAAAGAAATATATCTAATCAGTATGTGATCCGCATCTAAATATTCTCCTCAAAAAACACCCAAGTTTACAAAAAGAAAAAAAAATCCAAGCGAAATTTGGTATTTCAGATATTGCGTTTAAAACATGATTTTGATATATTTAATAGCTGCCATACTCTTGCAACATCCGACCTTGAAGGGAAATATTTCATGATTGGTAGTAAACATACGGCAGCACGCTATTATTACTTTTATATGAATGCTAAAAACAAGAGTGAAAAATATACTAAACGAAATGCGCGAATTAATGAAGCCTTATTCATTTCTATTAAACTTCCTCATAAAAAGATTACGAGTCGGACAAAACATTTACATCAGAGCATCATTGTAAGCGAGCACTGCACTCTTTCGAGGTTTTCTGCTACAAAATTGCTTCCTAAAATCACTGCTTAATGAAAAAAAGAAAGACATTTTGCCTATCTGGTAAAAAGAACTACGCAGTTACGCATGTCCAAGGTCAAGGCCAATCGAGGGCGTTTAGAAATAAAAAAAGAAGAGGGTTTATCGACGACTGAAATCTTTTGCTGATGGCTGGAACAATGGAAAACTGCTAAGGTGACCTACGCGAAAATAGAAATAACTTCAGTCTTTTGTTAAAAAGATGGTTTAGCTGATCGGAGAGTGGTTAAGCGGTGCCTTTTCAAAAGCTATTTGAGGATATTTATTGTAGTTATTTCATCGAAGCGGTCGAAACTTTTCTGATGATTGTAGAAAGCGAATTATTGGAAGATAAAAATGATCGATCGAATTGCTACAATTTGAATAAGCAAGAAAATTGGTTCTGCTCTTAAGGTTTTGAAAGTGGAACGAACGGAAAGATAATTTCGTCAAGATATGTAAAGAAATTTGGGAGTAATAACTTCGACGCAGAAAATGTGATAAATATTTCAGATTTTTTTTTCTGTGGTAATGTGCATCGGATACTTATGTTTTATAAGAAAATATTGTAATCATTTTTAAAAAAACCGAATTCGGGATTTTGAAGGATTTCCTTGTTTTAGATTTCCTCGAGTCCGAAAAACTTATTTTTGGAATAAGAGATGTATATTTGTACTTCTGTGAACATAATTCAAAAATACTGTGAGCTACACGAATGAAATGTGGTTTAATGTCAAATTGGCAGATACCTATGCAAATGAACTTAATATCAATACCAATAATTAATGGTAAATATCAATACCAATGGATTTAATATTAAATTGGTAGCTTTCTATCAAAATTTGAAAGAAATCCGTCCCGAGGAAATCCATTAAGAGAACATCCTATTTTAGTACCAAAGAACCCGTTAACTACAAAATATAAAGAGCTTCATAGATAAAATTTAGTACAGAATTTGGCATCTAAAATAGTGATCCGCTCCAATTTCCACAATCAAATCCAACCTCTGTTGATCCTTGTTTTCACGAGCATATAAACGCAATAATTTAAAAACTCAATGAGTTAAATAAGTAAATGAAATTTGATATATAATCTTGTGACTACAACTGCAGCTTTGTTTCAAGGTTTAGTTTTAGCGGGCTTAATTCGGTTTTCTAGTATGAGTATTCACAGCATACCCGTGATTAATCGCCAAAAGATCACTAAAACCCACACACCAATTACAGTAAAAACGCTAGGTTGACGTCAAAATTCATTATTTTGTAACTATTGTTCGCCAGTACTATGCAAAGCATTCACAACCTTGAACAAGATCCACAATTTTATGCGAGAGTGATGGAGAAATAACACTTTTATTACAGAGTATACGAAAATGTTTTTTTGTGATTTACCATAAGAGGAATTAAATTTGTTTCAAATTCAAGAGAATTTAAGCCAGCTTGAAATAAACAATAGATACTCATACTTAAAGCGACATACTTGATGTCCTTCAAGTTCAGCTTATTTCCTTAATATCCAATTTTGAAAATAACATTACAGCTACTTTGGGATGGACTTCAAAGTCCAGTTACATGACGAGGACGACATCGGAATTGCCAATTACCTTTTCACACTTCTGTGCGGCACCAGCAGGAAATATGAGACCCACGATGCTGCACGACCAAGATTGCAAACACGATTTGGGTTTCGAACTTGAAGTCCCTTCAGCTTTGAGACATAGATCTTACCACTAGACAACCGCAGCCCTACAGCTACGCTTCATTAATTCAAAACAAATTAATTTATAATACTTTAAACACACCAAGTGTGCGATTTTTTAAAAATATTATAACCTTTCAATTTAGAAAAATTAGATTTCAAAGAGATGGGCCGAATTTTTCTGTATTTAAACAGATTTTTAAAATCTTAAAAATATTAAATGTTTAAGAAAATATTTGTATAGTAATCCACATTTTCAGTAATCCAACAGTTATCAGCCAATAGTATGTCCGTTAAAAAATACATTAACATACAAAAATTTATACATACATTAAAAATTCATATGACATTAATAACAAAGCTTTTGTTTACTGCACAAAATATTACAAAAAATGTCAAATTGTGTCAAAAATATTAAAAATAAAATTTTAAGAAAAAATTCAACATTCTTTTGTGTTTTGTTTTTAATATAGTACTTTAGTACTTTTAACTCACCAATCAGAAAAGGCCGGATAATAACAGAATCCAAACGACTCAAAGTCTACTGTATCTGTTTTTGAACTAAACATGAGAAACAGAAAAGTCGGAACTGCCGCTCAGACTGTTGTGATAAATTCAATAAATGATAAAGGAGCATTAAGAAATAATTTAAATAATAATTTGCATAATATAAAATGATAACTAAAATTTATTAATATAAAAAATTGGAAAGCATTTTGAGAAGAAAACATCTTTTTTGTCTAATTTTTAAATATGGATAACAGAAATCATTCTGTGACCAACTAAAAACAAAAAGAACAGGAAACCAAAGACTTAACTTTGAACAAAGAGAATTGACGGAAAGTAGTACTGGTAAATGAGAAAAACAAAAAAATAATTACAAAGCGTAGAGAGAATTTCATAAGCCTCAGTAAACTTTCAACAAATCTTTTTTTTAGTTATCCTAGAGGACTTTTTTTTTTCATATTAAAAAGCAACTACCAAGATGTGCATTGAAGATAATTAAGTTAATCATTTTACCTAATAAATTCAAACCTATTTTTGTAAGGGTAAGGATTGCCTAAAAAAAACTGCATAAAAGCACATACTCCAATACTTCACAATTAGCCATAATATTTTTCGTAAAAAAAAAAAAAGAAACAATATCTAAACTAATTTTATTGCAATCTTAAAAATAAATATTTTTAATTTCTTTATGTAATGAATGAAATACCAAAATAAAGTTAAGGGCCAAGATAAAAATTTTTAAAGAATAAAATGTTCATTAAGCATAAATTTTTTGGAGAGTTGCTATTTTAAACCTTAATTTATTTATACTCCAATTACCCCCCCCCCTTTTGTTTGTTTGATTGCATTTTTTTTCAAGCTGCAATAACGTATTTATTTATCTTTTGTTTTGCGCTTTTCCTAGTAGAAATTTTTCCAAACGATTTTTGTAGACGTTCTTTATTTGTTCTTAATTCATCACATATGCACCTAATTTGAGCAAACGCAAAACCCGATTTTTTTCTCTCTTTTTCCCAAATGAAAGGAAAAATATAAACCAAAATTTGCAACAGAATACTTAAAACATGGATTTTTTTTCCTGCTAATTCAGATTACTACAATACATTATACTTTTGACATTAAATTTTTTGGAAAGGTCATTGTTTAACTTATCATTCATTAATAGACACGAGATATTGCCGAGTTAGCACAGTATATAGAGTTCTTAAAAGCTTCATATTTAAATGCAGAAAACTGAGAGAGAAAAAAATTGAATTTTAATTTACTGTAATTTTTTTTAAGATTTTTTTTATTGTGTGTTATATATGAGGCTTCAACAGTTCATCATATCTGAATATTATTTCAAAAATTACAGAAAATAATAAAAGATTATATTCCTGTTTTTATCTGATTTAAAAAATGACATAGAACATTAAAAAATCGTCATTCTCTTATTTTTCTCTTTGTGTTATTCTCACCATTCGAAATGTTTCAATAACACAATCCATTGATAAATTTAATGCCCGATTTTGTGCACGAATCATGCGGGGGAAACTAATCATAAATGTCGGACAAACGCACCTATCCGTCCATTGTTCCCCTACCCGAATCCACACCGACAAAGACAAAATGAATAATAGCTCTTATCCCCCATTGAAGTGAAATGAAAGGCAAGCAAGCGTGACGACAAAGCCATCTATTAGGTGAGACTCGCACTACAAATTTGGCCGTAAACGCCAGGCCGGTCCGTAATGAATTGGTCATAAATACGCAACTAGTGGACTCGAAGAATTGTTGTAGCAGTCCATTGTACATTCTGGGCCACAAGGAGTTTAAAATTATGTCCCGGCTGCAAAAAGCTTCGATTACAATGAGCATTTTGCTCACAACTATAAATAAGGAAGGAAACCTTGCAAATTCGCTAAAAATAAACAATTGGCAATTCTTTGTTTCTCATGAACAAATGTTGGGTTAATCGTGTTATTTATTGCTTTCGATGCTTTGGGATTGTTTCGAGACCGTCAGATCGAGGTGCTTTCTTTTACGCACGTTGATAAAAGATGTCAGAAACGTTTATGAAGGGATGGATGGAACGTGACAAAAAAGGGTTTTAAATAGCGATATGCGTTGCAGAATATTTACAGCACAAAAAAAAATTCTATTTCTATTGTAATTTAATGAGTATTTAATTCTTTATTAAGTCTTCTTCAGTCTTAATTCTTTATAAGAGCATTATTGGAAAAGCGAAAAAGGACTTAACAGCAGGAAATAGGTTTAATCAAGATGTTACCAGATATTTTTTTTAACAACAGTATTGGAAAAAGGAATAGTACAGTTGAAAATTGTCACCTCAGCCACTCAATTAGTTCATAAAACTTAAGGCAGTTCTGTCGATATTTCAATCTGCAAGCACGGAAAGCGAAAGTAGAAGATTCCTTTCTGTCCAGGGCATAGATATATTGTTATAAAAGCAGACATATTTCTTCTATACATGATGGATCTTATGTGGAATCAATTCTCGTAGCCACAAGCCCTCTACTTTTGAACTTGAGACTGACTGCCGCACCATCAGTAAACTAAAGAACAGAAAAGCTTAAGCGTTTATAGCGGAAGTTTTTTTACTTTCGAGTAGAGTTATCGACTCGAATAGCTGATATCCAAAGACTTTTAGTATAAAAATTGTTCATTATTAAGAGGCAATTATTAGCCTAATTTGAATAATCTTTCCATTTTAAGAAATAAGAAGTTATAAGGAAATAAAAATTTCAATCTCTCGCCATTTCTTACCTATTGTATATAAATATATATATCTAGTAATTAGTTTCCTACAGTGATGAAAATGCAATATAAGCAAAATATTTTCAAAAACTCGTAAGTTCAAAATGCTTTTTCACTGTCTCTTTCCTTCTTTCTTTCTTCTAATTCGATACACTCTTGCCATAGCTTTGATAAAATATCTTGATAATGGATAAAAATTGAAATTATGAAGGATAAAAGAAATAATGAACAAATCCATTCCTGCTTCTTCAAAGTATGTTTTGCATATATAGTATCAATAATAACGGTTGATGCAAATAAATAATTTTTCTAGTGTGATGAATCATTAATAATAATTGATTAACCATAACATACACAAACATATATGTGTTTTAAATCCTGAAATCTGTTATTTCATAGAAAGAATATAACTAATTATTTCATGAAATAAGTAAATTTTATTCTCAGCTGTAAAATGTATATATGAAAATGATTTAATTTGTCCAAGTTCTTAAAATTAATTATTTTCTAACCAGTTAAATTTAAAATTAAATAGTTCTTTAACTTTTCAGGTGCTGGTCTCTTAGGGTCACATTTCTATAACTTACATTGTCCAGCATTAAATATTAAATGGAAGCATTACATGGAAATTGGTAGTCTAAATCAAACAGCTTGTTCAGTTAGATACAAGTAAAATTCTCTTCTCTACCATATAAATTGAACACTTTCCCACGGTTTCTTTTTCTATGTTTTGTATCGCTGCAGTAAGCATGTCATTCGGCTTCTACGCATGATTTAAACATTTTAAACGATACCATTTATAATCTTTAGCACTATTTAGCATCACAGCCTTTAAAAAATCAGCATTTTGCCTAATAATGAAGAAAAACATTAGCTGTGATTGAAAGAATCCTTTCCAACTTTTTAAACAAAAAAAAAATTCCTTCACATACATTATATATATATATATACGATAAATTAATATAATTTATTACCAATGTAAAAAGATGCATAAACTAAATTACTAAAAACAATATATAAATATTATGCGTATTTAAGGAATATCAAATAAAATGAAAATTAATACTGAATTTCAAATGAGTTTTTCATAAATTTATAATATACTGGTATTTTGAGATTACATTATTATTTTAAGATTTTTTTTATCCAAGCTTAAAATAAAGAGCTAACTATCTACCAATTTCAATATTTTTCAAGAATACTATTTACTGTTAACTTCCGAAAAGTACAGAAATGTATTACCTGCGGTTACTACTTAAAGACTACCAACTACTACCAACAAGCATTTTAATTCTTCAGATAATTGTGTAAATCTATCAATTATTTCTACATCCGAATCATCTAATAATTCTCTTTTAATTGAAAGGAATGCATAAGAGTTCCGATTTCTTCTCAGATAATTAATTTGTTAACTTATTTTTAATGATCTAGAGCTTTCAAAATGTTTTTCACTGTTCACTCTAGTGAATAATAGTGTGTAGAAAACATTTATAACGTATTAAGATTGCTACATGCTTTAACATGAAGCTTGTTTAATGCTGACATCTTTAATCTGTAAAAGTGCTTTTAAAGTTATTACTAATATGATCGATTAAGTTCTTCTAATCAGTATTTCAAATGGTCTAAGTTTAGTTGTCATTCTGCTTTGTGTTTAGTTTTGACCAAAAGCGTTTTATGAATAATTTTCAACGATGCTTTGCAATAATGTAATGAAGATCAAATCAATTTCATAATTCTATCAAATCGGTCATTCTAATGTTGCTTTTCTGTTAAAAACATGAAAGCGAAATCTATTTGAATTCTTGTGATATAAAACTATCTTTTATTGTAAAAAATAAATGCATTCGTTTCTGAAGAAGCGATATTTATGAAGTACTGGATCTTACTTATTAAAGGCGGTAGAAGTTAACTTTTAAACGTTTTTGTTTGCTAACTTAAAATCTAAAGAAATAAAGAAAAGGCAATTATTAATTAAAAAACCTTATTTTTAAATCTTTCGTAAGTAAAATTATAAGGTGCACTTATAGAAAATTATAAGTAACGTGCACTTATTTTAACCTTGAAATTTCAAAACATTTTTTTTTTATGTTCTGGAAATCTTTATACAAGAAAGTAAGGAATGCAAATAAAATAACTGAAAAACTTTTGATGATTAATTTTTAATTAAAAATTATTACTCATTTCTACCCTATCATGACAATACACAATACGCCACTATTTGTGACACTTAAAGAGATGGAAAACCTTGATTTTGTAATATCGGCCCATCAAGAGAATAAAAATTTGCCAAGCATTATCAACTATTATTTAAATTTCTAATTAAAACAATTACAAATAGAAAAATCGTATTTATACTACTTTTAATCAGATTTTTTACTTCTGTTATATTTTTCAGTTATATACTTCCATTCCAAATAGAAATAAAATTTTGCTCTCCGATTTACCTTAGGGATTATATAATGACTTACTTTTAAAAAAAAATTTCTCTTATTACTCATTTTTATCTAGGTTTTAAATATTTAAAATAGTTGGTCATAAAGCCTGACGATTAGAAGCCATTATGACCTTGCTGAAAATATCTTATGTCACAGCAATATATAGTAATGTCTCAAAGTCAATTTCCGTTGAAAAGGTTTTAATTATTTCATTGTATTGAAAAAACATGGGAAAAGAGAAACCGTCATGTTCCATTGTTGTTATTCTTCGAATGAAACTCCTAAAGATGCTGAACAATTTTTGAAGTATGGTTGCACAGTAGGAAATAGGCGGGGTTTGCAAATGAAATCTTGTTGATTTCTTGGAATTTCAAAACAACGGCAACTGTAAGTGAACAAATGCATGATGATTTTAACAGATTCTGAGTAGTGGAATTCTGTATTTCACAATTCATATCCTTAGCAAAAGTTTTTTTTATTGCTCACTTTCATAGATTGCATAAAAATAATGAGTAACTCTTTTTAATGTAAATGAAAATTAAATCTATTCGGACCCATTTAAATCGGAAAAATTAGGGAAAATTTCAAAGTGATTAGTCGAATTTTTTACAGAAACCATATAAAATATGCCAAATGAAAAAAATGAATGACTCGTTATTCCGAAACTGATAATCGTACAATTAAACTATAAATAGATAGATAATTTGATACCACCCAATAATCGCTAATAGTTGTTAATATATTGAAACCTCTAAATCTTTTTTCTTCAATATTTCCAGTTATTTTTAGTAGATTTGTTGTTTTTATAATTGCGGACTTTTCATTACGCAGAATTATTTAAAAGATGAAAAGGATCTGGGGATTGCATCTTCAAAAAAATTGAAGATTATATAAATACAAATATGTAGGTGCCCTCTTATGTGATTCTAATTTGTAGTTTTTTTAAAGAGAACATAATTCTAAATTAAATAACATATTTTCCTTGAATTTAGGTTTTATAGATTAAGAACAATAAAAAGTGTTCAAATTCATTTTGTTGTACAGTCTATCAAAAAGAGTTCCTGAAGTTTATAATTCCTCACAAAACATATTATCAAGTAATTATTCGTAACACACGAATAAAACACGTCAAGTAATTATTCACAAGGATGAATTTGATAATCAAAATGCTTTTAAATTTAATTGTGTTTTCCCACAGAAAGGGAAAATTTCAACTGAGAAAGGCTCATTTTTAGTGTGTTGACTTACAGAGACAAATAAAAACGTGTATAATTGGCAAGCACTAAGGAAATCTTGTTCACTTCTTAAAAATGTAATTCTTATATGGTGTGACATACAAATACATCATTTTTGTTAACTGGTATAAAATATCTTTAAAACAAGCACAAAAATAAGTAATTTGATTTTTACAAAAAACGTATTTCTTTGAAGATATTTAAAAAGAAAGTAAGAAACAATTTATAATCATTATTAAAAAAATGTAATTTTTTATTCTTATTACTAAAAATGACTAACAAAGAAATCTAGATTGGAAACTAGGTAAATAAATATAAAGACGGAGAGTATACAATTGACATGAATTTTAAATAATCTTCAACTCATTGATATTGTAAGGTCAACAATAGAGTAAAACCTTTTCATTATTTAACGAAAAACTATAGAAATCTTTATATTAATGTTAATCTGTTTTTTTTTTCAAATTTGTTTTTATATAAAAAATTAATATATACTGGAAAGTTTTAAAACGGGAAAACATCGCAAAATTGTTATAAGATGAAATAAAGTCAAGAAGAGTAACTGGAAACAGTGATTACAGTACGCACCGGTAAAAATTTAGCAGGAAAGAATGTGCAGTAATTCACCTTTCAATAAATGTATTTTTTTTAATCGATATTGCTGAAGCTAACGAAATAAAGGCCCGTTATTCGTAGGTCTGAGGGATTACAAGACTTGACAAATAGTTAACTGATATAATAGGATTGAGGAGCCCAATATGACTAAATCAAAATTTGTTACGGTAGTTAATAACAGTTTGAAATTTTTAAGAGTCGGATAAAAGTTGTTCTATCAGATCCTATCGCTATAATAGACTTTTTTAGGTAGAGTAAATGTCAGGGAAAAATTAAGTGAATGGGAGATTAAATGTTCTATTTGAAATGAGAGCTGTACTTTGCATTAATAAATTGAATTACTAAACTTTTCTCATTTTCAATGCAATTCCAAGTCTCAGATGTTTCTTTCTACTGTTTCTTAAAATTCAGTCATTTCTGTTTCTATAAAGCTTCATTTCACGACTTTTTGCAGACAAATTTAAAGATGGATTTATTATACATCATTTCAAATAGAAGATAATACATAGTTATGATAGCTTTTGTGCGACTTTTAATGAAACAAAAAATATTTTTATTAAAAAAAGTAAAATTAATTTTGGTGCAAATGGGAACGGCCAGTAAAATAAATTACAAGTTTATAGAATCCAATTATTATGGTTAATTCAAATCAGTTACTTTGATCCGAAGCCACAGCAGGTATTCTTAATTACCCCAGGAGATATAGAAAAATTGGGAACACTGCCAAATTCTGCATTGTTTTATGTTAGAAATTAGATTACATTGTCAAAAGTCTAGAAACAAGAAAGTATCCATTTTTTTAAAAAGAATTTTAGGGGATCTGACAAAAAATAAGGAAAATGCATAGTAAAATGAAAAGAGTATAAGGCTTCTAAAATAGTATGAATTATATATCTATCAAAATTTGAAACAAAAATATTTTGCTGAAGAATACCATTAAGACAGATGCATAAAATATATTTGATTTTATGTATCTTGGCTTTTAATGACTATTAACCCTGGCTAACCAGCTGGTAGTCAAAGATAACTAGCAATACTTTAAATTCAACGCGTATTCTTTCGTATCTGAAATAATTATATACTGAACTAAGGAATTAGATTAGAATTGAATATAACAGTTCCAAGCCATCAATGCATGGGGATTTTCTTACTGTGAAAGAACGCAAAAACATCATATTTTCTTCATAAAATCTGTTTATTACTGAACAGGTAGAGTATAAAAGCATAATTTTCTAGAGAAATTGTGTATCAGACAGAAATAAGGAATACTTGCCACAAAAGACTTCTCAAAATAAAGAAATTGGAAACTCAACTTCGGAAGGTCTATCTAAATCCCAATTCGGTGAAAAAACTCTCAAAGTAGTTACCAAGACAACAATAGATGGTTTCAAAATTATTTAAAAGAATAACTCACTCAGACTCTTAGTGAACGAACACTATGTCAGTTTTCGAAAATAACCACCATAAAAATATTAATCAGGAAGAAAGAGAAAAATAAAATACATTGCTAGAACATCATCTTCTCCCTCCCAGAGAAAAAAAAATTCAAGGATAAGAATCATATCCAATCAAAAACCAACACCCAATTAAATGAATGCATTAAGTGCCAGACGATGTCGTATTATGGGATTGTGCCAATTTGAATTGCCAAGAGCGATTAGCATACGAATGCAGAGTGTTCCAGTAGCATAGATCTTCACCCCGAACCCTCTGGAGCGGAACGGGACGTGATACTGGCGCAACAACGACACGAAATGTCCGAAACTTCAACACCGACCAACCACCCCACCCATCTGAGAGAGTCATCACCAAACTGCCCGGTCGACCATGAAGGTCAGAAAGAAAAAGTGTACCGATCCACCCGTTTGAACTCAATTTCACTAACAAGTGAAAAGCCAAGGACATTGCTGTTGCATCTTCTAATCTGGCAGGTGATTTACTGGAGCATGCCCTGCCAGCCCGCTGGACCATTCACACCATGGACTCGCGCTCGCCTTTCTTGGACCGCTAGCAACTCACGGCCAGTGCACGAGATTGGGGTGACCCTCACATCATGGAAGAGTCAATTTTCTACGCCATAGTGTCTGTTCTACGACTGAAAGAGCACGAACGTGCTTACGACACAAATTGCAACAGTGTATTTAAATTTAGAAAGTCAAACTGCGAATAAAACCTAGGTAAAAAGAAAGTGATTCTCTGATTGATGTAGAGATTTAGTGAAGACAAATAATGAATGAATGATAATGAATCAATTGATAAGCAATTAAAAACCAATATTTTAAAAAGTGGTATTTGTATTTGATGTTTCTTTGATGCCATCCTTTTTTAAGTGACGCAATTTTTTTCCCGAAATTCGAAAAGAAATTTAGACTAGTTAGTCAAAATATTATATGCCTGAGTAGAAAGCGAGATTAGTTTCAAAATGATAAAAATTAACAAATTGAAACTCCTCCATTTACAAAAAGAAAGAAAAAAAATCCGTTCTCTACTGTAGAACTGTATGAAAAGAATTCATGCTTTACTCGGACAAGAAATTGTGCACTCAAATGTTGACTTATCATGATACAGCATGAATGTCTACAATATAATGGCAATAACTTACAATTAACTGCAGTACAAAGATCTTAGTAGGTGTGCTTTATTTTAAGACATCGTACATTTCTCAAAGCAAATTCTTTTATCCTTCTAATAATCGATGAAACATAAAAGACTTAGCTATGGGCATTGGTGTTGCCTTAAACAATCTGAATTTCGGTTTTCCTCTATTAACACATTGTAAAAACGAGTTTTTCTCTACTTCTAGAAAGAATAGACAACAGTTCTGCTTTTTCGAAGAGTATTATTTCTCAGAATCTTTAAGGGAAGCGATTCGATTGCTTAAAAATCCTTTCACATCCAAGGATTCTATGGAACACAAGTATGAGTTCAGTGTTTTGATTAAAGGAGAAAAAAAGAATGAATTTCATTTTCTAGTCCCAAACATTTCAGTAGGATGAAATTTTAGGCTTGATGATTTCTATATCAGCTTTTTGTAGAAGGAATATCAGCCTAAAAGTACCACCATCGTTTAAAAATGGGAATTATTTATTGTATCATCTGCATTTCTATAACACTATTCTGCCATCGTTTCAAAAACATGGTTAATATATTCATAATATTACAGCAAAATAATACTAGTTTTAATTATACGATACTGGCTTTAATTTTAAAAAGGCAGAAATACAATGTTAATTTTGAAAATTAAAGATTTTGAAAATATAAATTTAGTTTTTTTTAATTACAAGCTATATTAAGAAAGCCAATTCCAAAATTAAAATGATTACAGAGCATTTCAACATCGAATGAAATGCAAAGATCTTTTGAATCAGGCATTGGATAATAAATATACCCAAATAAAATTGATGATCGTGAAAGGGTACTTTTGTGGATTTTAAATTAGTGTAAAAATGGTGTAGATATTGTACTTCATTAATTTTTTATTAATTAGAAATCTAATATTTTTTAAAACTTTTTAATGGCCGAACAGGAGAACCTCTGCCTCTGCCTAAGCTCCAGGTAATGTGATTCAACGTATTGCTACAGCACGAAGGCGGAATGTTAAGAATGAACACAACGGTCTATCACTAGCCATGATGTATTTGCCATAGGCGTATGGCTTTTCACTGGTATGGAAGGAGAGTCTTCACTTATCCACGAACTCCTCACTTAACACACACTAATGGGAAACCCCTTTTTAGTAAGCGTTTACCAACTAAGAAGTAATCAGGTGCAACTAAGAAGTAATCATAATGAAGCTGGTAGTCCTGAAAGGCAGATTTTTACATATTATATTGTCACGTAGAACTATAGTATAGAACTCAATGACACACACAAGAGGTAGAGCTAAACCAATTTATTAACAGAACTTAGAAAGAACCCAGTAACTGACAAATCTTCTGCTTTTATACAAGCAGAGGACGTTCCAGAATACTTGTCTGGTAAACTAAAGAAATGTCCAGTATCTTCTGGAACATGAAATAAAGGAAAACATAAAATCAAGGAATTAAGTATTTACATATACTATTAATCACATTGTCTCTAGCGGGATTCGAACGCAGGTCTCTTGATCATGAGACTAGTGCCATGACCATTCGGCCATGGAGATTCGACTGTCTTTCTTCAATGCGGCAATATTTAGCGTATTGTGTGTTTTGCATATTGTTGTACAAAACGCTAACTAAAAGACATTATGGCCAAGGTTTTTTTGTAATAGTGAAGGTTTTTATAAAATCTACACCATTAACTAGACAAACAAACCTGCATACACACTAAAAGTTATTCAAGGTAAGAAGCCCTTTAGTGGCCGTTTGAATTTGGAAACAAATATTTTCCTTTATTTGCTTGAACAACACCCATCTCTTTATTAAGCCACTCATAAAATTTCACAGTTATCTGATGAATACTTAAACTGTTGGCAACTCTGAATAAGAAAACTTTCATTATGGACATTTTGTAATTGTCATGATCTTGTTGAAAATTTATACTTATCCTACAGGACCTGGTATTCATAGGTCTAGTTAATCATAATACACAGCTCTGATGGCAGATAGGTTAGAACTAAAGAACTCGAAATATTATAATGAACTCTAAATTATAATAAACGATACTTCTTCCCAGTACACACTCATACTGAACATCTATTCAATATGGGTATGGACTTTTCTGAAAACCAATTCTCTCACATTTTGAAGAACACATTTTTCACTGAATCAAAAATGACTATCTCGTACTCGATTAACTTTTTCACTACCATTTGCCAGTAAAAAGTCTAGGACACTTAATAAGCAGAACAGATCAAATGTAAAGATAAGAGAATTGCTCTGTACCACCTTGCTGTTACACTTTTCAAGGGATCAGAGGAATAGTAGAGTAAATTGAAGGGGAAAGGGAGAGAAATGTGAATCTCAGGAAAGTTATCATTAATTAAGTTTAATTAAAGATAATTAAGTTAATCATTAATTA
>JAPMOR010063921.1:1337837-1387262 GCA_026543865.1 Argiope aurantia
GTGTGTGTGTGTGTGTGTGTGTGTGTGTGTGTGTGTGTGTGTGTGTGCGCGCGCGCGCGCGCGCGCAAGCGCGTAGAGAAAGTGAAAAATTTGTAAACAAATTTCTCTTGAATCTGTATCGGAAAATATTTTCTGTACAATAATGACGGTGTTGGTTAATCTTTAATTTTTATTATTGGCATATTTTATTTCAGCAAAAAGGCTACGCAATGTTGAAAATAAATGCATAGTATACAAAATAAAAATTAAAGATTTTTTTAAAAAATGTTGACGTGACTACATGCAATAAGACGTTGATGACGTGATAAATATTTGTCTCTGTCTCCATTAGGGGCATTTGTATAGACGTTGGACAAGCCCAGTGAAATGTTTAGAATAATTTGACGTTTAAACTTTATAAAGCAGATTATTATGTAAACTCAATTATCGGAAATAAATTGAAATTAAATATAATCAATATTTTCAGTGAACATGGTAGTCCGTGAAGGCAGCTTATGTAGTATTAAAATGAATAATTTTTCTAATTACTTTGTTTTGGAAGGCACCATGCCGCAAAATGCATTATAGCGGCATTTATTAAGTTTTGATGAAAATTGTGATCTTTTTTCGTCGAATTCCTTTTCACATCCAGCCTTTTTTGTTAAATAAAGCAGGCAAGGATTTATAAATATTAAGAGGTTATTAGGAATGTGAGGGTAGAGGTTTCGTAATAGATTCTCTCTTTCCTCCATGTATAAAGGTCATAAAAGCTGTTGTCTTTGGTCAAAGATTCTTGTAATGATGTGATGCGAATACATGAGGAGTAATAGTGACGTCTTCAGTCAGCCGAACTCTTCATCAATTACCAATGACTCAAAATTACGAGTCCTACTCTTAAAAATGCACTGGAAACTTTAAAATGATCATTGAAATTAATCATTAAATCTCTTATGTAATTGAAAACGTTCTCTTTAAAACGTTATATTCAGTTCTAAGAACATATATAAAATATTTTAACAGAATGTATATTTATGAGTATATTATATAATATGCTATGCTATGTCCAAAAACTGAAATATTGTGAAGATATTAATTTTTAAAGGAGGATAGATTAATCACAGATTAAATGTTTTCAGGTGTCTACAAATACAATTCATGTCTACCTCACCATTATGTTTCATTTTTGGAGACATGAAGCGCAGAAAGCACTTATGTAAGTGCTAACCAAACGAAGAGACAATAGAAGTATAACACTTAAACATTGCACCAATTGAAAAATCATCCTTAATGGCATAGAACATTTCAATTTTTCTGTTCGAAAATCTGAATCGGCACAAGGGCACCTTCGTTTTGGAGACAATTACAAAACAATAGTTTCTCCCGCGACCACCACCCGCGGAACGGACAAATCGAGCTAATGAAAAGACGGGCCGACCACCAACACTTTTCCCAAATCGCTGTCATTCTGCATAGGCAAAGAAAAAGTAAACCGACGTCATTACCAAAAAATCTTCCACAGTCACACACATTAAAACTGTTCGCGCTCACACACTAATGGACCGTGCCCGGTGGGGAGGGGTGCACGTGCAACTAGTGACATCACGAGCTTCGCGATTGGCCGCCGTGGACCTCGCAGCTGTCTCTCTCGCCTTAATTGTTCTCTTCCTTATTATATCTAATAGAATCACGTTAGTGGAGTTTCGGCCGGGCTTATTGAAGCTTCAGATCCACCCCTGCCGAGTTGTCGAACCCTGGTTGTGCCTTTTCCCACCCCGATAACGGTCAAAGTGGTTGAATTATTCGAACAAATCAAGGGGGGAGATCACGTGGGCCATAATTACTCTCTTTCCAACAACAGTAGCTCATGGTATTACGCAGATGTAATATTAACAGATTATTCCAGACCTTGTGTGATTGTAGGTTAATCATGTGACCTTCAGTGCTGATGATGGTCTTCATTATACCTTGTTCGATGCTTTAACATAACAGCCAAAGAAGTCTAAATTTGATGAATGTTTTCGTCACAGGGCTTTTCAAACTTAAAGAAAAAACTTTGTTGAAAAAATAGTTAAATGCACAATTTATAATTTACATAATAATATATAATCTATAAACTTTAATGATAAAGTGGCCGGTCAATTCAAAGATATACATTGATGTAAAACATGAATGATACACTGATGGAAAACCTTCTCAATAAAAAAAAACATTCCAAAAAGAACAATCAACTATTTTTCTACTGCACGACGTTTTCAATCCGAATGTCATAAGCGGGTCGCAAGGTTTTTCTGTTTTGTACATTAGTGATAATTACATATATACAGGATTATATAATGAATAACTATACTGTATCTGAATTTTGTACATAAAAATAGAAAATTAAGGCTAGAATTTTTACCTTTCACTGTAGAATCCAAAAATATCCCAATTAAAAAAGCAAATTAATTGAACAACTAAAATTAACATGGAATGAATCAAGAAAATAATAAATGGAGTAAAATTAATTCTACAAATAAATTTATTAAAATGCAACCGAGTTCTCAGAAAAAGAGGAAGATCAACATTTAGGTGGACACACTACCTGGAGAAAGACTTGAAAACTATTAAGATGATAAACTGGAAAACCTTCGCCAAGAATTGGGTGGCATAGAATTCTGAGAAAGGCCAGCACCCATCCGAGACTGCCATGCCAGTGAAGAAAAGATAACTTAAGATGAATAAATAAAAGGAATAGGGCAGACTTGTGTGGGCATGGAGTACAATTCAGCAAGAATTGATAAGTCTTGCAGAGCTTAAATAAAAATACAGCTATTTATTAAACGTAATAGATATATAATATCTTACCATCGCTGTAAAAATAACGCAACGTAAACATTAGAGAAAATTGAAAATCCTGTCCTTAAAAAAATTGATCTATCAAATAGCACTAAATGTCAAAAGTTGTATGTTCAGTAGAGTATCATTATTTGATTTTTTCAGAATTTTTATCAAATTTAATCTTTCTTTCCCACAATCTCAAAATTTTACTTCTTATGAGACAATACACGTGTTTTATCATTAGCATCAATTATATCTAATTACGCTGGCCCAGCTTATGGCCTAGCTTAAAATAGACAATTTCTTTTATTATAAACTATTAATTGTAACATAAAATGCTAAGTAATCGTTGTCATAACTATTATAAATACATGCAACCTCTCGCTGATTTCACCAAGCACTCACAATTTGCCACATGCAAGAGATTACATATTGAATATTAGTTTCATGCACTTAAAACTTCCCTATCTTGCTACTACTATTTACATTCATTTATAAGTTCTCTTAAGTTTATAATCTGCTTTTACCGTGAAAGGTGGTATGATAACTTTGTCAACAATTCTGGATCTGATGAAGCCATCTCTGACAAGGCTTCCAGAGATTACTGGAAGCCTTAGTCAGTACTAGAATTCTTTTACTCTTTTCAAAACCCTCTCTGTCAATAATTATTCAAAAATTTGCATCAACTTTTTTTTTATAGTTGACACCAGGAAGTAATGCTGAAACAAAAGCGGTAGCTAGTCAACTAGTAAAGGCTTTATTATCGAATGTTCTTGTAAATATTATGAATTTTAACTTTACGTGGGCAGGGAAAATTTGAGATACTTTTGTCATCAGCAATAACCGTGCTTGTTCACACCGTAATAATTTTCTCTATTACTTCTGTTTTAAATCTAATTACATCTGTTCAAGATTTCAATGGTTCTTGTTCTTCTGACAGAAGTTAACTGAGTGATTTTTTTTTTTATAAAACTTGGTCATACTCTTTACTTGCAGCTATTTCTTGAAAGCTTTTGCAGATCAAAGTACCAATTAGTTAATGCTCCCTCAGATCTTTGGTTAATTATAAATTACCTTTCTTATAGTGGCACTTTCTATGATTTCTCACACCGACACAATCTGACATTTATGTAATTGTAAATTGCAATATCTAAGATTTTTTTCCCTTGCTTCTTTTATGCAGGTTTGGATTTCACTTCCGAAATGTGAAACATCTCTTTGATTTGAATAAAATTTAAGAAGTTTTAATAGCCTTTAATAACTTTCTTTATCAATGTAACCGTTTTTGCCTAATGAACTGTAATTGAAGATTTGAAATCAGAGGGTTGTTTTTCCCCCTCCATTTTAATAATGATGTCTAGATACATTTCAATGATATTGGTTTTTCAAAATGCAAAATAGTCCGATAACAGTACAGCAATATATCTTTAGGCATTAGTAAAACAGCTGAAATCATTTGGGCTGTTGATAAAACTTAACACGGTTTTTAATCTGAGCCATAATTTTTGATTTCTAAATAAATTTAAGGAACCGATAAATAAACACAAATTTAATACATTACTGATAAAAGAAAAACTTTAAAAACTGAAACCAAACACACAATACAAAACCTCTACAATGGAAAGTGCGGATGTCAAATCGCAAACAAAGCCAAGCTATCGAATTGCCAAGTATTATGGTTCCAGACAAAATTTTCTATTACATGCTATTTATAAATCCATATATAGGGACTTAAGAGTTACCTTAAAGAGAGGACCCTTAAAAGAGTTTACCAAAGTCAGTGTAATTAGAAATATTTTGGTCAAAACTATAAATATAAAACACTTAAAAAATTAAAAATTGAGATTATTGGAAGAAATGAAGATGATTTCTTCAAACATTCTTAATAAATTCAGTAGCACTGTAATCAAGACTATATATTCAGTATAACTATAGTATGGATTATATATTCAGTATTATAATACAGACTATTGATATAGATTATAAAAATAATTGATATAGACAGTTTATAGACAACTTTTGACACTTAGTAAGATTTGATTAAACAAATTGATTATTCGATACATCCTAGTAATCATAGCAAAAATACACATAAATATAAATCCAACATCAATGTATGAATGCACATCGTCGTTCAAAATTTTATATAAACTACTTACTGGTGAAATCGATTAGTATACCTTTTATTTACTTTTTTTTCGTATTTTAGAGTCAGGCATTTGATATACTGTAACTTTAACTTCATACTACATTTCCTTAACATTATGGTTCAAGATAATTTACTGAAAAAAATTTATTAGCAATCAAAATTTTTATTTCAGAAGCAATTTACTTAACTACATACTATTATATAAATTCACCAACACTCACCGGAGTATGCATTGCATTCTAGTCTGTACCTTAGAGCATGTGCGTGCGCGCACCTGCTGACAAGTACCATGTAGATATTATGATAAAAATTTTAATGTCAGCTCATTATAAGTAAATGAGAGAAAAAAAAGTAACTTAGTCTCAGAAATAAGAGTACTTTTAATTACTAAACAATTATTTTAATTTCCGTGCCAATAATTTTACAGAAAAAATTATACTATTATATTTAGATTATGAGATTAGAAACAACTATTTGAATGTAAAAAATTTTAATAAAAATGTACGATAGTAAATTTTTTTCGTGAATAAACAATTGAAGATTGAATTGAATGTTTCTACCTTTTCCACTTGTCACATAAAATAATTTCATAGTTTCTTCTCCGCATTTTTGATATATCATTGCAGGCAATTAAAATTCCTGGAATAAAATATATGCACGTGATTTATATTTAGACCAAGAACTGAATATTATTTACTAGCGGCTGCACCCGCAGCTCCGATTGCGCCTACTTATTTCATATGCAAGAAGGAAAAAAAAACCGCGGATTATATATATATATATATATGCAAAAATTTCTTTGAGTTCCTTCCCCCCACACACTGCAGAATATGGCTGCGTACAATCTGGTCATGGGAGAAAGTTTCATTGTAGCTTTATAATAGATTCAATCTTAACTTAAAAGATAAACAATATCAATTTAATGACTTTTTGGCTCACATACTTGATCATTTCTTTTTTTAAAAACAAAGACTAATTGAGATCTTTAGCAAAAAATGCAATTTTTCTAATGCAAAGAAATTAAAATTAATATAGTACGTCAAAAATCTTCAATCATTGAAGATAAGTTTATGGATGCGCTTATTAAAAAGTTTATCTCCAAAAAGCATATTTAACAGATGATATTAATTTACGATTAAGATAATGCTTGTTCCTTAGGTTTATTATGCGTTGAATTTTCAAAGAGAATATGGTCAATGTCATTTTCTTGATTGAAAAAGTGTCAATAATTGTTATCATCGAGTCTAAATTTATTTAGTAGGGCGGGATCAATAACTATTCGGATAATTGTGATTATTTATCCAACCCTGTTAATTTCTCGGCTTAATAACCATGTTAATCCGGCAGATTAATTAATATGGTTATTAATACGGTTAAGTTATTAAGTCTTTGTTGTTATTAAGTCCTCTATTTTTGCTCAGATACGTACATTTATATCTCTTACTATATATATATAAATAGAGTAAGGGATAAAATGGAAAGAAATTCCTTTGAATTTCTTGTTGCTTGTTATTTTGATAAATTTGGCATGTATTTGGAAGTGAAACTTTGATAATGTGCGGTCATATTTTCAACTGCAATCCTTTCAATGTATAGATTCATCTTTGTGACCTTTTTTTTTTTTTGCGAGAGAATACGCCATTTCATTCGAAGAAATACTGAATGTCCTGAAATTAAAACAAACAGGATTTTTTGGTTAATTTTGCTTTACTTAAGATTTTTTTAAATCTATTTTTTGAATAATTCTCAGTAATTTGGAAAATGAACTTTTCAAGGCTTCAAAGAAAGAGAAACTAACTATCAGCAGCAGTATTTTTTCTTTTTCTTTTTGGAACTGAGAGATCATCAGTAGTTTGACAGATCGCTAAAGATTCAACCATAAAGACAAGAATTAATGGAATGAATTCGATAAGAGAAAGATAATGGTAATAAAATGTTTAATTGTAATAATTAGTTTTAATATCAACTGCTACTAAATCAAAATTCCAGCATTTCAATTTTTAGATAGCTCGCACGTAATTAATTTTTATAGAGTAATAAGGAGCATAAATTCAATAACAGAAACAGCATTTTTATATATGTATATTTAATATATTTTAAAAGGAAATACATTTTAAAATATATTTTAAAAAGAGAAATTTTTTTCACTTTCATGCTGAAAAACAATAAAATAACTTATTAAATTTAGAGCAATTATTAATCGAAATTTTAAATAATTATAAATGCTGAATTTTTCGGAAGCAGAATTGAGCCACCACATTTTCAGATAAAACTTTTGAATTATATATAAAAAAATGCCATAAACAAAAAAAGTAAATATATATTAAGAAAAATAGGAATGAAAAATATAATTCTAAATAACAATTTAAGAAAGTTCTTATCCTTTCATAAGTTATGCAAAATTATTCCCTTAAACCTTATTAATTAAATTTATACTATTATCTTCCGAATCATTTGAGGCTGAATTTTAAACAAATAAAATTTTTATCATTTTCATATAAACTTGAAGAAACATACTAGCAGACAATCTTTTTATGATTACTTTTTTTATTTTCATAATTTCAAGGATGATTGATTCTTGACTATTGAGTTACATCAGTATCTCTAGAATAAATTTGTTGTTTATTACAATACTGTCGCATTGAAGAAAGACAGTCAAATCTCCATGGCCGGATGGTCATGGCGCTGGTCTCATGATCAAGAGACCTGGGTTCGAATCCCGCTTGAGACAATGCGATTAATAGTATATGTAAATACTTAATTCCTTGATTTTATATTTTCCTTTATTTCATGTTCCAGAAGATACTGGACATTTCTTTAGTTTACCAGACAAGTGTTCTGGACTTTTCTTACCGTCTCCAGCAGAGTATTCTGGAACTTTCTCTGCTTGAATAAAAGCAGAAGATGTGTCAGTTACTGTATTCTCTCAATTCTGAGTTCAGTTAATAAATTGGTTTAGCTCTACCTCTTGTATGTGTCATTGAGTTCTATACTATAGTTCTACGTGACAATACTTTCTATTCAAGAAAATAAATAATAACAAACAACAAAGTTCAACTCAAATTGATAAATAAAATTAATATCAAAAATTTCTTATCTAATTAACCCTTTAAAGGGTCATTTTTTTCTAGTCTTAATATGTTAAAATATTTTTAGGCTTGAAATTAGAATAAGAAAAGGGATTCATTTAGCTTATTAAATTTAATTTGGTTAATTAATAATTAAGTAACAAATCAAGACGCATCATTTTGTCTGAGATAAAGAACTGAAGCATCTAAGTTTCTGACTTACTAAAAAAAATTTGTCAGAACTTATGCCAATCTACATAATTTCATACAAAGATTGATAAATTTGGTGGGAAGCATACTTCCCACGGCCCTAGAAAGGGTTAATGAAAAATAGTTTTCTGTATATAAAAATTACGATTATTTATATTTAAAACGATACGTTTTCATAAATAATGATTCAATAATCTTCATTAATCTAATCAATACACGACTGGCGTCTGACTATGTGAAATTAACAAATATTAACTATGCAGTATAATGATCATTTTTTTATTGTTTTTTCTTTGAGAATACAGTAACTGATGTAATTATCTGATCTTAGAAGAATGTGTTATATCGCACATTTAAGAGATATCTGAGAATGAAGATTGGTATTTTAAGCAGGCAAATATTACGATTTGAAGATCTGTTCCGATGGAATTCAAGCAAACAATTGGTTAGATAAAGAATCATTCCTTCTTGAAAATATGCAATCTTTCCGGATCACAATGCGATAGAGATTTATTTTTGTAGAGATGTCTAGAACAAGATATTTAGCGCGCCAATTGTCATGCATGACGAAGGATATTTCGATTGGTAGTAGGGTTTATACAAGAACCGACTTTTTGAAAAATCGGTTTTCGAATTTTTGTCAAAAAATAGAATAGGGAAAAATATTTTCCCCAAGTTATATAAAATAAAAAACGAAATCAATATCAAATTCAATAAAATTAAAGATTACATATACATATTATTTACACAAAATAACGAAAACTTAAGAATTTTGAATAATATTTGTATTGTTTTCACTAATTTTAATTTCTCCTAAGAAAATAGAATTTTAAAAAACATAAAATATTGACTGAACGGTGGCTAAGTCTTAAAGATAAGTCTAATTTTGGACACAATATTGCCTGAAATTGAAAATACTCGTAAAATCAAACTCAGTAGTTAGTGAACATTTGTTATTTGATGCCATGAAAAACTATAAGATTTTTGTTCTTTTATTCGTTGCCTCAAATAATGAAAATTCAGCTTTCATTGTCTTTGGATTTGCAAGTGTTTCTTCAGGGTCTTCCAGAAACTTATGAATTAATTTTTCCATGGCTTCTTATAAAACGAGTAGTTTCTTCGATGTGCTCTTCATTAGAAACGGTTTCCACATAAGAATTGGGAAATATTCTAGACAATATCTTTACAGATAAATTAATAATTTCGGTTTTTGAAACTAAAGAAAGTACACTAGATTTCTTCGCTGAACTGCAAGCGTGCGAATACAGAAAAAGAGTCACTAATTCTACTTTATTGAATTCGTTCTTCTAAAGCATATAATAATTTCAAACTTATTTCAGTATTCAGATTTTAGTTTATTTATTTAACAGAAATTCAAATATACCTACACTTGTTAATAAATTCGCATCTCGTCGCCTTAAGCCCCCAGCTGCTAGACAAATCTGTCCCAACCATTTTTTTTTTGTGTGTGTGTGAAGAATTGGAATATTCAGGTGTTCCGGAAAACTGATTTCTTACTTTAAAAACCGGTTTTCAAATGTGACAAATTTACTTAAAAAATCCGGTTTTTCAAACCGGGTTTGAAAAACCGTCAAACCCAAATTGGTAGATTTTAACAGCAGTGTTTTTTAGAGTAGTCAATAATTCGGGTACATTCAAAAGATGACATTTCTTAACTTGAATTTCTGAAATTTTATACTTTCATTTAATGAATCCTTCATTACAAGAAAAAAAATCATCAAAATCAATGAAAGATGAATAATTATAACAGGTTCAATTAAAAAGATATTAGAGTGCAACAGAACCAAAATACTCTGTAATCAATATTAAACAAAATATTGATTGTAAAAATTCAGGAGAATTGCTACAAAAATTCAGGAGCATGACTTCAGAATTACTACCAAAAATCAGAAGCAACACAAGCTCTCGACTGGAATCCATAATAATATTTTAAAATATCCACTTTCGTCACTATTATCTTTTTTACTTCGTAATCAAAACTATTTTTTTTACAGAAATAATTTTGGATATAAATACTTGGGGATAAAACGATTTTGATCCTTATACAGGAGTACAGAAAAAAAATATTTAAAGTTATGATACCATAATGATTTTTGTGCAATTTTTTTTATGATTTTCGCAATCTTTCTTGCATTTTTTTTTTTTACTATAACAATGGTAATTCGCCAACAAATAAATGTATTTAACATTTATTTTGTGAATGCCCTTCCACAAGTAAACAAATATAATGAGTAAGAAATAAAATAAATTTTCTTTGGATGTATTAAAAACAAATCAAATAAATTATGATAATTACAAAGGAATATAAAATATTCAATAAATGTAAATGGCAACATATATGTTAATTTTTTTTTTAGCATGGTCCTAGAAATTTCGCAGCATAGTAAAACAAATCGAACGCGTATTTAGTAAGAAAAAAATATGTTCCTTTTATCCTTAAAAGATTTTATTTAAAAATATCTTACAGATCTAAATTTTCGTAAAATTGTCCGATTTCACCTTTCTAAAATGCTACATTATTTTTAGTTATAGTATCCAATGTGTGCATCAAATATTCCAGGAGGCCAAAAATGTAGAAATTAAAAATATATATATTCAAGCACAATTTTTTTCTATGGCGACAGTAAAACTTTTCGTATTTTTACTTTGCATGTTAAATTCCTGAAATTCTAGAAAGTTAATTTAACGTAAAATTCAACAAAAGATGCTTTATTGACGATAGCTTTTTTTTCATGTGTTGATTTTCCAGCTGGAAGGATATGCTGGCGCGGAAACTGTTTTACAGAAAACTCTTAATGGGACAGGAAACCGGTTGGTACAACTTAGGAACAAGGAAAAAAAACTAGGAGATAGTTACAAGCCCATTTCCTCTAACGAAAACACTTTTGCAATAAATGATTTCATGGCAAGGATTAAATGCTCACGCTTTCCACACTGGTGAAATGTAACTATTTAATCGGTAACCTCTATTTAAGTTGTTCTGAAGAAAGCTGAATCTATGTTTCATATTTAAATCTTAATCAAACTTCTAATCCAATTCAATCTTTTTAATAAGTGTTTTAGGGACATATTGCTTCCTAGAGATTAAATAATAAAATTTGATTAAAAGATAGAAAAATTCTTAAAGCAATTTCTGAAAATAAATAAAATTAGTACTTATTTTTAAATTCGACGACTCAAGAAGAATGAATTTCTTCCCAAGGTCCATACTTCAGAACTGGAAAATATAAACAAGAAATTATGGGAGTAATTATTGTCGTTATAATAATTTTTTTTGTATACGACAATTTTCTTTCTATATGAGCATAACGATATGTTACGCAATTAGATTAATAAATAGAACAGCTCATTCAGAAGTTTGAATAATCGCATGCAATATTCGTGTAAAGCATTCATTGCTTCGATTATCATTTAATAAAAACTGAAAATTTTCTATGTCCTTATTCTCGCTTCTCACCTAGTTTATTGATGTTTAAATGACAGATTTAATTCACCCTAATTTATTTTTTGGTTAATCAAAGTTTATTGATATTGAATCCTAGTTTATTTATTGATATTAAATTAATCCAAATTTTAAAAAGGTTAGGTGCTTTTTTAATAATAGTAATATTTAGTTACCGATTAAAAATTTCATTGTATGACATTTATTTCAGATTTCCCATTCCTTAGTAATAAAAAATCGGTAAATTTCACATGAAACCTATGACTTTGATGCTTTCGAATTCTTTTACTTTAGATTAAAAAAATCATAATTTAATAATTAAACCAGTTAGAAACTTTCATCCAGAATTTAATAGTTTTTTGGAATTCAATAAAATTACGATAACATTTGCATCCCACAGATATGGATCATAAATAAAGAATTGATACAATAAAGCGCTAAGTTATGAAGACAAGCAAAAAAGCTAATTTCACATTAACCGATAATAGCGATCAATTTGGCTTCTAATACCTTTATAAGCACAGCCGGCTTCTAAACTCGTATCGAATTAAAAGAGATTTTCCTAGAAAAAAAGACACAAAATAGAGTTTACAACATTTCTTTCAATATATAGAACAGAAAACAATGTGAACGAAGCTTTGAATGGAATTATCCATAGGATTTCAATTAGAAATGTGACAGACTAAAGTTATTCTCTACCTTGAAGCTGAGTACAAGCAAACGGCCACCTAGCTTTGTTATGCTCTTTGATTAAATCATATGAAAAATCTGTTCATGTATTCGGAATGAATACATGAACAGATATAGGCCAATTCCATGAGAAGTCATCATTTTAACTATAATAGATATAAAAGCTAAAACAACAATGTACTGTCGTATAAGTTTTGACAGATCATAGCCTCCAGTAAATTGTCCGTAAGAAGTTCATTGAACAGATCAATAATTTCTATCGGAAAATTTTAACCATCATGGCAACAATTTATTTTTTTTTTATTTGAGTTCATTTTCCAATAAAGTGAATGATAAAATTTTCACTCCTCATAAAGCCACAAATACATTCAATGATTTTTTGTCTCAATTAGTGAATTAATATACAATTTACCCTTCAAAAATTTGATCTATTTTGAAGTGATAAAAATATTATCTGGATTGCCTAAATCTATTTGTCTACCTTCTAATTGATCTCCATTGAATCATTTCATCGCACATTGTTCTCTCTTTATATCCCAAGAAATATTGCGAATTCCAAATCGTAAACTTTTTTTCGAAAGAGAAAAAATTATTTTACTCAAGAAAGAATATAGAATAACGATACCGTTGCAATCGCAAAAGAAAAATCAGCCTTCTTGAGCGCTTATTAATTAAACTCCCAGACAGCAGAGGCTCCGTGTCGTATCAGCTAGTTTAATTGTCTTTAATTGAGATATTATACAATCAGTTTAATTATGATTAAACAATAGCCATGTAATCAGTTTGATTATGTAATTATTTCAAATAGCAACTTAAGAATGTATTTATATAAACTAAATTAAAAATAATTTCAATTTGGCTCTCAGAGCCAAATTTGTTTTTTCTCCTTATTTCAATCTTTTATACTTAGCATAGTTGGAAAATCAGAAAGAAAGTGATTGACCTTTTCATTATAATTACAGGATATTAATGTCTAATTCTTTCATGTATATTTTTGATCATTTAAATTTATATATAGAAATCGGTACTTTTTCCGTTAGCCGGACGCAAGCGAAAAATTGCCAAATAATGTAGAATTCCGCCAAATTTCTTACGCCAAATTCGCATTTCGTTCACAATCCGTTAGCAGGGCGCAAACGAAAAATCGCCAAATTTGCGTTTGGTTTACAATTGGCGACATTTGCGCCCGGCTAACGGAAAAGTACCTAGAAATCATAAAATTCGAAAAAAGATTTCGACTTATTTGGAATCTCATTTTCATCCAATTTGAAACAAAACTCAAAAGCTGCTATAATTCAGCTCAAAAATGACATGTTAAATCAGAAATTAAAACCGAGTTCATTAACATTTTTTACATGAAATAATCTTATTAATCAAAGGTTACTATTTCAGCATTAATAAACAATAATGGTTTTATCAAATGAATTTATTAACTTGAAAACTACTGAAATTATTTGGAAAATTCCTGCTTAAAATGCTTGTATTATTCCTGTACTTTCAAATTAAACTTGCTAAAATGAAGGAAGCCACTTCACTAGAACTTCAGATAATAATTTACAAGCAAACAACATTTGTTTTTAATTGTCTTGTGGTAACATTCCAACAATCGACTTATAAAATATCTCTACGGAATAATCAAGCTCTTGAAGCTTTTGATATATCTCCGAGATTGTAAATGTCTTATTACAAAAACGAAATAACAGAAAATCGCTTCTAAAATAATCTTTAGTAAATAATGCATTATTTATTTGCATGCAATATTATAAAACATGCAGAAAATTTTAAAAAATGATGCAAAATATACTAAACAATTAACTGCTGAGCATTATGGGGTTAAATTTCGATTCTTGTATAAAATGTTGTAATAATGCGCAAAGTCGTAACTAAATAAAACACCAATTATGAAAGGTTATATGAAAAAAATGAGAAATTACAACCTATGCTAATTACTTACATTAAGAGAAATCTATTAAAGTTATAAATGTCATCGTTTTCATTGCGACTGCCATAAAAAAACTTAAGCGATATTCGTAACAACATATCCAATGTTACGAATGTTTGAAGTGGTGACAAAAGCATTTGATCTTTTATGTAGCCATTTAGGAAAAAAATAAAGCACATCAGGGCTACTTGGAAAAGGCGATTGGAGATATCTTGCGCTTCCAATCCTTCACTGTGGCAATGTTTTATTGAAGCATCTTCAAGCAGATAACAGTCTGGCGACATCTCTCGCCAAGGAAATAAAACTTCAGTACATCCTCCTCACAATAATTTGAAATAAGACGCTATTTTTGAGGACATACAGCCTCTCAAATTTGAGATTTTACGTTGCAATTACTATTTGCATTTACATTTTCACAACATATATATGAATAAAGCGATGAATGTCAGCAAAGTTTTGCAAATTGAAAATAATAAGTTTCAAATGTAAATGCCATTAATTTTGACTTCTCAATGCTAAGCGGGTAATATAATTATAATTAATGCCTCATTTTTCTTTTTTTTTTCATTTCTTCGTAATTTTTTTAATATAAATATAGTGAAAATTTATATAAATGTACAATTATTTGACTTAAAGAACGGTTTATCAATAAAAATTTATATATATCATTGATGACTAAATTTGAAAATTATGTGCAATATAATTAAATGCATCTAAATAGTTTCAATCCCTAAATACAATCAACTTTCATCTACCACATATTTTATATTTAAACTTACAATAATTTAAATAGAAAAAGGACAATTTTACAAACCGAGAATTTTCATTCTTTTCTTATTCGTTCATGTTGGATTGTATTAGGAAATTTTAAATTTTCATTCATGGTGAAATGAAATTTTTTAAAAATCATTTTGAAGTTCACATTTTCTTTCTCCTTAGTTTATTTTGAAAATATTAATAGAAATTTAATAGCAGAAATCATGTTTGAAAATCAGAGACTAAGAATGCTGTGATTGAAAGGAACTGACAACATATAAATAAATATATTAAAGCTCCATGGATGTACTATCAATCCCTTGATGAACAAATGCATCAATAGTCAATATTTTCAAAATTTCTTATTTTTTTAAAATACTTAGTAATCTTGATCAAATATTGAGTGCCAGTGCACATCAAAATTAGTGACACAAAATTCAAAGTGCATGTCATTATTTAACTTAATAAAAACCAATTAAAGTCTAACCAGTCTTTAAAAAAAGATTATGATGTCATGCCCCAGTTTAATAAAGACAAATTATAATTAGTAATTAGACCGATGCACTGCAAGTATCTTATCTTTATACAAAAGTGGTTTAATATCGAAGAGAAGTATATCAAGTTGAAGTCGTTCATACAAGATATAATTTAAGAGGAAAAGAACAAAAAATTAGAGCCACATAAGTCATTTCAAATAAGAAAAATAACACTGGTATGTTTGGCATGTTTTGATAAGATGACATCTTTTCAATTTTGAGAGAAATCAAGCTTCTACAAATTTTACTTAAAAGTTTAACATCTTATTAGATATTTTAATACTATACTGTTCAATTTAATTTTTGTTAATTATAAATAATTAAAAAGAAATTGCTAAATTTATGTAAAGATTGATTGAGAATTCTCTAAGAATATGACATTAAATATGACTTTATGATAAAAGAATATAACTTTAGCTCCGTCAACAATATGCATGCAAAATATACAAAATTCAAGTCTTCCAAGCTTGTGACATTAAAGCAGAATATCTTGAGAATGTTTGACAAAATCAGAATAAAAATTTATTTCATAGTTCTTAAAACTTATTTAAACTCATTTTTCGGAGACATAATTTTGATTGTACAACATTCGTAATTAAATGTAATGCATAAAAATAATTCGATTTGATCAAATTATGAAAGAGTCTTAAGTTGTCGAAATTTGGATCTGTAAATACCAAATCAAAAACATGGCCTGAAATTCCTCAAGAAATTATTGTAAAGGTAAATATTGTTAAATTTATTTATTGAAAATAGAAAATTTCATTACAGCACTTTGATGAAATATGGCTATGATGAACAACAACATTGTGGGCAAAAATTCTGAAGAAAAAAAAGTACGTTTTTTTATTAATCTTATAAATAACCATGTTTGACAAGTTTTTTTTCTATGGTATCATTCTCATAATTTCATTATGATATTTTGATTTATTATGAAATTTAACATCTGTAATTAACATTTTTATAGCAATGCAGAATAATAACACCATGAAAATACCTAATTATAAATAAATTACATTTTTCGGCACTTAATTTATTCGTTTATCATCACAAACAAGAATGCAGTCACACTCATGTGATAAGTCAAGTATTCCGCACCGACTATTTTTGGATTTCACACTTATTTTGATAGGAGCAAAAGGACGTGACGTCAAAACTATTTTTATGTGCCAAGACATAATATGAATTGACTCAACATTTGTACCTAGTAAAAAAAATTTTAAAAAATACAATGACGAGTATTCGAGTTATTAGTTTAATTAGTAGGAAAACTTATCAATCAAGTACAAGTTTTTGCTCTACAAGACAATATTGCAAGCTTTCCAAAATAATCATTTAATACAAGTAATAAATAGTAAAATCATAAAAACTCAAAATTAGACCTGTTTCGGTATTTATCAAAATAATTTCTAAGAAAATTTTATAAAAATTTTAAATAATTTTATAAAAATATAAATGTGCAGCAGTCTTTATATTACTTATAGTTCTCAACTAAAGAAAAAGATTTTGAATGCTTCTTGTTTATTAAAAATCATCAGCACACTCGATTAGTTTCAGAATGGCAATGAGCTAAACGCTTCATATGTCCGAGAAATCATTCATCAAAAGGTGTCCAGAATTATTAACCTAACTGAAGGAGTCAAGCAACAAGAGATTCTTAAATAATTTCCACATAATTTTTTTAAAATATCCTTCTGCAATATCTTTTATTTTTCCAAAACATCTTTTAGGTTTTGTTACATAGAGCAAATTGGTTAATTAAAATTAAATATATATTTTTGTATTACTTGCGGCAAATTAATTTTTTTTTTTCATATGCCAGAATGTAATGTGGAGATATAAAAAAGGCAAGTCTACACGAAACTCCTAACGTACACATGCGTCATGATAAATTTCGTCTGCGGAGTTCGAATGAATATACTACAAAATAGAAGACTGAATAAAAATATCAAGAATACATTATACTGGTATTAATCTAAGCTGCTTCATTTTAAAATACTTTGATTACTAATAGAGAAATAAAAATCTTTAAGAATTCTATTCGATAACAAATTTCAATACAAACGAAACTAGCAATATTTTTTTGCATTAAATGTTCTTACTACAAACCGTAATTCAACTCTCAATGATTAATATTCAAGTATATTGTATGCACATATCGATATCAATATTACTGAATAAAATACACAAAATAAGTTTAAATTTAATATCGAGTATAATTATAGAAGCTGAATGATATTTATTAGCAAACGGTTTTTATCAATTTAAATTTTTATATAATTTTTAGCACTTTTCGGCAAAGATAATTTTTACCTCTTGAATTTTTCCCGAGACGACAACACGTAAAAAGAAACAGACGATATGTTTCATAGGCATAATTCGAAATCATACATGCAAACTAAGAAACAGCATAAAAGCAGAGACTTCGCTTACAATTTTAATGGTCAGATTAAAGTTGTTCCGTTTATTCCATTATCGATAATTCGGATTCTTCCATAGTCGATAGTTTTATAGTTTGCTGCAATTTATTATTGCTGCGAATTTCTTTAACAGGTATTTCTCTCTTCTATAAAAAAAGTATTCCATTCTTAATAAAAATTTTCCGTTCATTTTCTTTAATTCATTTAACTTAAATCAGGAGCATTAACAAAATAATGTATTTTTAGCAATTATTATATAATAACATATCATAAATGGCGTCTTGATTAGAATTCTAATTCTAATCTAATTTAACGTCTCATGAGAAAGCAAAACTTTTCTTTGAAACTACATAAAAATAACATAATCATTGCCAGATTTAAAAAATTCATAAATGGAAAAAATATTTAATTAGCAGAAAAATATTTCACAAATATGAATAGATTTTAAATTCAAAGAATTTTTTCATTAAGTATATTCTTAAAATAAAAGTGATTTAAAGATTAAAAATATTTCGCAATTAAAAGAATATTATTTTAGCAGAAAAGCAAAAAAAAAAAATTAGTACGAATAATGATAATATATACTTTTAAAAGAGAATAAAATTGTATTAATTAGAAATAAACAGCAGAGCTAAATAACATCGTTTGCTATTTTCAAACAAAAAATTCTTTATATAAAATTTTTAAAGTATTTATTTTCCATACTGATATTCCTCAAGCTGTAAAATTTATTCTGCTAAAAAAACTTGAGTATTTCTTAAGAAATTTGTCATTGCTGTTTATTCGACATTTTCGCGTTCTTTTTTATCCTCGTATATCTGTTTTTCAAGTTCATTTAATATTCTGATGATACACAAGATTGTAAAACAAATTATTCAATCCGAATTTTCGATGATAGAGTAAGAATTTCTTGAAATTTCAGAAAGTTCGATGTCTGCTTTCTCAAAGAGATTTTATTATTTCTCCTGCATAATATTTTCAGAAATCCTCATTCGGTAGAAATTTTTATTATGGAAAAACTAAGCAGACTTGTTAAAAATGAATAACTAATATTAATTTTTGTTTCATAATACTAGCAATTAATAATAAATGTTCAGGAGCTGTAATTCTTCTAATAAAAAGAAATGTTTAATTTGATTCAAAATATTTAATGTAAAATCATTAATTTACTATGATTAACACAAATTTGATTCCATTTTAATAAAAAATTTCATAATAAAATAAAGTAGGAAAGAATATGGTGA
Source organism: Argiope aurantia (assembly GCA_026543865.1). Lineage (NCBI taxonomy): Eukaryota > Metazoa > Arthropoda > Arachnida > Araneae > Araneidae > Argiope > Argiope aurantia. Next base: position 1,357,112 of record JAPMOR010063921.1, read on the forward strand.
TTATGAATTAATTATGAATATCTACATGCGATTTTTTTTCAGTTATCAATACAGTATCAAACTACCTATCCAGGTATTTACTGAATCTTTATATCCACACTCCTTTCGCTATTGGCTCCTGAAAGTATTTGAAACAAATATATTTTTAGTATTCGTTATTAATTTTTAATATTATAACTTTGTATTATAATGCAGTGACTTGAATTTAAAAATACTAGACACCTGTTCACTAATATTTGATTTTGTTCAGATCCAATATATGCTTATTCGTTTCAACATTTAATAGATTATGTAGATTTGTAGGCAATCGATAGTGCATCGCTAATATCTGCTTTATTTATCATACATCCTTCTTTCCCTTTCCGGTTGTATTTTTTTTCTTCTCGATAGTGCTTTGCTAAATCTGAATTTATCGGGCATCTTTCCTTCCTTTTTCAGATGGACAATATTTTTTACTCATAAAAGATACAGCCAATTCATTGCTTTTTAAATCAATCGACTGGTGGTCCGTACAGAGCAAGCAACGAACCGAGAGTACAGACGTCTGACTGTACATAGCAACACCTCAACCAACTGAGCTTTTTTAAAATTCTGTAGAGAAAAGTCAACTGAAGAAAAAAATAAAAAGTGCACGCCTGGAAAATATAGATGTGACAATTCTTTCTTGTATTGTTAGGATCACATTTTGAGAAAGAAAAGCGTTTGGTCTTGTCTTTTGGTAATGAGACAACCTTTTTTACTTCCATTTCCAACGTTCTTTAACATGGCTTATCGGTTCATTTGATAAAGATTAATTAAACACGTATCAGCTCCTGTATTCATGCATCCGAGTCACTCCGAAAAAATAGAATCTTATATTCTACGAAATTAGTAAGGATAAAGTGCTTAGAACTGCCAAATATTACATCTTATTCTTACTTTCACATCACATTCTTTTCAAACTTTCTAGAAAAATATTCTCAAAATGAAAACTTCGTTATTAGTGAGAGGAAATTACTTGCACCTAATATTATTTTGTAATAATAAATTTAGCAATCATTTTTCACTGTCCAATTTTTCTACACCCAGTTCAACTATTAAGTTTGAAATAAATTCAGTTCTTTTTTATCCACCCAGTTTGCTTTAAGAAAATAATCCATTTTTTAAGAAGTTCATTTGCGTGATTTTATTCCTATAGCCAGTAATTATTTCTCACACTGAGTAGATAACTAACCACAGATGTTGTGACTTTGAGTTTAAATTTTGCTAATTGGGGGGGGGGGGGGGGACACTATTTCTCATGACCTTTATAAACACAAATGCAAATATTAATCCAATCCGATATAAAATTTTCATATTTCACTAAAATTAAAATAACGTATATTATTAAACAAAGAAAGTTCACACAGCTTTCAACATTCATTTAAAAATTCGCAGATTTCGCTTAAAAAATGTTTTATGTTAAAAAATATTGAGTCTTGATATATTTGCAGATGGAAGTTGTTTTTATTCCTTACAAAAATAATTTTCCCCTAAAAACTAGAGGCCCGAATTTATAAGGGGAACGTCGATTTCTTTCTATATCCAGAAATACACTCCTAAAACAGAAATTAGAAGGTGAAAAGGTTTGTTAAAATATATCCTTTCCACCACGTAGACAGATAAAAAACCATTTCTTTCACTTTTTACCAGAGTGACTAGTGAGAAAATGTTTCACAAATTAAACAATTTTAAGCACCTTACTGAAAAAAAATTAAGCACCTTTTTACATCATGCATACATGAGCCTGCTTATTTTCTAAGCATGGGATGTTCCAAGCATTGGACAAATCTGCGTATTTTTTTATTAATGCATAAAAAGGCTAAGCATACATTTATCAGACAAAATTAAAACAAATTCTTCACCATCTTGAAATTCTACTGAAGATCAAACGTTTTTCGAAGTCGCAACAAGTACGACACACTATGCATTTTCTACTGCCTCTTCGGGATAACCTTCCCAAAATTTAAATAAACAAAGCACATTTTTTAAGAAAAAGGAGGTGGGGAAAAAAGATTTAATTTTGTTTTAACACGTTTTGGCAATTCTCAAAACGTTTTCTTTGCACTTCTCGCGAAAATTAAGCATTTTTTAAGATGTTTAAAAATGATTTTCAAATTTAAGCACTTAAGCACTTTTCATGACACTACGCACCCTGTTTACTACCAAAAACAGCTGCGCGCGGTATTACCCCGTTCTTCACTAATAAAATAAGTTTAAATTTTAAAAAAAATACGAAAACTATCTTGGAATGACAAGAAACGATATTGCAAAAAGATAACTCGATAATCATGCTAGAAATAATTTACTTTATAAGAGATCATTTACTTCAAAAAAATAGATATGCAAAATGTTTCATTTTCAAAGATATTATAAAATGATTTGAAAATTTCATTACAACTTTAAATATTCTGACCAGAATTCTAATGTTAAATGTAAAAAAAAAAAAAAGCACTTTGAAATTGAACCTGAAAGAATAGAATTCTCTTTTTCTAAACGATTAGGAAAAGATTTGAGATATATGAAATATGTTACACTATTAATAATGAATCTGATGTTCAAATAAAGTCGTTATATAAAAAAATTTGTTACTCAAGAGAGACTATTACCAGATTAATATAGTATATTAATTGATGAGCAGACAGATCTCTCCTATCCTGCCATTTTAACCTCTTAATGTGTTTGCTTCTTATAATTTAATTAGATAGCATATTTCTGAAACAAAAAGTGCTATCTCACTAATTTCACTAAGAATCATAGAATATTTTAGGTGTTTTTGAATTAGGCGAAATATTGAATTATAGCATATTTGCGAGATTTAATCCCAACATATAATCGAAATGATAATTCGATACAAGCATGACGCATGGCCACGACAATTAATGAGTTAAAAAACTATAGCATTTCAGTATAGCCAATGTAAATTGATTCAACAAAACTTCAGAAGAGTAAATACTGTTATGCACAAATCCTGATGAAAAGAAAAGATGACACCGTTAATCATCTGAAAAATCAAAGACACCGAGATCCTTTTAAAAAGTGAAATTACGACTGCAATGAAGTCTAGAATCAAAGCTAGCGTTTTTACAGATCAGTTAAAAAAGATTTAATACTGAAATGATGAGAAAAAATATCCAGTTCTTATAAATCTAAACGCAGAACACCAACAAAAGATCAGGGTTTAACGGAAATTTTGCAATTCCCTACAAACCTTATTCATCTCTTAGATTTGATTTTGATTTAACTCTGGCGTTTGTAACGGATATTTTTCACCCATATTCCGTGTTGTTTTCGAGATAGGAAAATAATTATAAATTTTAAACTTTTTTTTTTTGCTACAGTTATAAATTTTAAAAAGCGTTATTGGTCTTAATCATAAATTGTTTATTTTTCTGTTCCATTTGGTTTGTGTTTTCCCATCAAAGGGAATTAGAATATTAATAGCTTTAAAATGGATGTACAATTCCCAGGCGTGTTAAATAACAAAAGATGGAAGTCCTTTGTTGCAAAGTATGGTACATCTGCTTTATTTCATCAACGTCAGAAACAATTAAGATGTATATGTAATTAATTTCATTCTTTGTACTTGTGGACATTGTTTCCTTTTTAAAAAGCTGTTTATATTTATATTATAAAATTTATTTTTTATATTAAAAAGTGAACTTAATATTTCATGTATTAGACGGCCCTTTTCACTGAAAAGGTGTTGCCTTTTTTCCCTAAACAAATGAATAATGAAAGTTCAGTCTTACGATCAGATTTTTGTTTTATATTCGGGAAACCTATTTGGAAGAAAAAATTTTTGACCACTCCTTTTTTATCCGAAAATTGTCCCTTTATACTTCTTTATTTTTATTTTTTAAGGCTTACTTTTCTGTATTGAAAACAAATTTAATACAAGAAAAGATAGTTTAAAATAAGGCACGTTTTGTTTAGATTAGTTATATTAATGTCCCGTTTTAAAGCAACACTAGGGCTATTTTGGGACGGACCTCGTAATTTTGAACCACGGTCAGATGACGAGGACGACACCTGAGCTGCCCCCCTCTCCACACCATGCCACACCAGGGGCAGGACGTTTAACGTGCACCACAGCCGCCTCCGGTTCCGAAGACGAGACCTTACCACCAGGCCACCGCGGCCCGCACATTTTGTTCAAATGCTTCATAACTAACAGCACTGCAACTAAAACAAAATTAGAGTCATCGTAATCAAAATATTAATTATATTTCTCCTTTATGTAAGAAATTAAGATTTTCTTTTAAGCATATAACTGACAATGGGCTGCCAACTTCTTTCATTAGTTGTCTTTTTATCCATTTGAGTCCTTTTACTGAGTTTTGCACGAATCCATTGGCAATTTTATAAAGACAAAGAATTTTTTTTTTTATTCGCTATCAAATGTACGCCAATTTTCAACATCGCGCTAAACTTTGCCTCTCTTCAGCACGATGTACGACCACAAGTAATCAACAATGCTGCGATTCAGTGAAATGGTCAAGAAAAAGGATTAACATTCGATCATATTATGCGAACTGCAATCACTTGACAGAGGTATGTCTGTGGGCGCTTGCCTTATGCTGAATTGTGGTCTTATTACATTTTTATAATGCCGGTAGTTTATGAAATTCAAAATCAAATCACTGAGACACTATGAAATTACCATGAACCCACTCCAAAAATTTGATAAGGTAAGAAAATTAAATATTATTTCAAATTAAAAGAAATTAATAATAAAAGTATATAAAGTTAAAAAAATAATCACATTCAATAAAATGTTCTCATATTGCCGGAATGCTATCTTGAAAGAGCCGTTGATTTTTAATGAATAATGTTTGGGGAAAAGGACGTATTAAGTACCAACAAAATATTTCAAAAGAGATGGGCACCGATTCTCTCAATTAGAATAAGATGTAAACAAATATATTACGTAAAAAGATATTACAATCTCTAACAAAAAGAAATGCCACTTAGTATGGTTTATAGCCTCCATATGACTTATTTCACGTATAGGATGAATGTTGGTTTATATACCCAGATAAGTTATTGCCGTTATAATCTTAGTCATTTTATCACTGTAAATAATGTTATATTGTCATGTCAATAGACAAACAAGACATCTTTGGCCACTTTATTATTTATCTTTATTATATAAACACTAGATGTACGTTATTCCTCTGTGTAAACTAACCCAAATTTTAGCAAAGTTGACAATGAAATTTTATGTCCAGGAGGCATAAAGTTGAAAGCAGTTTCCTTAAATAACTTTTATAGATTATAAAATATAAAGTTAATGTGCTCATTATTGGAACAATCAAAATAGGATAAATGTTAAAATAAAGTTCAAATTAACATTACCAGACCTTGGTCATCAGATTCGAACCATTCATCCTTTTTGTCTAACATTTAATTGAACTGATAGTTTATCTTAAAATGGTGAAGCAGCAAAATAGTTGCACACAGCTAACTTCTCTTCCGCCTCAACCGAAGAGCTTAAACCACTTCTCACATTCCGTCTAAAAAAAGTACTTACACGAGGCGAGTTTAAATAGTAGCCAAATTTGTATTGCAGTTGCTGCCAACCACAAATCACAAAACTTGCACAAAAAAAAAGTCGGGTTCGAATCGTTTGTTTACTTGAAATCATGGCGCGGAATTGGAAAAACATAAGGACACCATAAAAATTTGGATCCGAAATAAATTTCTGTATGGATCTTTTTCCAAATGCCCAACAATATATATAAATATATATTAACTAGGCGCCTTTGGTGACCAATTGTTTGTCAGATTATTGACTTTTTTAGGCCGTTAAATAAGTGCTATGGAATGCATTTTTGAAAAATAATTTCACCTTTATACTTGATACTGCTGAAGATTATGAATTCAATCGATTCAGTGTGCTGTAAATTAAAAAGCGTATAGATTGCGAAATAAAAGCGGAAGTGTAAATCTTGAAACGGAGTCAATGATTTACAAAAGCAAGCGATTTAATGTTTTGACAGACAAGTTTGAATTCCACCTTAACTTTTATAAACATAATTACGGTTAGTATATCAAATTGGGTTTAAAATATTATTAAAATTAAAGGGAAATTGAACGAAAATAAAATATCAATAAAAAGGTAAATTTTTGGGATTTAAGATAATATAAAGGCCATTTTTGTAAAATAATTGTTGAACATCAATTTCAGTAGGCAAGTCATTGCACTTATCCATTTGTGTTTTTGTGCTCGGTTCAACTTTCTATTTAAAGTCGATATCTTATTTTCTTTTACATCTTCATTCCTTTGACTGAATGGAATTTGTGGTGATACGGCGAAACCCTCTCCAGAACATTTCTAAGAATATATTTTAATTCAATTTATTAACTAAGAGAAGAATTTAATTCAATGAAGCTGCAAAGAAGTTCAATGAAGCAGTTTGAAATTAGCACGTTGGTTTGGCTGCATTTGACTGTTGCCATTCGAAAAAAAATAATAATAAGAGCGATTTACGTGCGTTCGTAGCTTTATATAGAGAGACAGATTATTAACAATGGACACGTTAAAGGTATAATATTCCTGCTCTTTCAGAAACTGTCAACTGCCTCAAATTTTGGGTGGCCATTCACTTCCGATTCTTTATCGCTTGTCTACCTTCTTACACCCTTTTTTCTTTATCTACACTGGAGGAAGGAGAAGGATTGTTTTATTTTGTTAGGTATAGGAGGACGTCATCCCACTGCTATGGGGGCACCATCGGTAAATTCTACATTATTGTCTATAGATATATCCGTGTGTGTATATGTATTTATGTGTATATATGTGTGCGTATGTACACATGCATATATATATATACACATGTGTGTATGTATGTATGTATGTATGTATATGTGTGTGTATGCATATATTATTCATTTATTTGCTCTTATAGGATTTCTTAATAAAAAAATCCGAACCAGTTTTGTTTATGATTAAATTCGATGATTCCCTACACTCCCACTTTAATATATTCTAGTAATTTTGATACCTTAACATTCCCATTAAAAAAATCATATTAAATTCTAACTTCTTATCGTAATGTATTTTCTTCATGATTATTGGGATTAACATGTAAGAATAAAAACCTGATGTCATTCGCATTTCATTCAAGATTATGCACAGACGTATTTTATTTAGTTTTATAAACGTAAAATAAATAAATAAAACTGTTCCATCTAAGATTCTTCCCATTTGTGTAAGAGACATCAATTACTTCAATCATACATTTTCTAACCCATTTTGTCTGTATTTATTTTCAGCCAAATAAAGAATTAAAGCCGTGTTTAGTTTGATAATAACTGAAAAAAGGCACTATAATTCAATATATTGCTTAAATTATAATTCACATTTAAAATTCTCATGTCAAAAATCTGTCGACAGCAGTCTTCAGGGAAAGAGACAAAGAGAGAGAGAGAAAGGGGAAAAATAAATAAATAAAAGGACTCTTTTTGACTACACATTGAAAATTCTTAATAGATTTTCTTCAAAATTGTTAGCTCCTATATCAAATAATAGACACAGAATATTAAAGAAAACAAATTTAATAATGTTTTCTTGTTTTTTTTTTCTCTCTCTCTTCCCATCTCCTCTACTAAAAATGTTAATTAAGTTTTTTACAATGCCATTGGAAGCTCAAACAGGCATATGATCTTCTTAATGATGTCAAAAAGAAAGGAAAAGTGGAGAAAAAAAAGAGAGAAAAGAAATCTTTAACTATGATCCAGTAACAAAATGTTGAGTTTGTTAGAGATTTTTGGCCAATCCTGTCAATAACATTAGGTTTTTAATGTGTGTATGTGATAAGTTTTTATTATTGTTGTTATTATTTAATTAAGATAAAATTTCTAAGCTTGCACAGCATAGAGGGCGGTGAATCGAGTACAGGGGAATATCTTCCCCTACAGCCTGTAAAATCATTGTTTATTATATTTTCATATTCATCTCCTTATAAGTTCTATACAGTATTGAAATGCCAGAAATTATTATAGACTCAATGCAAACCTGCTCCAACAAAGAAGAGAGTGGAAACTTCCCCCTCTCTATGAGACTGAGAAACAACTCGATTTCGTCACAATCATCGGTTGGGTCCCAGTTTGTTCTATTACAAACATATGAACGTATGTTGACCAAGGAACTACTTCATAAACTGAGGGAAGTAGTCAATAGTAAGCGAAAACGCAAAAAGGGGAACAAAGTACAGAAATACTTAACAACCTCTCTACTCCAGGCAGCCAACAGCATTCTGGATGTATTGGATTTTAGAATATCAAACAAAAACCCAGAAGCGGAAGCATCTGCTCAAATTGATAATGTTGAACAGTTCACAGAAATTCAGTCGTATCAGCCAATAAACAAACACCAAAAAGGTCCATCCTATGCAGAAATTGCAAAGAAAAGACCTAAAAGCCACGCCACAATTCTTATATATCCAAAAGAAGAAAAGCCGAATACAAACATACAGGACCTCCTTAAAAAGGAACTCCAACAGTCAGAAACTACTGTCAAAATTAAATTAGTTCGACGAATCCAAAAAGGAGGACTGGCTATCACATGCAAGAGGGAAGAAGACCTGCAGAAGTTTACAGAAACCCTAAAAGAAAAAGCAGCTATTACTGAAAATACAACAACTAAAAGACCTGGAATGAGGCATCCTAGCATTATAATATATAATGTACCCAACAACATACCAATGGAAGATGTTCAAAGGGCAATTCGTGCACATATGGAAAATCCTAACCATCTAAAATTTCGCTTTAAAATGAGAGGCAGAACAGAAGACATCTCCCACCTCATCCTCGAAGCTCCTAGTGAGGCATTTCATCGTCTAAAAAACTTGAGAAGGATTGCTATTAATTGGGAATGTTTCATCTGAGGCAATTTCATCATGTCAAGCGTTGCTCAACCTGCCAGGCTTTCACCCATACAGCCAACTTGGGCCAATGTAAAAATGATATTCCATTTTGCGGTCGCTACAGCGGACGACACCACACCTGGAAGTGCATGTCTAATGAGCACTTTTGTATAAACTGCTCAGAGTCGAACAGACTCAATGGAACTAACCTGCACATCTACCATATGGCCATAGACCCACGATGCCCCGGCTACCAAAAAGCGCTGGCAGCATTTAAACGGACCAGGGATTATTAATGACAACTAATATCGCTCTGAATTCGTCCTTCTCCAGCAGTAAAAATTTAAATATTCTCCAAATTAACCTCGGCAGAACGAAAGCAGCAACCACTCACCTCCACCCTGCTGTGGTAAAATTGAAAGCGGACATTCTCTAGGTAGAAGAGCCATATGTGTACAACAACAAAATACAAGGTTTGCCGATGTCTTGGAATATCTTCACATCCTCATCAAATAAAGCTGCAATTTTTATTCCCCAAACCATCCATAAAGCAATTACAGTAGCTAAATTGGAAAATACTACAGCAGTCAAACTCCACACTGACAACAAACCTATAACACTCATTTCGGCTTATTCATCTCCAATAGCGAATATCAATGAAACTTTACAAGAGATCCAGGATATTATGAGAATGCTACCAAATGAAAACTTCCTTGTAGGAGCCGATCTGAATGGTCACAATCCTCTTTGTGGATATCATCGCCTCAACACCAGTGGTGTTGCAATAATGGATTTCCTACTGACTAATAACCTTTTTATCAACAATTCGTCAGATGCCCCACCTACCTTCACAAGAAATACAGATGTGGGGTGGCCCGATTTGACATTCTGTTCACAGGAAATTATCATAAAGGTAGCCTCTTGGGAAGTTCTCGAAGAACCATTGTTTAGTGATCACCAATTTATTCAGATAACAATAAGAACAATAATTACTAGCGACATCTTCAATAGATTTAAAACCCTCCATAGAAACCATAACAAATTCCAGAAACAGTTTCAGTTTCATGTCGAAGAACTAATTAACATAATCAAAAACTGCAATACCAAACAAGAATTAAATGAATTTACCTCCCTTCTACAAGCAACAATAATTCAAGCCTGCAATAAAACATTTAAAATAAAGAAACAGCCATTGACTGAAAACCCAACTTGGTGGACAGATAAATTAGAAATAGAAAAGAAAAGAATTAAGGCATTGAGGCGAAGGGCCCAAAGATCAAGTTCGGAGGAAAGATCAGAAAAATATTTGCAGTGGAAGACAGAAGCCAAAAAATATATGAAGAAAGTCAAGAGAGCCAAAAGTGTTGGTTGGAAAGATCTTTGAACTGAAGCTGCAAATCCATATGGGAAACATTTTAAAGCTGCCTTTAGGAAAACAATTCATCCATCTCAACTAACAGTCTTGCACAATATCAATCCAGAAGGAGGACACCAGAAAATAGCTTAGGATATATTAGAACAGATTTTTCCATTCCCAAATTCAACTCCATCTTTAACACATGAAATCACCACCACTCCTAATGATTGCCCTTTCACTGAAAAAGAAATAGCACAGGTCACTGATAATCTTCCTCACGGAAAAGCACCAGGATATGACAGAATTGATAATCTAATTCTAAAAACAATAAACGAAAATTTCCCGACCCTCTTCAAAGAATATTTTAATAAATGTCCTTCACTAGAAAAATTCCCGGATCCATTTAAAATAAGCAATATCATCCTATTCCAAAAAACTGGAAGAGACCCTAAACTAGCCACGTCGCACAGACCAATAGCTCTCTTGCCTACTATAGGAAAAGTTCTAGAAAAATTACTCACACAAAGTCTTATTTATTTTCTAGAATCAAATAAACTCATCAACAATAACCAGTTTGGATTCTGTGAAAGAAAATCTATAGATGCTGCTCTTAAAAAGCTTGTAGAAAAAATTTATGATGCAAAAAAGAGAAAAAGACAATATTCTGGTTCTTTCAGTGGAAATCAAAAGGGCATTTAATAATATCCAACACTATTCAATAGTTAAATATCTAGATAAACTCCAATGTCCTCAAAATTTAAGAAACATCTTTGAAAACTTGCTACATGCCAGAAAAAAAATCCTCAACACACAAGAAGGCTGGGCCATAAGAGAACAGAAGCAAAGCTGCCCCCAAAGACCGTGTAGTGGTCCAGCTCTGTGGAACTTGGTGGCGAATGATCTGCTTAGTAAAATCTGGTCTGCCTATACAACTATCCAAGCATTCGCCGATGATTTTGTTTTGATCAATAAAGCCAAAACAAAAGAAAATCTAAGACAAAATACCTAAGAATCAATAGCACAATTCGTATCCTGGGCTGACATAAACAATCTGGAAGTGTCCACGGAGAAATCCAACTTTATTCTGTTTAGTAAATGGGTAGCAGGATCCAGAATCTATTGGCAGGGAGAAAGAATAAAGCAGACACACGCCATTAAATACCTAGGTGCCCATATTAATGATAAATTGAATTGGAATACCCATCTCAAGCATTTAGCATTGAAAGCGCAACAACAACAATTCAATTTTCTCAAAATAGCTGGTAAATCCTGGGGAATAACACTTCAACACAGAAAAATTTTGTATAAGACAGTCATTGAAAGGATGCTTGCACACGGAGCAGGAGTTTGGTGCCTCCACCCAACGGTTAGATTAGCAAGAAAGCTCTCTTCCATCCAAAGAGGTTTTCTGTTAGCAATTACGAGAGCAAACAAGACCACGTCTACTGCAGGTTATCCTCGGCTTGCCACCACTTCATCTGCGGCTTCAGATGATGGCAAGAATGACTGAACTGTACAGAGTTCGTGGAATCGTACATGATATGCCGCACATCAGCCTATACAAGTATGAACACAGAGCTACGGGCTCTGTGTTCCTACTCGTAAGCGGCGGACAAACTAGCCAAAACAGCGGCTAATGCTAATCAAGATCGGAATGTAATGAAGCTTCCAAGATGTCATCTGAAGAACATCCTCCAAACCGATATGATGACAAGACGGCAAAAGAAATGGGAAGCAGGCCGCTCCACATTCAACATAATACCGAAAGTTTCTCTCTACGCGGCCAACTGGAACAGAGCGAATGTTCTTCACTGGACAGGACCCATTCCCAACATACCTACACAGATTCCATCTGGCCAACTCTCCTTACTGTAGCTGTGGGGAGATAGGATCCCCAATTCACTATGCCACCGAATGCTACTGCTGTCTCATGGCACATGAGAAAGCCAGAAACAAGTCTCGAGGAAGAACGGTACAGGAGAGTTGCATCGAATACCCTTTCACGCGGAAAGATCCACTCCATAGTAAACCATATTCATAAATACCAAGGCCTCTTCAAGACTACACAATAGCTTAGACCAGAATTCCACTTGTCAAAATCAGCCGAAATTATAACTTCAAAAGTCCCTCAAAAATGCAGTTATCACGAAGGAAATCAAAACCATAGGACTCAGACGGACGTTACAGATTTCTGACTCTTCAGTGATTATTTATATGCTTATACATGTCATACAGATGTTCTCAATGTAATTTATCAATTTTTTCAGTTAGTAATCTCGTTTCCCTGTATGTTTAACCCATAGTGACCATTTGTTTAAGTATTCTTGTCCCCTCCACCCAGTTATTACTTCACCAAAAAATTAAATACAGTCGCGTAGGATTTGACACCGATGGGATTCTCTCTGGAGAACCCTGGATGGTCTGTCGTCTCTTTCTTTCTACCAATAATTTCTTTCTTTCTTTTTTTATTCCCTTCCATCTTGTGCTTATCCAACGGGTTAGATAACTTAAGTGTTATAGGCACCGGGGGTACAGGATGGCGTTATGTTATGTGTGTGTGTGATAGACACATGCAAATACAATGTGATAGACGCATACAATACCTATGACATTAGTTCAAAGAACTTATTATTCATTGCCACTAAGCTACAGACTATATGATAGATATTGCGTCGCTACTGCTGGTGCAAAATGCAGCATATTTTTCCCAATAGAAATTTATTTCGTATTCTTTGTGTCTGGTCATCAATGGAGCTCAATGCATGGCTCATACAATTTCAGAAATAATTTGAGATTAGTGATATCCGATCACTACAATAGTGCAGCATAAGAAGAAAAGTAGCATAAAAGAAGGAAAAGGTGATCTTGCAAATTTCGCAGGTCGGACAGCTTTAAATGGTCCGCAGGTACTCTAAGTTGGTAACTAAAAGTTAAAATTTAAGTTGGTAACTAAAAATTGATAAGTTGATACTCTAAAGTTGTAATGACCATTTAACCAAATGAAAGATTCAACCGTGCAATTTATGTGCAGAACTCAAAGCTCATTTCACCGTATATGACTACAAGCGTTCCGTTACTCATTTCGCATTCAAGCCAGAGAACCTCCTGGAGAAACTGAAAGCAGATCACTGGAAGTGATGAATCACATTTCTGACAGCATACCGCTAATGACAGCATAACAAGGCATCAGTTCAATAGAACCATGGTTCTTAAATACCAGTTTGGATGTGCAGTACCAGTGCAAATTTATAAAAATGCGAAAAAAAATTTTCATTTTATAATTAGATTTAAATTAATTCATATATAAATTAAATAAAAGTAGTTATTAAAAACGTGCTTTTATTAGTGAACTAAAAGGTACAAGTTATTTTTTTTAATTATCATATATTCTTCAATTTAGTTTGTAATTCATTCTTATAAATATTACGGAATTTTGAAATTAATTCATTTCTCAAATCACTACTAGAAGCACTATCGTTTTGTAAAAAGTATCTAACTAAATTAATCGATTAATAGCTAATTAAATGTCGAAGATATTAAAATGCTGCATCATCATTTACAGTATACAAATATATAAAATTGCAAAACCAGTTTGTCAAGAAAAAAAGGGAAAATTCATTAGAAAATCCCATTGTCATAACTATGAAATAAAACAAGTTCATTAAAAAAACGTATGAAAATGCAAAAGTTACGAAATTAAAAGTTCGCATTACGAATAAAGTATATGAATGAAAAGCTGAGATCAATCAACGCAGAAACGCATTGCACATGCTTTATTTTAAATTATAAGCATTTGGTATCATTCTTTTCAAAAATTTATTGAGGCCGCAGTGGTCTTTTGGCAAGGTCTCGGATTCAAAATAGTGGAGGATTCTAAGTACGAGACCTTATTCCACAAAAGAACAGCCGTGTAAGAGGGTCCGTTAAATCCGTTGGGTCCAATTGAGGAATTTGAATTTGGTGAGGAATTTGGTGAGGGAATTGCAACTCAGGTATCGTTTTCGTCAACTGACAGCAGTCCAGAATTACAAGGTCCATCCAAAAAAGCCAAGTATTGCTTTCAAAAACAGGATGTTGATCTAATTAAGCTAAGCTGAACTTCGAGAATTTATCTAAACTATAAATAATAATACTGCAATTTAATTTTTCGTGTATGTTTTTAAATTATAAATTGATAAATTCGTATAGTCGGAATTATCGTCATAGATTTAAATTTACAGAAAATGACGATTGCCTTAAGAAAAATAGTTGGATTGCTATTGCAGCACAAGAGAGCAATGTAACTGTACTATGTCTTAACCAGTCCTACTCTATCTCTCTACTACTGTAACTCTACTACCTCTTAAACTGGATAGGAGAGCTATGTAACTATATTGCCTCTTAACCAGCACTTGATTAACCTACAACACCAATTTCAGAGATAAAATTCGAAAATCAGAGATATGACGTAAAACGGTTAGGGACGAGAGTAGTAGAGATAAAACAATTCTGCTCCCTTCGCTATCCCCCTTGATAATAAGAAAATTACGGAATATTATATGAAAAGGGAGAAACAGAGAAATGGTTGATGGAGACCACACGCAGACAAAGAAAGCTACACGAAAGGAAGTAGGGAAAATACTAGAGCTCTCATAAAATTTGCCGAACGTTGATTATCTCTGCTAACATGCAATGAAGATGTGTTGCTCAAGCAGTAAATTTTTGAAACACTTGCAAAATATTGTAAATAGATAAATGTTCATAGATATATGATATCGCAATAAGAAATGCGCAACTTTCATAATAAAATATCGCCTATCCGACATCGCCTAGGTCACTTTTCAGCAGTGTAGCAGCAATTCTTCTGTATATTACAGGTACAGCTCCATCTATTAAACCGATATAGATAGTCCTCTGCCTGATTAGTAGTTGGATATAGGGCTGAAAGGCTGGTTTTACCTATATAGTATTGGTATTATCTAATTTTATTAAAAATTGAATTAATATTCAGAAAAGAATTTTTAACCTTAACTTATTTCGCATCAACCTTAGTAGCGCAAAAGTGGATGAAAAATAATGCCAAATATTTCTGACCAAATATTTCTGTCTGGATCTCAAATCTTATAATTCTACCACCAGACCACAATGGCGTAAATTGTTTTCGAATTTCATCCTCTGCTTATCGTTATTCAATATTATTCTTTTGCTTTGAAATCTTCAAATTTATATAAATTCCATAAAAATAATTATCATTCATCATTATACTTTTTTCATGTAGAAAATAACTTTCACAAGAAAGTTCCATTCAAGATCCTTACAAAGATAATTTTGGAAAAAAATTTAAATCAGAATAGGATGAAACATAGTCACAGTTTACGTTTCGCAGAGAAATGAGTTTCATTATAATTCCTCTGTCAACCGTCGTATCACAATTTAGTTTAAGTTGGATTAAAATTTCTTTAAAAACAATACGAGAATTATTTAGGAACGGTTCTCATAATTTAAAATCATATTCCGATGAAGGCGACACCTGAACCGGCTCTTCAAACGTTCACAACGCACTAACGGATTATGAAATATTACGAAGGCGAGCGATTATGCACGCACAAGATTATGAAAGCCTTTGAAAAGTTCATGATGCTTCAACAGATTTAACATTTTCTAAGCCTTCACATAAAGCATATATTTTATGGACTTAGGCCTAAATATAATGATAAGTAATATTATTAATCATTATCGTTTCGCGATTCTGCCATGAGGATTCCTTCAAGACAAGCAAGTAGAAAAAGTACTGTAAACAAATAACAAAATATATTTGACAAAAACCTTCGCATATCCTTAAGAACTGTCTTATCATTTTTTAGAATATACCGATTAAAACTTCACTCGATTAAGAAAGACTTTGATTTGCTTCTAAGACCTAGAATCTCTACTTTTTTTTAATATTGAAAGAGAATAAAGATTTTATCAAGTTTTTTTGTTGTTGTTGTTATATCAAATTATATCTACTTTTCTGGATTAAGTTGACATGCAACCACTTTTTCTTTTGCCTACCTTTGACTGAAGTAAAACTTGAATTGAAAAGATTAGATCTAATTTTTTTTGCTTTTATATCAAATGGAATAAGTTAAGCTTTTCTGAAATAAGTTGACATGCAACCATTTTTTTTTTTTTTTTTTTTTTTTTTACTTTCCTAGTTTGACTAAAACAAAATTTCAATTAGTGAGACTTTTTTTTTTGTTACCAATTAACAATTCGATAACTGATATGATCTGAAACGAAATTTTTTAAAATTTTTGCAAGAAACCAGTGCATCCTTTCTTCCAACGTTCTTTCGATTTCGACACGAAAATGCTTGTTTCAATGCAAAAAAAAAGAAAAAGAAAATTGTAGTTCAGGCTGATATACTGATTTTCAATTTCAGTTTTAATGCCTTATTAATAAATTTACGTTTACGGTATTAAATTGCATCTTAACTTACTCATATATTGTGTGTAAAGTGATTTTCTAAATCAGGCAACAAACTAATGATTCAAATAGTCAATTTAATAATTATTTAACAAATAATGATTCAATTAGAATCGATGGGTGCTTGTTGAAGTACATTTTTACATTTCTATAACATAGATATAGTAATAAAATAACATAAGCTTACAACACTGACTGAATCTAACTGAAATCAACCCATTATAACTTTTGGATTATGTATTTATAATATCTGAAATGCCCTTTTAAAACGAGAATTCGGATGTAGAAGAATGCATCCTGTTCTTTCATATCAATGGAATACAATATCTGAGGTTTCTTTCAATTATTCGTTGCGCAAACCCATTTTTGTTACCATTAATTAAAAAAAATTATATTTATAAAAAAAATCTAATGTCACGTACGATTATACGAAAGCTGACTAAAATTATCTACAGGGTAATTAGAACCATGCATACTGGGCCGCACTGCGAAGAGAGTGAAATCTTAATGGCTTACGATAAGAATTTGTGTTCCAACACTGAACAACAAAGAAGATATTATTGGTGTAGCATCAATATCACCCACAAGAAAATGGTTAATTCAATTGTGATTTATTGCAGTGTATTATTGATAATAGAAAATGTAGGACAAAAGTTAGAGGCTATGTGGCTTCATCAATAAAACATGGAGATTTTTTTTTATTATACAATAATAACAATTCGTAGTTGTGTTTGATAAATATTTGAATTATTGGGAGGGTCAGATATTAAGCAATTACCTAGGAGTACTGCAACTTAACAGGGGATCTAAGACACCGGAATTTTTTAATGTGCCTTCAGAGTAATCTTGACTTTACGTTTTCATTTGATTCACAACGGACATGTATCAAAAGTCCCAAATTAAGATCAAATATTGTTTACATTTCATAGCATTATTTTAGAACTTTTTTTTATGTTTGCAAATTGGCATACATATCAGTGTTAAAGCCCCTTTACTTTATATTTGCTCACAAATTAATAAACCTAACAAACTTTGTATCAGAAAATTTAGAATATATTAAAAGAATTTTTTTAACTATTTTGTTTGAATATACTTTTTTTACTAGTGTAAGATAGTGTAATCAACTTTCTTGAAGGTGGCTTTTAATTAAATATTTTTTTCTGTATTTTTATAGAAATCAATTAGAAAAATATCTTGTTTTGGAAAGAAATATAAATTGAAATTAATGAAAGACATCTTATTTTGGAAGGAGGAAGGAACACTCAACATTTGCATTGCTCTCCAATAGAACCAAACCCGGCATTGATTATTACATAGAAAGTTATCGCATTCTAACCAAGCATTCAGATATTTAATAAAATTCTAGGGTGTTAAGGTATTAGCTAAACTGGTTTCTCGTTCGCTTTTTGAAAGGTTATATAAAAGGCAAAAAAACATATAATAGGTTATACAATGAAATTGAAAAATCAGGCTGTAATATTTTTTGCTGCTCTCGAAAAAATAATCGATAATTATACTGAATCTCATTTTTTAGGATTTTGCTTTTGCTGAAAGAAGAAATTTTAAATATCAAAATTCACTTTACACATGATATTCAAGAATATGAATAAGTATTTTTGATTGCATAATCAAACGAATACAGCTTTCTGTGGAATAACGATATCATCAGTTAAATACACCATAAATTGTTAGCATTAGAAAATTAACATTTACATATATTCTCTAAATTTAACTTATTCTTTATTTTCAACTGCGAATAATACATAATATAAAACCAGTCGAAGTAATAATATGTGCATGATTTATTTAATAATTTAGGTATTCTTCAGAGGATTGGGTCTCAAATATATTTCGTATATTGCTTTTGTTAGATCAAAATTCCTATCGAACTGTGAGAAAGAGAAATTTGATAAAAATTGCGCCATAATTGTAAAAAAGAAAGAACTATCATATAATCCAAAGATGTTTTTTAAGGCATGATTTTTGTCAAAAAGTTGTCAAAAGTTGAAAAGACTTATTTAATAAAATTTAAAAAAATCTAACTTATAAAATTGTAATGAATTATTTAAGATAACAGGATTTTCTTAATTATTTTTCCTGTAATAAATAAATTTCCTATAAAATAACGGAGAAAGGCTCAATAAGGATTTTGAACTCCTACCTGGCATCTCTATTTAAAATATAAAGATTAATAATAATTTTCTTTAAAAAAATATTAATTAAATTGCAAGAATGGATTGAATTTTAAATTTATTTTTTGTTTTCGCACATTAATAAATTCTAAAATAAAAAAAGGCATTTTTATAAAATTTGCTATAGCATCTGTTAAAAAAGCCCCTAATAAAACTGATAATTTTACCAGCGTTATGTATGGAATTATTATTTGATAATTATGTTCGTTCTATGATTAAAAAATTGCAAATGCCGATGCTTTTCATTTTTAATAAATCAGTAACTGCAATACTGTGATTTAAAATAATCAAATATTGATCGAACATTTAATAATTTCCATCACATGGAAACAAAACCATTTTTTTAAATTAAAATTTTTAAGTGCTATATTTATATTTGATTCACTAATCTTGTTAAATAATTACTTGAAATCCTAATTTAACTTAAACAATCTCTTAACAAACTTAAGTATGGTGAATTAAAAAATAGCTCTATGTCAAATTTTATTCCGATATTCTCATTATAGTTCTATTTGAAAGAAGATGAAAAAAATTGTAATTTCTTTTTGTTGTTGTTGTTGAAAAGACTATGCACGTATTCAGTATCGAAATTTATAAATGATATTCTATGCTTGTAAAGTGATATTCTATGAATAGTAAAATAAAGTAATACTTCCTTGTTATTAGAAACATGTCTATAAGTTCTAATTAAATAGTTATTGCAGTCAAATACTGTTGGATAATAAACAAATCTTCTTCAAGATTTAGTTTTTAAAATTCATATAAAAAGGTATTTGAAAACAGTTATTTCAAAATGTTGATAGTAGTTCAGAACACAGAAGTTCTAAAACATTTTTTTCTATTTTGCATCATTATAAAAGTATCTCTCAATTAAAAATGAGCGCATCATAAATAGTATATTTATAATCAAAGAATAAAACAAAAAATAACCCATCAAATAAATGTATACATTATTCATACATATTATAGTAAATGATTTATTAATGGCATATTATTTACATATTATAGTAAATGAAATTTTCATATTATAATATAAATATACTTAGCATTATAATAAATGATAAATTAATAATAAAAACTGAAAAAACCATGTATGTAATCTTAATAGTAATTAACAATATAAAAAGTTAAAAATGGGCGCTATTTTACATTCACTTTAACATTCGTTTTAGCCTTTTTTTTTTTTTTTTTTTTGTAAAAACTGAATAACCAATAATAATTAATTCAATATACCATTAGTGATAGATGTCCTTTAGTTTGAGATATCTTGATTTGACAACTTGTTAGATTGATTTAATGTCTTTCAAACATATAAAGACAACACGTTTTCATACACGCAATATAATGTACTTTTATAAAACAAGTTATAAAACACTTTAACGCAGTTGAAACATAAAATAAATAAGCAGTTATTTTTTCAATTATGAGAGGAGCAAAACAAAAGCATGCGACACTTACTCGAGTCAAAACGGTAACTCAAAATCATACATCACTGTTCATCATTTTGACACGCAACTTCACGTTCCACCGTCAAACAATAACAAAATCGAGTCAGTTAATAAGAGAACGGCTCCTTTACACTAAAGTAAATCTAAATTCCATTTATTATACATTGTAAATCCCGTCTAAATCACTACTTGTATTCCTTACTTGATAAGGCAAACATAAGCAAGCCGGTTAACGAGATATTTGGACTCGTCCTCAATGAGCTCGTGCTGAGAGGACGGTCCCTCATTGGACGAAAAGTAATGAATGAAAGAGTGGGTGGCGTTCGGATGATGACGTCGGGAGTCCTCGTGAGAAACTTCGGCAGACTGACTTGTCACCGAGTTGACTCGAGAAGCGAAAGCTTCGGACTTATAAGTCTTCAATACTATCCGCCGTTTCACAAAGTGATTATCTTTGACAGAAATCGGTTAAAGAGAGTATAAAAAATATGTGGTCCTAATTTAGAAGATAAATTATTTTCCAAAAAAATAAAATGTAAATTAATATCGGATCTAGTTGACAGTTTGAAATCAGATATGGAAATACAAAAATCATAGTACCCTTAATATGTATTTTCTCTCAAACAAATTGAGGAATATATTTCTAAAAGTAAATAGCCATTAATTCAATCCAAAATGTACATATATAAGTCATATAGCATAATAAAAATAATAATTTCATTCTTATTCGATTTAACTTTTTCGCATGCAACGAAAGAATATTGCAATCGACAAAAAAATTTGAACTCTAGATTTTGACAAATCTTCACGTGTCAATGTCTGCCTGTACGTCTGTGAACTCAATAACTCAAAAACGCTTTGAGATAGATAGATGAAAATTTGTATACAACCTTTACACCAAATTTGTAGAGTTTTATCAAATTTTGAACTAAATCCAATCAGACGAAGTCTGTCTATTCGAATAATATGTTAAAACGATAGCTACGAAACGAAGAGAGCTAGATGGATATCATTTGGAGCCCTTATTTACCATCTAACTTGCAGATGTGTAATAAATTAGGATTAAATCAGTCGAGAGATTGATATTCTGTCGGTCTTTTTCGCATCAAATTTGGGTTTCAGTAAGTCTGAAAAAAAAGGAGTCGAAAATATACATTTGTGTTTCTAGTATTTGTGAATTAACTGCACTGTAGCGCTTAATCGCCATAGATCGCACTCTAATATGCTCTTCTGAAATTTCGGTTCGTCAAAGATATGCGACGAATGCATTTATTAGAGAGTATAAGAGAAACTTTCGGAAAAACCACTCCCATTGATTAATTTTCTTGTATACGAAGTGTATAGAAAAGTTGCAATCGTCAAGAAATCCGACCTCAAAATTTTTATAAATCCGATTTGTCCATTAATCCGAAAAACGCATTGTTTGTGCTATATTTTTCTATAATCACGATAAAATCTAAACTGATTAGTAATTTCAGTAAAAACAGATCAAATCAAATGTCTATCAAATTTTAGAAGAAAAAAAATCTATTTACAAGAAGTTTGTTCATGTCTACGTAAACAAGAAAAAAAACCCGCAAATAATTAATTAGATGAAGTTTAAAAAGTAATTTATCACTGAACTTGTTGAATAGCATCACATTTAAGACTAAATCCAACAAGCTGTTCATCTGCCATCGTTTTATATATTCATGATGACATAGGTAAATGAAATTTGGTATATAGTCTAACTACCAAAATAATCTGTATCAAATTTTTGATTTCAATTGGTCCAAAAGAAGCCGTCTAAAATGTATATTCGGTTTTCTTCATTATACTATAAAGCACAAAATGCACACTATTACGTCACTGTACACAAAAGTTAGTATTTTGGCATGCGTTTGTCACTCTTCTTTTCCAATTCGTTTTCGAATGTAATAAAAATTCTGTGCTTCCTTGGTTGTCCGTCCTTCTCCAAAATTCGCTATATGCCTTTTTTTTAAAGGACCGTACATTTATTAAGGAGCAAGAGAAAATCGCTATAGTCAATGGCAATTCAACAGTACAAAAAAATGTGCAGGCAATCGTATCACAGATGAATAACGGCATGCGCGTTTCGATGTAT
Organism: Argiope aurantia; assembly: GCA_026543865.1. Classification (NCBI taxonomy): domain Eukaryota; kingdom Metazoa; phylum Arthropoda; class Arachnida; order Araneae; family Araneidae; genus Argiope; species Argiope aurantia. Next base: position 1,379,548 of record JAPMOR010063921.1, read on the forward strand.
TTTTAAATTATAGAAAGAAAACCTTGAAATTAAATTATTTTCTTTTTCACTGTAGAATTTCCTTATATAGAATATTAATTTTTGAGGAGTTGGATGATACTGCATTAACCTGATACTTTACATCAGGTACTCAAAAGAACCATGTGCATAAAATTAAGACTATCTGGTACTTAGAAACAATGTTTAAACCATATAGCAAAAGCGAAATTCCAAAGAGAAAACACTCAAACTGATAATTTATCGATGCTCTGGCTACTTTTTCTAAAATTATTTAAAATATTACTGAATTAAATAATATAATATAATTATTAATGTATTATTGTATGCTATGTACTATGTAGTATGAAGTTTTTGTACTTTCATAGTTAAAAATATTTGTCTGTACCAAATAAACGTTTCTTCTTCAATCTACTGCAGAGACTATGATGGCTTATTTTAAGATCTAGATTGGAACGCAGTGAGTTCCATGCTCGAAGCCCGATTCTACTTTTGAGCCGTCATCCATCAGGGAACGTTAAATTCATCAGGCTCTTTCGTTTTTATAACACTGAAATCTGGAGAAGGGACTGCCAGTTTCGCTATCGGCCTCGTCATCTGAATTAAGTTCTCGTTACAGGTGCATCCCAATGTAAACCTATTCTTGCAAAGAGATGGAAATAGAAATAACCAGAGTATAATTTCAATTCAACGTTTTTAATCTCATTATTTTTATTTAGCCAAATTGTATAAACGTTAACTACTTTCTTTCTGAGCGTTAAAACATATAGAAATTGATTAAAGTTGTAACAAACTTCTATCAATGTAAAATTTTAGTGGTTTTTTTTTTTTTTTTTTGCGAATAAATGAAAAAAGTTCTTTATCTTTTCTAGTATCAAAGCCATAATAACCAAAATCATAAACCAATAAAATGAAAATTATTGGTTTACATAAATGACTTTTTTTTTCTTGTATACAAATCACACAAAGAGAATGTATTGTCAATTTTTAAAAAAAATTAAAACTCAAGATATTGACAAATCTCCACATTTCAGACACTCTGAATTCGAAAAACTCATTTCTGGCATTATGTCTGTCTCTGAATACGATAACTCAAAAATATTTTCAGCAAAATGAATAAGATTTCGAATTCGATCTTTATACCAAATTTGTAAAATTCGATCAAATTTCGCCGAATAAAATTAATAGGATAACTACAAAACGAAGAAAGCTAGATAGATAAAATTTAACATCTAAAGTGTAGATATGTATCAAATTTGGAACCAATCCAGCAGGTAGTTGACCATCTGTTGATCTATACTTTTACAATCATTAAAACGCGATAATTTAAAAATTCATTTCACCATTTGGTTCTGACCTTGTGATAATAATTGTATCATCGACAAAATTTGTGTTCAAGCAGTCGAAAAAAATGGTTTATAAAACATACATTCAAATTTCTGAGTTTTAACCACATCCAAGCGATTAATCGCCAAAGACCGCACTTTGAAAGGCTCGTTCAGAACTATTATTCACTTATGGCATACGATTAATAATACTCAAACATATTTATTAAAGAGCATGCGAGAAAAATTAGGCGAGACCAATTCCGCAGATTTAGCAGTATAATAACTGACAGTGAAATATTTCAATATTTAATTAAATATATTGTTCGCATTTCTGAAGAAAAAAAATCCGAACGATATAGGATTTAAATTAGCTTTAGGTAATTTGGAAATTCAATACGAATTTTCATTTGTTTTTGACACAAGAGCTGTTTCTAGCTTAATTGCGACAGTCATATGATTGAAATCAAATACAGAGGAAACTTTCGGATTTTTAGAAGGCCAAAATCACTGGAGAATGCGAAATATTATAAAAAAAAGGAAATAAATAGGGATGTAATTGTTCGATATATCACAAAAATAAATGAAAATAAAGTCGGTATTAAATGCAAGTAAAAAAGGCTAATAAACTTTAAAAATTACAAAAATATTTTGGTTATATTTCTCACTTTACTCGTCTTCCCACAAAGTCGTTCAGAGTTAAGGATGGATGAAAAAATGAACACGATGAGTATTAAAAGAAGGCTATTAGATCAAAATGTGCCAAACGATAAAATCAATTCAACGGTGGAACACATAGAAGCATTCTATCTGTTCCACCGCTGCAATATTTATGAACAAAGCAGTTTCAGATTGTGTCTACAAAAAAGATCAGCCTGTTTCACCACTATGTCATGTACAGAAATAGTAAGTCACAGTTGTTTACTTTCGTATATATGAAATACAGAGAAAGTATTGAAATCTTCAAAAAATTCGTATTCAAAATCTTGACAATCACCATGTTTCAGATCTTCTTGAATTAGAAAAGCAAATTTCTAGAATTAAGTCTGTCTATGTCAATACAACTTAAAACCTCTTCAAAGAAGACATGAAATTTGGACCATATTTAATGATTTCTATTAAATTTTGAACAAAATCCTTTCAGAGAAAGTCAGACTATCCCAATACAAAATTCAATAAATTCAAACCGTATAGAGTAGACAGATAAAATTTGGTACGCAGGTGTAGCATCTGAAATGCAGATTCGTCGCAAATTTTGAATAAATTCTGTCAAAAGATTGATCGTCTTTAAGGGGACAAAAACTATGTTAAATGGTCTGTTCTTTCTCATGCATGTACGCGCAGTGATTAATAAACACGACTTAAACAAATGAAACTAAGCATGTGACCGTGCAATTGCAATTTTGTGTCAAATTTTAATTACAATCAAGATGAAAGAAGGTGTCAAAATACATATTTTCACTTTCAATTCAAATTTATTTTGCATGAATGTGAAAGTAATGACTTACATCAATGAAATTCAATACATGATTTTATGATTACAACAATAGTTTTTAGTAGTAGTAGTTAAACAGTTTAGTAACAGTAGTTAAATTTTGGTTTCAATAGTTTCGGAAACAAGATGTCTAAAATATATATCCGCATGATAGATTTAGTAAAAAGGCTAGAATCATGCCAAAAGATTTATATTTCGAAACTATTGTTCGTCAATGCTATGCCAGGTATTCGTGGCCTTACCCAAGATCCACAATTTTATGCAGAGAGAGGGGTGATTAAGACTTTTTTAAGAAACATGCGAGAAAGTTCTGGGGAAACTACTATCTCTAGCTTAACAAGTAAGAAAATTCTTTTAGGATAGTGTTATATTTTATTTTTCTTACAATAAAAATGTGAGTTATATATGATATGTGAATTAGCTACTAACTTTCAATTTGCTTTACTTTTTCCACTAAATAAATAATTACGGTTCGGGGTATCAATCAAAATGAAAGAAACATCAAACACACAAAAAAAAACCTAGCATCTGTAAAATCTATAAATTGATTTTTCATCATACTACACTTTCTTTCTGCGAAATGAAGGAATTAAAAAAAAGAGAGAGATTTTGTATTGCAGCAGTAGTATTGCCAAAAGTAATAATTTCTTCATTGTTATTTTTTCTTTTCATTAAAAGTATCACTATGATTTCTAGTACATAGTGTCAGACATACTGACTCACATTTGACAAACTTATGAGAGAACTGGCGCCACAAGAGCAATAAAAAAACACAAAAAACAAAGTTTTAGACAGTGCATAAGAGCCACAGTATTTTACATCAGTGAAAAATAAATAATAAAACGCCTCGGTTTAAGATTATTTATTCAAAACGATTCGATCTCCCAATTTCTTATCCACCTGCCATTTGATTACAGGGTTGCCATATTGGCATTCCTAAAAGCCAATTTCGTAACAATTGTTTTTTTTTTCTTTTTTTTTTTTTACCAAACGATTTTGGTTTAAAAATAATTCTTTTTTCCAACTCATTTGTTTTTCTTTCATGTAAAATTCTTATAATTATTTGTTAAATTAGCTCAATTCAAATTAGTCATATTCAATCATCTATTTTTTTTAAAAATTCACTCAAATACGAAATATATGTGAACATTAATCTTAAGTAGGATCATTGCGGTATATATGTGCGGTTCGTCCTTTCTAATCTATAACCTAGTTAAGTAACTAGATTAATATAATTTAATTATTTTCCATAATATGTTAATTTATAAATACAGTTAAAACGACTGATCATATTCTACTGCCCATTCAAATATTTCTGAAACAATCCTATTATATTTTTAAAACATATAAGGAAAAACAGTTTTTTTTTAAATACCAACAATATATTCCCTGTAATAAAACTCTGTTTTTGGAAAAAAACATGTTTAATTTCATAGATTATTTTATTTTTTTTATTTTTCTGCCTGTTTGAGAAATATGGTTTTAGTATGTATTAAGAAAGTATGCATTTTGTTTCATTACTCCCAAAATTCAGATTTGATAATTTATCTTATTCTATGGTAATCATAAATTAAATTACTCATAAAGAGAAAATGTAAATGTAAATTATTTATAAATTCTATGTTTATTTTTTTTCTGTATGGATATTTGACCACAATTTTATACGGCTGAAAAGTAACGTTACGGTAACACTGAAATCTAATTATAATTTTTTAAAATAATTTTAAAATCAATTAATAAATAATTCTTTTAAATTATTAATTTAAATTTGTTGTTTTTAAATTATTTATTTAAATACCTTTTTATTTGTGTTTTGTATGATTTGTAGAACAAGAAAATAAACTTTAGGATGAATAATTGATGTAAAGTGAATCTTTAAAATTCCACAAATATAATATAAACAAAATGCTTATATAATATAAACAAATTCATCTTCATAAGGAAAAATATGCAAAGCATGTTTTCTATCTAGAATTTCCTTTTTATATTTTTACCTTCTCATGTGCGAAGAGAAAGCATTGTTGCAATGGAATATTATCAATTAATATTATTATTCAATTTATATCATATGGTCCCGAACTGTCGAATTCATATGTGCACATATTCGTTTAGTATGGTCACTACATCGCTTAATGTTATCAAATTTGAAGAAGAGAACTGACTGATCTTTCATTTTTCAACCATAATTAAAGATTAGCGTTCATGGCAGCTCTTAGCTCATTAATCATTTTTTTACCATGAGTTGGGAGTTCACATTTTTTTGCCTGAATTGGAACGGATAACTGTGCTGACGGGTCTAATTAGAAATCTTTTTTTAACAGTCATAACACTGTTTCCTGAGATAGAATTATGAAAACAAAATGAATTTTTAAAAAATGTGAACGTTAAAAACAACATTGAAATTCTGAACAGATATGAAAGTTTGCCTAAAATGAATCAAGGCAACGCTGAAATGAAAATTTTGTATCATTTCGCTAGTTGAAAATTTCACTTCTTTTTTAAATAAAATTTTGGACAATAATGAGATTTTCATGAGTAATAGAAAGCAATAAACGTTGATGGTTCCGACGGGTATCAATGTGTTCAAGAGAATCTCTAACGGAAGCCGAAATGAGTTAAGCACTTACCAATTTCAAAGCCGGAGAGCAGCATTTATTCAAAAAATTAAACAAATAATAATAAGAGTACTTAGACTATACAAGTGAACTGTTACGGAATAGTTGCCAATAAGCAACAATTAAAAAAAATATGGATAAATCATAGGTTACCTTCAAATAAATGTTTTTTTTTCTCCCTTATGATAAAAATATACTTGATTTTACCCAATAAAAATTTGAGTACTTATAGCATTCACGGCATTTTCGAATGTCCACGATTTTATACGGAGAACGGAGGAACACCTTTATTAGGTAGTGTTCAAAAGAGTTTCAGGGGAACCATCCCAGTTGGTTTCCATTCATAATTCTATTTCAGCCCAAATGAAGTATTAGTCATTGATAAATAGAAAGAAATTGAACTCAAGATCAGCATTTTTAACAAATTTGTTTAATCAATTTAATTTTCTAAACTATTTTTAATTGCCACATTGATCGTGAGTTTGATGCGATTCAAATGAATTCACTAAACCCTTAATTAGATTTCAGTTTCATGAGATTTGCAGATTTGAGGGGAGTGGCAAGGGATTCTTGAACTTAAGCTTCTTAACCTCCTAACATAACAGGTGAAATGAGTAAGGGCATGATAGTGAGTTACTTACATAGAGCTGATATACTTATAGAGGGAGTGCAACCCTACTTTGGTGTAGGACAAGATAATATCACGTGACTTGTGGACAGAATTTGTGTTCTCTGTAACCGCATTCTCCGTTCCCCATTATATTTCAATGGCAGATTTTTTCTCGCTTTTAACTGTTGGATTTTAAAACTTATTTAAGCCATGGCTAACTATTGCTGTGCAATTGGATACAAAGAAAAAGCTTCTATGGATAGTCCTGTATCATTTCACAGATATGTACAATAAACATGTTCTGTTTATATCCATTTTAAGTCAATTTACAATTTCGTAACCTCCATCACTGAGTGATTTTGGTGTTAAAACTGAATAATATTTCATAGTTTGGTTTAGTTATTGTATTAAATTTATTTAATTTGTTATTAAGCTTCATTTAAACTGATGTAACTGCATTATATTTTGTTAATTGCTTTATTTTAATCTCGATGTGTTGCAAGTGCTTGGCTGCAAGCTTGGCGTGATTTTTTCTCGCCAATACAAGTGTTTACATAAAAACACTATTGGTAATCGTAAAAAAACACTATTGACCGATTAATAATTGTGTATTTATTTTAGTGCAAATAAAGTTCCTTATTATTTCCAATATGTTTTTTTTACCATAAATATTCGAATCGTATTATACCGTAAAAGATATTAAATCATCATTGTGAATGAAATCGTGAAACTAAAACGTTTTATTGAAAATGTTATATAGTAAAATTTCATAAATGTGATGGCAGTAATTGCATGATTTTATAAATTTTAATTAAGATCTAATAAGAAACTAGTGGATATTCTAAAGATAAACTATTAAAGAAAGAAATGCTATCTTTACAGATAAAAACTTTGTCTGAATACTTGCGATATGCACATACCCTAAAATCACCGTTTTCGTAAAAATTTCATATTTCCTTATTATTTTGTATTAAATCAACACATTTAAGATTCTAAAAATGATTTAATAATGTTTCTGCGGTAGTTAGAAGCAAAGTTACCGCCAACACTATAAACCAGAAGCGAAATATTTAAAACTGATATTAACAAGGAAAAGGCACGAGGTTTAAAATTGAGTTCGGAATGAGATTTTGTATAATGATAGTATACATTTAGAATGTTTATTAATGAAAATATTAAAACTCAATAGTCAACCTTAAAACTTTCAAATTAGCTTATATACTAATAATGGGTTTCCCGAATGAGTGCTCGAGTAGTGTAGTAGTTAGGACACTGGCGTAGCATACAGGAAACCTGGATTCGATTCTGAGCAAGCGTTGTTTTTTTTTTTTTTTCTCTCTTTCTAAATTATTTCAAAATAATTTAACAGTTTTAATTAATATCTTTTTCATTTTTTATGCAAAAATAAATACTATTCAGAATATACAAGGAAAAAAGAAAAAGACCTGGGTCACTTTTATAATCTGCTTTTATTATAAAAAGTTTTTTTTATCTGCATGAGATAATGATAAAAGTATTTAAACATATAATGTAAAATTAAAAGATGTTTTGGGGTAAAGAAAAGAAATAAAATGTTTACTTAAAGAAAAAAAAATACTCACTTTTAATTAATGCACAAAAAAAGTAAACATAATTTAAATCAATAAACTCGGCTACTGATGTAAAAAAGAACA
>JAPMOR010063921.1:1387362-1446549 GCA_026543865.1 Argiope aurantia
ATATATATATATATATTATTTAGGAAATGTTAACCGGAAATGAAAACCGACCGGACCCAATGTCGGGAAACAAAACGTTGCGCGACAGTTTTTGAGTATGCCAAGATTTGCGATATGGCGCCAAAAAAGGCCATATTTCTCACACGTGACTTGGCTCATGTTGCGTACACTTGTTTAGACTAGAAACAAGCGACTAGCTTCCTCCATTTATATCAACTCTATGATATTTGCCATCTATTTAAAAAAATTACTCAAACATTTGCGTGCAAAGATATTTCCCTATTTTAAAGTTCTTAGCGGTGCGTAAACTACAAAAAAAAAAAAAGTTCTATCTGCGCTTGAACGCAATAAACTATTACAACAACTTCATTCCAATGGCATCACACTAGTAGTGTTATAGCTTTATGGGCACTGATTATTAGAATTTGAAGACTACATTGGAAATAATTTATCCGATGGATCAATTAAAAATAGTGATCAAAATTTTTTTAAAAATCAATCAAGTTTGAAGTACATTCACAATATGATATTTATAGGTGAGAAACAATCCGGCAGCGTGAAACATTCATCATGATCTTTGGGAGTCATCGAATACAAGCTTCAAGGCAAGCTGAGTCTAGCAAAATTTTCATTCACTTTAAAATCAGTCCACGCGTCACTGGAGCCTCCTCAGAAGATGCACATCAGCTCAATTAGGAAATTTTTGATCGCATCACTCCCAGTAAACCAGATTGGCTCCGAGTAATTACTTTTTTTTAAGGAACGTGAAATTTTGACTTGTGTTATTCTCTTTAGATGATGATGTACTCCTTGACGTTGTTGCACAGTGATTTGACTCACTACCGACCTAGCGACAAATTATCTTGGAAAACGAATTTTAAATGTTGTAAAAATAGAATAAATAGGGCCTCACTTCGAATGGCTATTGTGTCAAATAATCCTATACTTTACCGAACATAAATTAATTAATTCTAATGTGCATAATATAACTTATATAACTACCAATATCTACCACTGATCTTCAAATGGATCTTAGTTTCCGAATTGCCCTCGAGCAACTATTCGCTGGTGATTCCTCATTTTAGAAATGCAATGCATTTTAGAATGCAGCAAAGTATAATTTTTAAGGATTTTTAATGATTGATAGAGAATCACATCTTATAAACACAGCTAATATATGATTGCCTTTTATACATCTACGATGAATGGAAATTATGAACAAGAGACACAGAACTAATTTACCTTTAATTTGTTCTCAAAACAGCTTAGTACTATTCAAAAATATTGCTTAAGTAAGTAAAAATCTGTTCGCATTTCTGCTGCTACAGAACCCATAGCTTAGCACCAATCATAAAAAAATTACAAATTTTTTTTACTCTTCATTTTCTTTTCCCTTTTCTTTTAAATACACCAAGCGATTTCGGTCGACATAGCTAATAACTGAAAGCCATTTAGAATTTACATAGAACTTTTAACAAATTGGAACTGGTGACAGCGATGCCGACTCTATTAAAATAGTCGCATTTCGGATCTTACATTGAATGTAGTGGCATCGTCCGGGTCATTAAAGCCAGAGCAGAAACAATCTGGCTTTTTAATGCAATTTCTTGATGGCATAATAAACTAATTCAAGGTGACGAGGAATGCTGCTATACAGCTGAATGGCTAAGCTGATTACACAGATCTTCGCAAAATGCGTCTTTATCTTAAAAATAATTTAATGGGTTTTTTAATATATATTTTTGGATACAAGTTACATGAAGAATAATAAAAATCCCATCAAGTACAGTTTTATTGCAAATCACTGTTTAATGTGTACGAATTTTATATATTTAAGAGTAATGTAATGTTATTTATAAGAACTTTTCAAATACATTTACAAATTTTAAATAATAATTCTCTTAATATAGTTTCTAAAGAAGAAAGAAGAAACTTTTATTTATTTAGGATATTTCTGAAAAAATGGTAAACTGTTTGTTACACGGAATCCTAGTGAGTTGCACGCGTATATCTATATCTCCACTCTTCATCATTCCCCTTCCACTTTCTGAAAGGTTTTCTAATCTCTCATCAATAATTTCTTTCTTAATTAAGAGCTCTAGCTAAGTATGTATTTTAGAGCTTTGAGAAAAAAGTTTTAAAATATTTTTTTCTGTGTTACGGTTGAAATCAATGGCTTCCAGGGGTTGATTTAAAACATCGGATTATTTCAGTTAAATTTACAGTGACTATACAGTTTAAAAGTAATAATGAAGCCTTTCAGATTTAATAGAAAAAAAAAAAAAAAAAAAAAAAAAAAAAAAAAAAAAAAAAATATATATATATATATATATAAAGAGAAAGTTTGACTAAACCATGAAGATTTTACTTCTACCGTTTCATCTAAAGTTAGACCTTACAAAATGATTATAGAAAAGCGGTATCAGCGAAAGTGGAATATTAGCGTGATTGCTAACTACTGCTGGATGTTGAAAAAACATCTGTTGTCCTCAACTTAAAAAATTCAATTTAAAAAAAAAAAAAAGAGGTTTGGGACAAAATAATCGCTATTGCTGTTCATTCATCGGTTCTGAAATTTTCGGCGGTTTTGCGTATGCATCAGGAAGAGTTTATTTTGTCAAAAAAGGGATGAGAGGGAAGATGAAAGGAAGAGATGCTTACATTTAACAATAGGATGAACGATTATTCATGAATGTAGGAGGAGTTATAATTTATCATCTTTCTGTTTATCACCCCTTAGCGAAGTGCGAGCGGCGAAAAGTGCAAGTCTCGGGATTCGAAAACGAACATTAACAGTAATTGAGAATTCTTTTTTCATAAATTCATTTATCTTCTCATTTTTCGTTTAATATCATAGCTGAACTTATATGCCAAGGTAAAAGATATATATGTGATATTAAAAGAAAAAGAAAATTTCAAACTATTTTGAATTATTTAGCCTCAAAATACGAAATTGCTTTACGAAAGATAGCTTTACATAAAAGGAAAAAATGAATTTCATTTTTGGAATCAGCACTGAAAATCAGTTATCAAAATTAAAACCACTATAAAAATATATCTCGCAGACCTGAGTTTTAATATACAAATTAATCATAAAATTTAGTACTTTATAAATAAATTTAAATTGCCCTAGTAATAAAATAAGGAAAATTACATTTTTATGATATACACAATTAAATAATTCTATGGCTTTGAAAGGTATGTCTATCATCATATGCACATGCAATATATAATATGATATACCTTATCCAAAGAAGTAACGGAGTTGGTCACAGTTACGTTTATAACAGTTTCTCAGAAAAGAATTTATTTTGGTCACAGTTACGAATATAACATCTTTTCAGAGAAGAATTTATGCGAGAAATATATGCTTTATGTGTTACCCTTAATAGGATATGTTTTATTAAATAGCAATTCATTTATGCATTCAGTCACAATGACAACTCTATTGAGCTGCATTGAAAATATGAATAGTAATGCTTCTTTCCTTTTATCTTTAGCACCATTTTCATAACTTTATAAAATGAATACACCTTCAAAATCATACTTTATCACCACCTGCAATTTGTACCAATAGTTGCATGTTGTATTAATTATTCTATATTTATTTCCTCCTGGACTCTTAGTTAAATTAAATTGAATTTGTGAAAGAAGAACGAACAGCAAGAAATTAAAAACCCTAAAAATACATTTTCTTTCTTTTTTCTTCTTTTTTATCAACAGTAGCGACTCACATTAAACTCGGGCGTTCATAGAAGAATTTTTAGAAGCGTTATATTAGATGAAAAGCTGCCTTCATTCTTTACTTATATTTAAAAACATAAATCAAGGTTACCTATATAAAACATATCATATCTCGCATAATGGCCGAGTTATTGTAATGAGATTTCAATTGCGCATGCGTATATACTAATATATCATAAATAGCCAATAGTAACATAAAAGAAACGAAAGAAGTAAATTTCTTCTGCATATACAGTGGCTCAAAAAATTGGGAGTACACTTACTTTTACTTGATAAATCTGACTTTCAATATAAATAACACATTACCGGGAAGTGCAGACATGTTTTTATTTTTACACCTAACAAATGGTTTAATTTAGAGGAAAAATAAAGAAAAATCAACGAAAAACTTCTGAACCGAAAAGTTTCGGAAGCATTTTAAATAATACGCAGAATTTTGCCTCAAAAAATTGAGAATACAAGAAATGAAATTCTTGTAATATCTCGCATAGAAAGAACGTATCAGTATTTAGTTGCATGCCTTTTGGCTTTTATAATGGCCTCTAAACGTCGTGGTACCGATTCAACCAATTTTTCATGGCATCTGAAGATCTTTTACCCTATTCTTCTTGCACTACTTGTTTTAAATGGGTTTTGTTTCTAATTTTGTGTTTTTGGACCACTGCTTCCAGTGTGGCCCACAGATATTCATTGGTATTGATGTCGGGGTGCTGTGGTGATATGTGTAACTGCTATTTACAATGGAAAAGAACCATATTTTGATATTACGTGCATTCTCTTTGGGGTTGTTGTCCTACTGGAAAATGAAATTCCCATCTAAATCCAAATTTTTAGCACTTTCCTTTAGATTGCTGCGAAGTACATCCAAGTAAACCATATCGTTTATAATGCCATCTATAAAAATTAAAATGAAGCCATGCAACCTCAAATCATGACGGAGTCACCATCATGCTTAATTGTAGAACGTAAATTTTTTGGGATCCAAAGCAGTAGTAGGCTTTCTCCAAACAGTACGATGTCAATTGTGTGCCAACTGTCTGCGGCTGTCACTGCCAAAAATGTTGAGTTTTCTTTCATTATTAAATATAGCTTTCTTTCAAAGGTTATTGTTCTTCAATTGATGAGTTTTTGCAAACTTCAAATGCTTTTTCTGAATTTGCTAGCTGATGAACGGTTTCTCTCTAACAATGCGACTTTTATATCCAGTTTTTCTAATGGCATTTCGCACAGTTTCAGCACTTATACTTCTGTCTATGATTTGAAAAGTTCCTGCAACAACTTGGATGAACCAAAATTCGGATGTAAATGGAAATTCCATTTTCCAGTAGGACAATGATCCCAAACAGAATGCACGTAACGTCAAAATATGGTGTCTTTTTCATTGTAAACAGCAGTTACACACACCATCACAGTACCCCGACATCAATATCATTGAATATTCGTGGACCATTATCGAATAAGTGGTTCAAAAACCACAAAATTAGAAACAAAGCACATTTAAAACAAGTGGTGCAAGAAAAATGGGGTAAAATATTTTCAGATAGCACCAAAAATCGATCGAATCGGTACCATGACATTTAAAGGCCATTATAAGAGCCAAAAGACATGCAACTTAATAGTGATACTTTGTTTTTATGCTTGTATTGCAAGAAATTTCATTGGTGTATTCTCAATTTTTTGAGGCAAAATTCTGCGTATATTTATTTAAAATGCTTCTGAAACTTTTCAATTTAGAAGTTTTTCGTTGATTTTTCTTTATTTTTATTCTAAATTAAACCATTTGTTATGTGTTAAAATAATATCGTCTGTCATTGGTTAAAAAATGTTTGGTATGCAAATGTGAGATGCAGCAAGATGACGTCGGGCTTGCTTTCATTTTTAAAAAGTTGTTTACACAAAACTGGGTCAGATCCAACGAATTTTTTTGTTTGCTTGTTTATTTTAAAAAGGATGTTTTTCTTTTTTGCTAATTTTTTAAGGCTTCCACTTTCGAATTCTGAAGTGTCGAATAGATTATATAGCAGCTGAGAACGGCTTAGGAAAAGCGTTTTAAACGAGATTTGAGATCGTGAAGCGACAGAGCATCCATAGTTTTCGTATCGTTATGGACGAAAAAGGTTTTCAAAAACTAAACAGAGATATATATTTCAAGGAACTGTAAATTTAACATTTGAATGCCTCTTACGAACTAGGTGTGTTTTCCTATTTGATGTATTTGAATTTAAATATGAAAAGGAAAAAAGAAGAAGAAAAAAAAAAGAACCTAGAAGAAAAGATATTTATTTATTTTTAAGTTCTCCAGCTTGAAGAAAATGAACTTAAGAACGTTTATAGTTGATGAGAATTATTCTAAAGAAGTTTGATGATTTTCCTGAGATTTCAAGCCCATCTCAAATGCGAAGGTTTTCCTATTTGAAAATGGAGAAATGAATTGAATATATGGAGAAGTGAATATTCTGCTATAGCTGAGCCAAAAATGAGGTAATTGAGCTTTTCCTATTTTAACATATTTTGTTTTGCACAAATATGTCAAGAAATTTAATTTAGCTGATTAATTGATAAAGCAAGATAAAAATTAACAATCAAAAATGGTAACACAGTCATAAGATACTGTATAATAAATCACTCTTACAGATAAATTTAATGATCAAATTTTATTTGTTAAAATTAATACTATTATAAATAAATCAGAAATGCATTAAAAAGAAATGAAATGTGATAATATGCTATGGTACGGGGCGGAGAAGGTTATAACAACCTTATAATTTTCAATCTTAATTCGATCGAATTAATAAATGCCTAATAATTAAACATTATTACACAGGACAGAAAAGCCATTTGGCTGGGAAAATGTATCGGCCAGAATTATAATATATAACACTGCAAAACTATCTTATACCTTCTTTAAAAAAATCAATAAAGTTTATATTCACTATATTTTATATTGGGTCCTTATGAATATTAGGATACCAACCCCAACAGAACTTTTAGATTGATACAAATATTTATTTTTAATATTATTAGCGATTGTTCTGGGTATGCTATTCATGACTGTTCTGGGTATATTTTCCTGAAAATCAGATTCATGTTTTTCACTGTTTTAAAATATATCAGTTTCAAGAATGAAGAGGGGAGGGGGGGGAATCAAGAATATAAAATATACAAACTGACAATGGATTAAAGTTAATGGATAAGTATTTCCATTAAAAAGTTAGAAGAATGAATAAGTGTGGTTAAGAACTGTTAAGTATTTTCATTCAAAGATCATTTAAGAAAAAAAACTGGGATCAAATTTTGACATGCAAATATTTATTTACTGGAAACGAGCGACGTGGTCGAGAGATTCGGCATTATCTAAGTGAAGGAACAGAGCCATACTTAACGAAACGAAGTTGCCTGATTTATTATGAACTAAGACTAAAAATATTGTTCTCCTTTATCAAAAAAAAGGCGAAATTATGAAATATGTAACAATAGAACAGTTCCTCTCATAAGATCAACAATTAAAAGTAAATGGGCAAAATATTTAGTAAGGCCCTTGAAAACCTTTGCGAGCTTAGTAAAATTATTCTTACCAAAACATTGAAGAAAATTCGATGACAAAACAAAAAGGAGAATATTAGTGGGTTATACAAAATATACAAAAGGATATAGAATTAGGAACTCAGTATGTCCTTGAAATCACATATATGAAACTTGATGAGGAAAAATTTGTATGCAGCACAGAAGTCTCTTCTAAATCAGAGGATTTATATATGAAATATCAGACAGATGTTTTCGAGTTCTCTGCAGATGGCTTTAATTCAGTTATTTATGAATTAGAAATGGATATATTCTATATATCGGGAAAAAAATTGCAAATGTATTAAACTGGGGTAGAAAGTAGTGGCTTGTTAAAAGGATTACTATAAAAGTAGGAAAAAAACTTTCTGATTTTTCCAGAATGAGAAAATAGACTTTTAACTATTAACCGTTGTTTAAACGATGCCAAGAAAATGTTGCAAAAGTTAAAGTCTGATTATTAATCAAAAGAAATTTGGTTTTAAGGGTAGCACATATTGCTGAAGAGTGTCCCATTTAATGATTCGTGAAATTTAAATTGTAACTTTTAAACCCTATAGTAACAAAATGATTACTTTTGTCTACATGATTGATCTAGCATTATTTTAAAATGAAATCTATTTACATAAAAATAAGATTGTTAAACTCGAAATTTAATGTAATGTTTATAGGGCCAATTAAAAAGTCTTTAATGATCATAAAACTTAATTTGAAATGCTCAAGGGAAATTCATTTATAAACCAGAATTGAACAATAAACAAGATAAAATTTCTGTATGCCAATGGATATTTTCTATTATGACAAATCAAGGAATATTAGAAAAAAAAATTGCATTTGTCTCATATTTAAATCAAGAGAGTAAAGTGTTAAATTACATACTTTATCGATCTTAAATGTGGTTAAATTTATTTAGTTCCAAGAAATATCCATTAAACTGCTATGTCTTATGTTATCATTATAAGAAAAAATCTCTTTTAATAATTCACCGAAAAACATCCACACAATTTAAAAGCTCCAAAGTTTTGTGCAATCTCAGAACCAAATCAAAGCCACTAGTTAGTTGAACGTATCCCTAGGATTCGATCCCATACAAGAGTTGCTTGTCTTTCAAAATAGCTTTTCTCGAAATGTTGCGTGAAATCGTTAAATTAGTTAAGTTTTTCTTTAAAAGAAAAACAATTGAGATTCACTAGTATAGAGAAAATGGTCCCGATCTTGTTACATAGAAAAATGGCATTCGTGAATTTTTGTGAAAATTGTTGTTAAATCGAGACCAAGAGATCCATTGTCTTTACTTTGTTACACATCTAACGAAAGGTATCGATTCCAGACAGGCGTCGCAGTATTAGGTGTTGAAACATTGGATTTTCTCATTTAAATAAAAAGCTATAAGCTGTGAAGAAAAGATTAAATTGAAAAATATTATTATAAAAACCTATAAAATGAGTTATCAAGCTCTCTAACAGCTTAATTTAGTCAAAGATAAATTTTTTAAATGCCAATTCAGAAAAATATTTTTATCTTTTTAAATTGGAGAGAAATTTTGAATACATTAGATGTACATTTGACATAAAAGGGAATGACTGATAAAAATTGCAAATCCATACTTGCATTATTCCGAAATCTTCGATTTGTTAAAAAACATATGGTCGTCAAAAATGCCTATAAATGCTTTTCGTTCAATTAGAAATCGAGAACCGAAAAAATAAGTTGTTTTTTTTTCTAAAAGTATTGTTTTTCGATTTCTAATGGTATCATAATGGTTGATTTTCTGAAAAAAAAATTGCGAAAATTGAATTTGAAGTTAACATTTTGTCTTAATTATTAAATCTGAACGCATTTTCCAATAATCCTCAAGTTTGCGAAAGTCTATAGATTTTGAATAATAATGAAAGCTAATGAATTTAGCACTCAACTCCAACCACTGGTCCAATTTTGCTAATTTTTCTTCAAATAAAAGCTTATGATACCTAAATATATTATCACTAATCTTATACCTTTCATCGTTCTTCGTTTTCGAGAGAAATAGATAACACGTGATTTCACTGTACATTTTGTACAGAGAAGCACATCAACCGAGTTCCCCTAGTACTAATTTCGAAAATCTTAATTGGAAGATAATAGCCCCTAGATATGGTCATTTACCTCATACCTATCGATTTCGTAAAAAATTTGCTCAATCAAATTTTGATACTGCTCTCAACCTAGATAACTGAAGCGATTTCGCCAATTTTCTTCTCCAACTTGACAACTTTGAGATATAACTTACTAATCAGAATTCTTTATCATTAATGTGCAAATTTTACATATTATATTACTTTAACTATAATTTTATTATACTTTTTCTGCAATAAGATATAGTTCATCAAATTTTTTCAACAAGACTAAATTAACCTTATTAATACTAGCCGCCTTCGGCAACCACATTAATGGCATTAATACAGTCATGTTGCCTAATTTTGATACATATATTTTATCAAAACAAAAGAATTATTATAAATTATGACTGCACAGTATCGAAAGAGCGTTCTGATTGGTTACTAGAGTTTACAAAGAATCGAAATTAATTGAAAGGAAGTTTGATAAAAATCCAGTAGTTAAAAGATGGATTCTTTATCATATAAGTGACTGCTTTCGAATTTCTATTAATCTTGATGTGAAAACAATGAAATATTGTATATTGAAGCTACCAAACATAATACATTTAATATTATCGCATAATTTAGATTTTATTACCAAATGCTTAATTATACATACAAATATAAATAAAATGCATACCAAATATTCTTTTGGTAGTATTGCCAAATGCAAAAAAAAAAAAAAAAAAAAAAAATTTAAAAATAAAATACAAATATTTTATTCAAAACTTTAATATATATTACCGAAAAGTCAAATGTCAAAAGATTGTGTCAGCCGGAAAGCGTTGAAAATTTATCATTTGCAATTTAAATATATTTGAAGAAATTAATTATCGTCTGTGATTTTTCTTTTCTCCTTTAAATGCAGAGACTAACGTTTTCTGATTAAAATTGTGGATTTATCTTTTGTTTTTTCAGTTATATTAGGAAAAATATCATCTGCATTTCTTAATTACATTAGTGTTATTAATAACATAGTTAAGACCTCGTATGCTACATTTTCGATTATATTCGATTATTATAATGATGCTTCCCCATAAAAAAAAAATCTGTAATTCTGTCTCTAGCGATTCAAAAAATTTTTGAAATCGAAATTGTTTTTAATAAAAAAAAACTCTCCCTTTATATCATTAGTTTAAGAATTTAATACAATTTTCAGGTAAACAACAATAGTGTTTTACGTGCCAAAAAGGAAATAAGCCTAGAAATTTGGTGCATTTTATCTTTTTAACGTTTATCAACCAACAGATGGCAGCACAATTGCTACTAAAGATTCCTAACCCTTCAATTTTTTTTAAATACATTTTTATCTAAATATTAAACCCAAACAGAAAAATTTCTAATCATTTTGTTAGATTTTCTAATCATTTAAAAAATTTCTAGTCATTTATTTGGTTAAAAAATATTAAGCTTATTGTTTTATTTCCAAATATATTTTCCATTTTTCCCTTAAGGCAATTATATTTTGTTAAATTGAATCCTAGATGAAAATACCTTTAGAAGTTTAAATATATGAATTTTTATTCAAGAAGGAGAACAGCAGCGTTATTTAATTCGCTGTTTTTAAATTCCGGTAATTAACTCTTGCAATAATTCAGAAAAATATCAATCAAATTTTCAAGAAAGTAATATTCAAAGAAAAAAAAATTTTATCGGAAAAATAATTTCTCCACTCATTAACCGCTTTTGACTACCTATTTATTATTTTTCCAATATAAAAGAAAAAGCTAATTAAAATAAGTAATTGAATTATCTAAACCACAGTTATTGTTGTAGTTAATTGAAATATAAAGTTTCATAAGTTTATGCAGAAAATTTGTTTTTCAAACAAGATTATTCATCATCAACTTTTCATAAATGCATAATGAGAAGATTAGAAAAATGTGAAATACAGCCCTTAACGCCTGAAAAAAAAAACTTATCTATTCCAATACAAGCCTTGTAAGCAATGCCGACTCGTCAGTTCAAAAATGAAAAAAAAAAAAGAAAAAAAAGGCGCATTTAAATTTTTAATTGTTTAAATAAAACAGTAAAAGTAGCTTAAACTTTTGAATTCTAATTATCTGAATAGCCGCACATGCTATTTTCCTTGATATGAAAGAGAAAAAAAATATTATTAAACAAGATGTGTTTCTATCGGTGCAATATGCAAGAGAAACAAAAAAACAAAAACAAAAAAAATCAGAGAAAAGGAAAGAAAAGAAAGCAGAGAAACAAATCAGAGTAACGATTCTTGCCGAATAAAAAATCAAAATAACAGTTAAAGGCTCAAAACATTGTAGAGTGATAATATTTTAGGATTGATTAATTTCTCTATTTTATTTTTAAGAATATATTCAGGATTATACTTGCCGGGTAAAAGATCAAAATAACGATTAAAAGTTCAAGACATTATAGAGTGATAATATTTTAGAACTGATTTATCTATCTTTATTTTATTTTTATGAATATATTGTTACGAAATTTCTGCCGGGGTTCGTTTGGATACTGGAAGTGATATGGTGTGTAGAACGCTCAATCAGCAGACGGCAGTAGAAAATAAAACAACAATGTTTATTTATATTAAGACACACAGGACAGCAGAAAAGCGACAACTATATACAGCACAGAATACGATTATCTTCACCCGAAATGTGTAACATACAACAGCAGCATACAACCAGAATCTACTGCAGACAGTAGCGCACAGCTCAGTTCAGCACTAGCTTGACTCCGTCGCTTCCGACTACTCTGTCTTCGACTTCTCCGACTCGGACTACTCTCTGTCTGGCAGCTGCAGCCCCTTTAATAGGTCTCAGGGGGCGGGGCTAGAAGCCTCTCAACCAATCAGGAACGTTCGAGGCGTATCTCGGTTCCTACTGGGCGGATCGGGAAAATTCTCGATGTTTCGGCTATAATCTATTTTGGTGCCAAAGTCGCCAAATTCGTCGCCAAATGGTCGCCAAGTTTGTCGCCAGGCTCTGGGACTGTCCCGGACTCTGTCCATTACCGATGATTGTAAAACTTTCTTTCTATTGATGGCACAAACTATGCTGGGAAGTCGAATTGCAGGTTTGTAACAATATTCAGGATTATATTAAATCTAATGGGCGGAGAAAAAAGGTTAATTTTATTTCGTTGTATATCTTATGTATAATAATTTATGCTGTATATCGTATGTTGCAATCATATGTATAAAAGCAATTACTTAAACAATGAAAATATTATTGTAAAATATACTTACAAATATTTCAAAAAATATGTTAAAACTAGAGAAAAAGTGTATAGAAATAAAGCTAATATCACTTGAAGAGTGTTTTTTTTAAATTTTAAATTAGTATAAAAAACACTTTGTACACTACTATATTGCAAAGTTGAGAAAAGAAAATAAATTTCTGTTTAATTTTAATTTTTTAAAAACTCTTCTACTCAAGAAGCAATTATCCGCCAAATTCAATGTTTGTCTTATAAAGAGTTTTGAATGAATAGTAATAATTTATTTCCTTGTTATACATAATATGCTAGTCTATAGACATTATCATATTAAAACAGTTATTAGCTAGTTGGCTACCATATGGAGCTGAGGAAATTATAATTTAGTCGCATTTTACTTGATGCAACAAAATACATTCAGGTTTCTACATGTAGAGATGAATTGTGCAGTCTGTCCGCTTTTCTACTAATTCTTGATTAATTTTTTACTTTTATTCTTCGATATTATTTTCATTTGCATCATCGTGGTCTCATTAAGAAGCTAAATAAGCTTAAAAACCAAAATTGTCATTTAAAAAATAATTTCAAAGAGATATTATAACTTTAATGAACGAGTTACCTATTCATGTAGCTTGCAACAGGACGTAAAAGTATTGAAATCATTTAAATTTCAGATAAAAATAAGTAAAACTTGACTTATTAAATCCCTGTTTCTTCAAATCTCCATTATCGTAATATTTTATCGATAGTTAAATGATGAAATTTTCTGTTTTTCATGTAATGATTTTTTATTTTGTATTCAAATTACAATTCTGAAGTAATGAATTTCTTCAACTACTTCTTAAATTATTATTTTTTTTTCAATTTTTGGACCTATATCTTCCGGTATATGAAATTTGTTTATTTACTGCGGAGCAGCTCCCGTATACGGCCTAGTGGCGCCAATTTTTCGCCAAGAAGTCGCCAATAATGCGTGTTTAGGATGTTGCGGAAGTTTTGAAGCCACGTTAGGCTTATTTCTAAGACTGACAAAATGCACTAGACTATAAGTCAGGGGGTGGCGATGCCCCTCTTTTTACTTTAAATAATTCAGATAAATGTTGTGATTATTGACTAATTTTTGAAGCTATGTTTAGGCTTAATCCTAGGACTGACAAAATACACGAGCGTAAGTCGGGGGGGGGTATTGAAATATTTATGGTAAAGATCCAAATGAAACGACTTGTTTAATTGTAAGTATAATGAAGCATGATGAAATGCTCACTTGCTTTTAAGTATAATGAAATGCTCAAAATTAATATTAAATGATGATGAAATTATTTTTTGCTCCGATTTTTAAAAATGATTTCTTAATTTTATGCTGAATATGTTCTCATGAAAACGTTGATATTTTTTTCATTTTAAAAGAATAGTTTATAAAAGTTAATAGCTGTATATGTCAGCTGCTCCTTATAAAAACACATAAAAATACTGAATATGTTCTAACGTTTCAGGTTACCATAAAGAATACATAAGCCGATGACGGCAACCAGAAATTACTGTTTATCGCCAATTTGGCGGAGGTCGTATACGTGCGCTGAGCCTTTACTGCTATTTAATAGTTGTAAAATCAAATCTTAAAGTCTACAACCTTTTAATTGATTTTTAAGGATAAATGGATCAACATGAATTTGAAGATGTTACTGTATTGTAGGAAGCAATTTAACACAATTGCTGTCTTTATAACAAATTAAACTCGTAATAAAATAACCAGAATAAAAAGAAAATTTTGTTTATATAGTTATTCTTTTTTTAATTTTATTTCATTTATTTATTTTTTCATTCAATTTGACAAAGAAAAATTCTCAAATTTATAAAAAAAAATATTGTCTTAAATAAAATTTTAAAAAATTACCTTACGATACAATAGATGGCAGCACCAAACATCAGATTCTTAAATTTGAAAGCAATTGGTAATTCCTTGTTAGCATTTCGCTTTATTTAAGCTAATGTGAGGGAATCATGCTAGAATATGAATTGAATGAAGGCATTTTCGCATCTTTCACTTATACATAATAATTATATAATTCCGATTTTTCATCATCAGCAATCACCATTTGTTTCATTTGAAGAAAAAATGCTATCATTTTGGATCGATGATTTTTAATGTGCTCATGTTCGTCTTATACACCGTCGGCCTTCTCTATAAAGGGGCCTAAATGCAAAAAACCATTCGGGGCCATAAATGTTTTTGTAAAATAAAAAAAATTACAAGCACGGACATATTACAACTATCAATACATATTACTATTGCATGTTTATTTATTACGTGATTTTCTTTTTGTTACTTATTACTTTAGAAATTTTGCATTTTTTTTTTATGTTTAGTATAGTATATGCATTTAAGCGTACTGCACATATGCCTGATAAATTTTTCTTAGTTTTAATTTGCTGAAAGAGGGCTTAGCATTTGCTATGGTAACTGGCAATGTAAAGAAAGGCTTTAACACTGTTAATACATTTATAAACAACACATCATAATTATAATTTAGTAAGTATTACAATATGTCTTATGCGTAATTTCCAATCCTTTCATTCAAAATCCATTTCCATAGTAAATAAATTTCTTGGAATTAGGTTTTCATCTACATTATTGTTATATAACTATACAAAGTTTATGGAACATTTTTCTAATTCATGTTTTTCTGTTTCAAAGTGTTTTTTTTATCAGTGATTAATTTGAAATACTTTTCAATCTATCTTCTATCTCGATAATAACAGTATCAATTACAGTGTTGAAAAATAACATCTAAATTTCTCTACCGAGTGTTTTATAGCTTCGTAATAGCTTGATATTTCGCAATATAATCTTTTTCTCTTTCGAATACCTTCTGTTGGAAAATGTTCTGAAATATTCAAATTACGTTCTATCACTTTTGCTTCGTATAAAAATGTATTAAATTTTGTTCTTAAATTTTGGATTTCAGTTTTAATTTTATTGATTAAATTAAAAGCCGAGTCATAAACAATTGTTTCTGCTTGAAATAATTTATTGATAGCGTGAATTTTAAACAGTATTACAAACCCTACTATTAAGTAAAAAATAAATGGCATTTCTTGTATTGAATATAATAGAATTTTAGCTTCGTATATCATTGTATTTTCGCTATTTGGTCTGATAAATTCTTCTAGGGCATTATAAATTTTTTCAAACTGTGCATACATTACTTTAGCCGAATATATATTTTGGCCTCCTAAAGAGTGCCGCATAAAGGTGTACGAGTAATGTTTCAATGCTTTTGTAGAATCTTACACTTTTTTGGAAATGTAGAAAATAAGTAATATTAAAAAAAATTACAATATATACTGCTGTAAGCGGTATCACAAATTAATAAATTAAAAGTGTATGATAGGCAAGACACATTCATAAATTGTTTGAGAGTTTAGAGCAATTATTCCAGATTGTATATTTCCATTTTATGTTGCTACCGTTGTTACTTATCTGCCCTCTACAATTCTTAATATTTAATTCTAGCTCACTTAATCTTTTCAATAAAGTTTTTGCTAGTTCTTCTCCAATCACATCAGTTATTTTAATAAACCCTATAAATGACTCATTCATAGTTAATTTATTCTCTTAAAAATTTACATATCTAATAATGCCTGAAGTTTGTTCATTATGAGAAATATCAGAAGTAGAATCCATTTGAGTACTGTTGTACGTGATTGCTTTTATATCGTCTTTAATTTTGTTAAGGACTTCATTTCATAATTCAGGAATTATTTATTCTTGTGATCTATATGGCAAATGATGCTTAATTCCATTTTTCGAATTCTCTTTTATTCTGTTTATACCATTCATTAACACAGAATAGTATTTACTAATTATTTGATTAACCTTAAAAAATTTCCAGTATAAGGGAGTTCCTATTATTTTCATGGGTTCCACGAAGTGGAAGATTATTACATGATAAAAATAAAATCATATCTCTAATTCTTTAAAATAACACTTTAAGTCGTTCCGTTTAAATTTAAAATTCCGTTTTATATAAATATCATGTTGATTATATAAATATTACATGAAATT
This sequence comes from Argiope aurantia, assembly GCA_026543865.1. Taxonomy (NCBI): domain Eukaryota; kingdom Metazoa; phylum Arthropoda; class Arachnida; order Araneae; family Araneidae; genus Argiope; species Argiope aurantia. The sequence goes on from JAPMOR010063921.1 coordinate 1,404,064, forward strand.
CCGTTTTATATAAATTTGATTTGTTTATTAACAGTCGGATATAACTTTAGTAAGTCTTTCCAACCAATAAAAGAATTAAAGAGAAATAAAACGCTCATGATCTTTAATTACAGTTAACAGCTTTCACCAGTTGTTATAGCCATCTATAAATCGTGCAGATTATTTTCCAAAAGATGAGGAAATAAACAATATACAACAAAATCGAAATTTTGGCATTTTTTTCAAGTAGTATGTCGTGGAAAATGATCAATTTTTAGCATTTTTAGCAAAATCTCCTTTGTGTTGTACGAGTCTGATTTTAACACAAAACATTTTAATTTTATCAGTTATAATGCTTGGTCATAAACCTGAATCACTTTGTTATTTTCTGATTTGATAACATTTTTATAAATATATGGTTCTTTAAAGAATTGCACAGTTTCTACATTTTCATTGCAAGATTGTGTAGTTTGTGCGGATTTTCTTTCTCCAGTTGGAGATTAAATCGTAACTTCTGTAGTCAAAGCAATTTCATTGCCAAAATTACTTCGAAGACAAGAAAACTGATCTACTTGTGACTTCTTGAAATTCTGATTTTCTACTTTTCTGCTTTTTTTTTTTTTTTTTTTGACGCCCAGAGGGATATTTCTTTGGCATAGACATGATTAATTCTTACAATATTAATTATTTTATCGTATGAATTATCAAAATACTATATGCAATGTAACCTCATATGCAATATGAGGTAAATGATCATAAATCTACTTACCTTGGATAAATCATTTTTTTTTTGTGTGTGTGTGTGTAATTGTAAACTGTAATGCGTGTACTTATCCGTCGTGCCATTAAGGGATTCAATTTTCTCTCTCTTTGGAAATTTCTGATCATTCTTATTAACTAAAAGATTACAGTTATTTTCGATCATTATATTTGTTGAATATAATGATATTCTAAATTATTGTATTTGTCAAATTTAAATCACATTATACACTTAACTTCAAAATACCATTCACAATGTATAATGGATATTTTATATCCTTTGTTAAAAATTACTAATAACATAAGGAAAAAATTAGTTTTTGGAAGTTTTTAAAACTCGCTCGATACAGTCTCATTTATCAAAAAGGTACAAGAATTAAAAATCATTTGATGCTAATAATATTTTCATTTTAACTAAAAATAAAATTGTAGATGGTAAGAGAATGTTATGCATTATAATATTTTATACAACAATGTATTTTATACAAGAAGAATATTATGAAAACAGTTAATAGGAAATGAATTTCCCACTTTAAAGGACTCTAGAATGAATTCTATTGATCCAAATGACATAAATTCTAACTAAGATAGTTCAATTGATGAGCTTGAAAGTTATTAAATAAAAAACATTTTAGCACCAAAATTTACAATATATATATATATATCCTATAACATAAATTATACTTACTTGCATATATTGAAAATGTGAAACATCTGTTGAGGCATAAATTATAAAATATTTCATTTAAAAGTAACTGACGAATAATTTAATAATTATAAATATTATTTTGTAAATAGTTGTTTATTCAGATTGGCAACAGTGATATCCGATTGAATTTTGGAGTTTGTTATTTCAAAAGATACTAGAGTTTGAAAAAAATAGTTGATGTTAATTTGATAATATTGTTTATTATGTAATAAGATTTCGTTTAATAGTAAGTTTGTCTGCATTCTATTTTTGTTAACACAAGAGCGCAACACATCATTTGTGTTACAGCGTATTCCTATTAACATTATTCTTCCAATGAAAAGAAGATGAATTATGTATATTAGTTTCTTTTCCTTGTACATCATGCCTACGTTGCAAAAAAGAGTATTGTTAATAACATTGATGAACCAGAACCAGCAGAACTTTGTTGCAGCTGTAAAAGAATTATGTTGTATGAAGCGGATAAGAAGACAGTCAATCTCTACAAGTCATACAGATATAATTGTGATACAGGTAATATAGAAATTTGGAACAACTGGGAAACTTAGCATTCTTTAAGTAAAGAACAAAAATAAATCCATTCTTCTAGTGTCAAAAATGTGGCTTCCGCTATTGTTGAAGCCAGCAATCAACTGCAGTATGGTAGTGTGAGTGTGCCAGTTGATTCTCATGTATAGGATATGACGTATTCTAATGTTGGGATAAAAAAGCGGATTTTCACTTTTATTCCCACGAAATCAAACCTAATACACCTAATACAAGAGAAGGACTCAAAGCGGCGTAAAACTTTTGCCCTTCAACTCCGTGCTGGAATGTTGGCTGAAGTGACTTAGCCATGGAACATTCTGTGAAGTGTCGAATCCCACCTTGACCTCAATGGAAAAACTAACATCCACAGTTGTCAAATGTGTGAGTAGGGAGAAATTCTCACACTATAAAAACCTTTGCATTATGAAAAAGTGACACTATGGGGTGGTTTTAAGACTAACTTTATCATTGGACAATTTTTTTAAAGAGATACCACAAATGGAAAAGAAAGCTTTTCCATCATGATATGCTGAGGGATTTTGTAATATCGCAACATGAACAATGTGGATCCCTTCAAGGGATCATTTTTTAGAGCGATGACTCATCTCCTCAGATTAATCGTTGTTTAAAACAACTGCTAAGAGGCACTTCACAGATGCACAGGTGAACAGCCATCAATTTTCCAATATGTCCTTCTCATTGCCCGGATACCAGCTCTTGCGATTTCTGACTGGAGATTTTCCTGAAGGACAATATCTACCGTTAAAAGCCAGCATTCGTACCAAATCTGAAGGACATCGTTAGGCGCCATACTCTTGATATTTTGACAGACTTATTCCGGAGCTGTGGAAAATAGAGTTCTTCGATTAGAGAGTACATTGTTGAACATGAACGTATTGAATAGTCTTAATGCTCATTTTTAAAACTATGCATGTAATTGTTTTATGTACACTACAACATCACCTATCGGCAGATTTCTGCTTTAAAATATATTTTTAATATATATTAAGCTTGTTATTTGAATTATCTGTAGTTCTAATTTTATTTCATTTGTAATAACAGAGAAAATTCTAGAACTCTCACGGAAAATCAATTTCTTACTAACCCTGTATATATAAAAAAATGAAAAGTCATGAAATTTTATTTTTTTCCTGAGTAATATCTGGTATATTAGATAATTATAAATGAAGTCGTTTTTATACATTTTTCTAACCAACTGCCTGACAAAGATTTCAATGACAGGATTAGTAATTTGAAAGATTGCTAATATGAAAACATTACAAGTTTTTATTCCTAGTTCATATATTTTCCAACTAATTATCTAAAAATCATTAGCAATAATACTATGTGTATAAGTATAAAATAATTTATCAATGGAAACAAAAGCTAGTCATTTAATTTATTTTGAATCCATTTCGTAATAAAATAAAGGGTATCACTGTATTATGGAGTTTCGAACCGAAAAAGTATAATTACACTGGAGAACACAGAAATTGTTATTGTTTCTTCTCTATAAAAGTGAAAAGATAAGAAAAATCATTGAAAAATTTAATTCTCAGTTAAATATTACAACCATGAATATTATAGAGTATTGATTTCCAAATTTAAAACTGATTAAGTAATGTTTGAAAAATTACAAAGAACGTAAAAAAAAAAAAAATGCATGGTTTTGCAATATTATCAAACGAACATTCTTTCGTCCGCTTGTTCGATTTAGAAGAATTATTAAATGCTAAATGAAATGAATGGATGAAATAAATTACAATGAAATGAAAACTTAAAACTAAAAAATTCTTTTATTACAAAACTTTTATTCTTTTATAGTTAGATTATTAAAAAAAAACCATTATGGCATTAAACCATTAATCAAATGAAGATGTAAATGAATACTAAATTACTTCCCTATCCTTCTAATGAGTAAGATCTTTTAAAATCAACTTACAGTTTTGTAAAGATTGATTAAGCATCTAAAATCATGAAGTTCAATAGAACAATTATCTGAACTTCAGTTAAAAAAGTCCCCAAACCAAATCATCTGGTATATAAATGAAAAGAACAGCTAAACAACTAATTTTGACTTGCAAATTCAAGCAGTGATATATCGATACCAAATGTAAGAAAACAAAACTGTAAACAACTTTATTTTTGCAGTCATTAAATTAATATGGTATGAGCAAATCTTTATTTTCTAAGAAATAATTACTCTCTGCAATTACGCAGTCATCCAGCTATTCAATTACCAAATCGGATCTTGAACGTCTATTTTATTTTTATAATTAATGATAGTGGTGCTTTTTGAATTTTTCGAAGAATGTCACCCTGAACATTTGATGGGGGAACCATATCTTCTAGTCCCGCTAGTTACGTTTTAACCTAGACATTCAAATCTTCTATACCATATGTTCCAATCTTAAATGAACAAAGCAGATAAGAAACTCAAAACGAACTGAATTGAAAAATCTAACAGCACATATAATATAAAACTGGGTAGGGAACATTTGAAGTGATAAAAATATTTATCACTTTAATAGGAGTTTCTTTCCCTACCATTATGTAAAGCATTTATCTGGTTTGATGAAAGGAATTTACATGGTTTTAATGAAAGGATTATTAAATCCGCATTCTATTCTAAAATTGTTTCATAACTTTAAACTTATGAAATTTTATGATATTTTTCTATCCTTTTCCGTCTGTTTTTATCTGTTAAAGAAAATATAGAAATTAAATTATAATTTTTTTTTGAAAATTAGATATTCAAAAAAAAATATCTAAAACGAAGTGCGTTTTAGATTCTTTTTAGATTTTAAAAAAATCTAAAACGATTTTTAAATTTCAAACTGAGGAGCCAAATTATGAAATACAACGCCTCAGAAACAAAATATTTTCTACTTTCTTCAATAGATGGCGCTTAATATTCCAGGAATGTTAAAAGTTAAAATGCTAGTTGATTAAATATTCAATAGATGGCAGCAGGCTGCGTGCACTTTCTGTAGGTCACTAGGTTAAATTAATCATAACTGTGACAAATGTCGATGGTAGAAATGGACTATGACTCAATAAGATATGGAATCGTCATAACATAAAAAAGAAGTCAGTTTTTTTTCAATTAAGAAAGTTCTTAAGCTAATCGTGACTGTTGCAAATATGAATGATACAAAGGGACTGAAACACTAAAATTATGCAATTTTATAGCAAAAATGTAATTTTTTTTTGTTTACAAATAAGCAACTTAAAAAGTTATAAAACGAGTAAATATAACTAAAACAGTATTATAATTACTACTTACAGTAGTTACAGCCTACAATTATTCTATAGAGTATCGAAGAAGATTCAAAGAAGGGTGTTGATGACCCCGGCATCTATCTTGGGGTAGGGTGAGAATATACAATATCAGGGCGTTAATTTATTTTTTAAAGTAAAAAAAGAATAGTAGGCGCGATAAACATGCTTTGAACTAAGTATCCTTTGTCTCATGCCATTTATTTTCATTTCTATATTTCTTCTTATACAAAGTTTGTTAAGCGAGTTGCATAAATTCTTTATATAAAATACATTATTCTTTACTTTTCCATCCATAATTAAAATAAATACATTTCCACGTTTGAATCATTCGAATTTACATTGTTTCAAATCATTATGCAAACAAATTTTGTGTTTAGTCGATTCAAATGTCAACGCCTATCGTGCTATCATCTTTTTCCAAGATGATAGGTTTCATTATTAGCCCTGTCCCCAAAATAAGTTCTAATTAAAAACATTTGCCTTTATGGACACCTTAGTTCTTTGCAAAAAACTTTTTGAAGAGAAAATACTATATACATGCACATTTGACAAATTATAGGCGAAGCTTTTAAATTCTGATTAGAAAATGGATTTAATAAGAATTAAGAGAGGCAGGAGCTAAAGATTAATAAGGAATTAAGATTAAAAAGAGAGGGAAAGAGAGAAAAAAAAGTCGTGACCTTTTCGACGAATGCGAAAAAGGATTTATGCTGATATGCAATGAGTAATCCGATTTTTCGAACATAAGGAACATTTGCCGAATTATTGTTATTACTTAAAATAAAATAACATTGCAAATATACAAGTAGTTATTATTTTCCAAATTACGAAGTGTACAAAGAGAAATTATTATTGCCATAAAAATTCGACCTCGAGCGTTTGATGTGTCTTTACTTTTTTTTAATTCACTGAATCCGTAAAAGTCATTTTTGAAATTAGTCTGACTGTCTGTCTGCTATGTACTCCCACTAAATTGCAAACTAGTTCTTCTTGTTCCTGGGAAAAAGAGAGTGTTGTAGCATTATGTTTATCTGTGAATACGCAAATTATTAAAATGCAGTACACTCTCGAGTAACCGGTTCCCGACAATCCGGCTTCCGTATTATCCAGTCTAATTTTCTTTTATCGTAATTAAATGAAGAAGACAAGACGTTGCATTGACAACATTACCAAGGCATTGGAAGTAAGAGTCTGCTACGATCATTTTACATCTCATGTAAAATGATCAAAATGCAAGTTATGATAGGAAACGAGCAGCGTCCTGCTCATTGTTCATTATTTGGTCAGTGTGTAATGGAACTTCGATTGTTGCCGCTGTTCCTGATGTACTCGTAAATTGTCCTTGGGATGTGCTTAATGCTTTTTAAAGCATATTCACAGTGAAGATTACAGAATTTATGTTAAGATGTGAACAGTTTATATCCTTTAACTTACTTTTTCCGTAATAAATTCTTGCAATGCAGTTTCTAAACATATAAAAATTACCAGTACAAGGCTTTCTAATTTAACTCTACACGTTATCGCAACTGCTTCTATGATTCATTGGGCCATGGCTGCTTTCAGATTCTACGTAACTTGAAATAAATGGAGAGTTTATAAGAAATGAGAAAATACGTATTATAGCCGCGAGTTTTTGTATAAAAACTTTGTCTTCTGGTATTGGTAGGCAAAGAAATGAGTTCGTATAATTCTGCCCTATCTGGCTTTTTTCTGTTATCCGGCCTATCCTTCCGCCAATAGGTAGGACACTCACTAGTGTACTGCAATCGCAACGACTGTAGTTATAATATGTCTGCAAATGCGATGACTAAAATTTGGTATATAGACCTAACATCGAATTTGCAGATGTCTATCCAATTTTAGACGAAATCTGCTGATGGGATGTTTGATTTATCTGTTCATGTGCATGGGAAAGCAATTATAAAAAATTACAAGGAGCTAGAAGGATGAAATTTAGTGCATTATTATATCAGTGCAGATGTATAATAAATTTTGTATCAAATTCGTGAATGGGCTGTTGATTAGTTTGCCTATTAGTATTATTGAACGGAATAACTCGAAATGTCATATCTGAAATAAAATTTAGCATGAAATTTTGTTATGGAAAATTCAGATTATTATTAAAATTATACATAAACATTTGAAAGGAAGATGTCCAAAATTCATCCTCGGTTTACTCCCATGTATTATTGAATTCAAAACGATGCATATTGAGTCACAAAATGCGGAAATCGGGTGGGTGTAGGGAACCAGCCTCTTATGGATTTGCGTTGGAGGTTTTGCTTCATCTTTTTCCAGTTGAGTCTGTTTAATAGATTCCTGAGACGGTAATTTTTAAAAAGTGAGTCGCCGAAAAGAAAGTGCTTTGAGGAGAGTACTCTGACTAGTTCAATAAATTTGATAAAGAATATTTATGGAAGACACCCACGCTAAGAATATTACAGTTTTCTGCAAAGAAAAGGAAATTTTGGCAAAAGCCATAACCTCATTTAGTAAGTGTGCGAAAGAAATTCTAAAAAGAGAAAATGCGAATCAGGTCAGCAAACATTACTTATAGAGTTGGAAGACATCATCTGGGATTCAATTGTTGACAGGAAAGCAAGATGTTGGGTTGTAAGCAAATTAATATTCAAGAATTTGTCATGGCACCGGTGCTGCAGTTAGGCATATAGTCAGTAGAATTCAATGAATTAAACAATGAAATGGATAGTTCTCTTTAGTTATATGAACTGCTGTTTTTTCATACGAGTAAATGTAGAAATGTAATAGGAGTAAATTTCCATTCATTTCCATTTTCCCCATTCCATTCATATAAAACTTATTTAATATAAGTAGTTTTTTCCTGTAGAGAATTATTTGAAAAAATAAGGAAATCTACATTTTACTTATAGTTTACATTAAAACTTTTTAAGAAAAAGAAGCTTAAACATACCACTTTGAAAACTCATAGATTTTGTCTTTCATTTTTGTATACATATTCAAAAAAAAAAATACTTTTATTATTTCTCATTCAGAAAATAATGAATTGTTAACATGAATTTCAAGATAATTAATTCATGGTATAAAAGATTGCATTCTGTATAATGATTTGTTACATTTTTACGAGCAGGAAAGGATTCGATCCGATTTTCTGGAGTACTGCATTCATAATCTGCATTTTGTTTCGATTCTGTATTATCACCACTTTCCAAAATTTCGTGAATATTTGACGAATCTGCGCTATCATCATTCTGTCTGTTAGTTGGTAGAGTTGCTAGAAGATCTGTATTGCTAACTGACATACTCATAGAATTAAAAGAATCTGAAATGCTGGCACACGCAGGGTTCAGTTTGAATCCAACCTTTTTGTAAAAAATGAGATATGTTTTTTTCACTGATTTCTGTTGTCCAAATCTTCTATTTCTATCTCCCTTATAAAGGTATGGGAAGTAACAAGTATAAACTTATAAATTCCTAGAATGTCTAAACAAAAGAGAAAGGATAGGGTCAAAATGACCCCGTGCATGCCTGGCGGATTAATTGTTTCTGTAAAGAATGATGTTATACCCTGGATGCCACTTATCTTTTATATTTGAGCTCTCACGGCAGACGAATTTAATATAAATTAAGATACGTAAATCATGGATTTGAGTGGTTTGGTGGTCTTAATGCCATAAACCTCAATCACAATTTCGCCAACACTATTTATAATTCACGACGTATATTGATTAGGAGCAAAATAAAAACAAAACAAAAAAAATGAGAGAGAGAGAGAAAGAAAGACTGAAAAAAAAATCGATATTATTGTCCAGATGCTAGCTACTGCGTTCGTTAGTAGAGTATTTGGTTAATTTATTTAAATATGAAATAAAATTAATTGTAGCATGAAAGGCAATTATTCTATTTTTAAATCTTAACCAGTTAATTGTTTCGACCTCTTCGGAAAATGCGTATTTAAATTGTCATAAACAAATATATATTCTATAAATGGTTTATAAATATAATAAATAAATAATTATAAATATAATAATTAAACAATTATTATATAAATATAATAATTAAACAATTATTATATAAATATAATAATTGCCATTTTATAAATTCGTCATAAAACAACATGCTGTACTTTTTCCATGACGGGTATACTCGTCAAAAACGATTAATTGGTTAATATGAACTACATGGAGAGTGGCTGTAATTTATCTCATAATTTATTAAGTAATACCATTTTTGTCAAGTTTAATGAATGAAAGGCAGATTTTGCTATCACACCTCGCCGAGCTATCAAAAACCACGGCTGATTCAGCTCATTTCCGGAGTCTAAACTGTCGAAAGGTTTAATTAATCCTGCGCAGAATTCGAAATCGGATCTGCAGCTTATCGAGGCTCTAGAAAGTGCGCTGATAAAGGCCATCGGTTATCGACTCCGAGGTTAACGCAGATTCACTTTCTCCCATAACTCGATAACGGGGAAACAATGTATCGGTCCAAGGTCGAGAGGGTTCGCGCGCGATTTTATCAATGATGCCCCCATTTTCCTGATGCGATTCCAAACCCTTCAGTGGAACGCAGGTGCACCCACTTCAAGATGGCTCCACAGCCCTTATGTGCCATTGTTTAAGGAGATAGAATATATCTTTTGGAGTATCGAAACCAACAAATGGTTGAAAGGCTACTTTAAGGAATTTTATCCCTTTCATTTTATATTTTTAATTCATTTTCTGCGCCTGGGAAGGAGGAAAAGAAGAATCATTATTGTTTAAAGAAGAATGCTATTGTTTATTTTTCTAAAAAAAAAAAAAAAGTCATGTTTTCGTCTGTAATGTAAACAGAAAAAAAAAATACAGTAATTTTTCAACATATTTGATCAGGAGATCGCTTTTACATCTGCTTTAAGCCCAAAAAATAACTTTGGGAATTATTGTAGATAGATGCTCAATAAGCCGATATTTCATCAATCCGGTCGATCGTTTAATCCTGCCTTTACAGAAAAGGGTGGGGGAGTTTTAAAAGATAAGCAGTTCTCTACATGCCAATATCAGTGACTTGGCGGGTCATAAAATAATATTCAAGTGTTTATGATTGATTTTTTTTTTTTTTTGTAATATTCGTTGTAAGAGTCTGTTATATGTTTGTCTATCTGAATAAAATGATTCATCAACTCAACAAGCTAGAGAGATGAAATTTGTCCTCTATCTTCCTCATTAGAAATGTAGAATTGTATAAAATTTTATACCAAATTCGTTATAGACTGTCCTCCGTGTGGAAGGCAATAATTGAATGAAAACAAAACTCTTATTCAGGCTGCCTCGAGTACCTTCCATATCCTCTATTAATCAAGCTAAACAAAAAAGTTAAATCTAAATTCATTCCTAATTTATTAGTAAAAAATAGCTAATGAAAACTGAAACACAGAAGAATAATTTCAAAGTATTTGAATTTAATAATAGCTGATTATTCTGGAGTTGAAAAAAATAATAATAATGAACTAATTAGGCATAAGAACTATCTAGAAAAGCAAAAGTAATTCGCTTATTCGGAATTACTCTCTAAACCTCTGGCAGCATAAATTCATGTTTAAAATTTAATAAAGCATTTTACCTCCAAATATTTGTTATTTTTTATTTCGCTGACGATATTCTGGTATCTTTAATGATAATTACAGAAGTTTTTAGTCTTATTGCTACATTAATTTTTTTAATTGGAAAAAGAAACACCAGTAAAAATAGTCGTTTGAGTCGCATTTTTATATACTACGGATATATTCTTTTTCTTTCCTTGTGGATTTGCTTCCAAAACAATTTTTAACCTATAAAATGTTATTTATCAGTCCTATTAAGAAAATTCATTGGATTTTTAATATTTTTTAAGAAAATATTACGAATTTTTAAGTACTGAAAGGATTGTTGAAGAATGTTTTCATGTCAGAAACATTTTTTAAAGCAAAGATTCATTGGAATTGCATCCAACGCAGGTGTATTCCATTTTATACCATACGATTTTGAACGATTAATAGTAATCTTTTTCAATAATTTTTTATTGCAACACTTGCAACATTTATTTTATGGGTTAAATATCCATAAAATCATATAGCAAATGATATGAACATATACAAAATATATGTTCATACATGACGCTGTCTGAATACCCTCCTCCTCACTTCATTTCAGTCTGCCATACCACGTATTAGATAAATAAAAAAAAAACCCTCTAAAACTTAATAATTTTAATATGATTTTCCAAAGTTATTTAACATGTTTATTTAAAGTTTCTTAAAATATAAATTGTAGAAGTTTTGAAATTTTCAGAACTTAATTGAAATGCGTTCAGAGGAGGAGGATGACATCGGAAAATACGCACATGAAAATTCTACGTCATATCAATGTGGCGAAACATACACGATGGCAGATAATATGGTTATCAAATCAAGTTAAACTGTGTAATTTAAGTAGAATCGAGTCTAGACTATCCGTATGCATTGAGACTTTCAGTATTTTCACCTTCTAGTCATTCGTCGTAAACGACTGTATCTACATGAAAGAGTAAAAAAAAAAAAAAAAAGGGAAATTTTTATTCATATGAATGTTTGTATATTCAATATTTTATACTATTCATGATTTTATACTAATATTTTATACTAAGTGCAAAAATATAAAGTTATTTAATAAGATGTATTTCCGGTTATTAAAAGTTTGAAATGCCAAAAAGGTAGTTATATATAAAAAAAGGTATTACAAATTTAAAATTTGTGTTATTTAATTCATAAAAAATATTTAACAAAGCACAATTTTCTTTTTTAAAAAAAAGCTGAAGTCATTTGATATAATAAAACGATTTATTTTATTAATTTGTTTACAAATAGTTCATTGTATGATCTTTGAAGCATAACAAAAAAGTTGATTGCGCTCATAACTCAAACCTAATTTTGGAAACTAAACACGAAAAAAAGGATGTATTTCACTATAGTTTTAGATATTTTCCTAAGATAGAGTTTTCGACTCAGTGACTTAGAGTATTTTGGGAACGCTATATTTCAGTTTTACCCCTTTAGGCGACATCCTTTTTCAGATCTATTCTATACATCTTATCAGAGGGGATTTTCTAAATTTAAATGACGTTCTTTTTTTGTGTATGTGTGTGGGTATCGTTATCTGTAATCTCTGAATGCCAAGGTTAGTGTAGAACCACAACGCATCATGGCGCCACAATGCTTTACCCATGGAAAAAGTTCTACTATCAAATTTCATTCAAAACCCGATGAATAATTCCGTGGCCACAAGTATGAGCAAATATTTAAATTCTGTTAAGTTTCTAGGAAAATGTATAAGAAAGATTTCTTGATATTTCTTCACCCCCTTTGGTCATACTTCGGCACTATCGTCAGAAAATAGCCGTTGGGTCTGTAGTTCGTTTCATACCTTCTTTTGAGCAAATATTGCATTCTAAACAATGTCGCATGTCCCATGATTCAGATGCAGGCAGGAATTTTTGGAAATATTTTCAGGATATCGGAGAGCAACAATTTATTTTATAAATATCGCAGAAAATCGATAAGCATTCCAGAAATTCAAAGAATTTTACGATATTGACTTATATAGATGAATTTAGAAAGGGTTCCAGCCAAACTGTGCATATCCTGAAAGATAAAGCATTGTTAAAATATTTGGAATGAAGAATCAAAATAAACTGTGCAATAGATAAGTTGGTAAATAAATAATACGGAATCGCGAACAAAAAGCAAACACTAACGGGTTATCTATACTATAGATAATATATATGTAAATCATTCTTTGACGATAGACGTCATTCTTTATGATTTTAAGGGAAAATACCAAATTTTATCTTTTGTCGAGATTTATTTGTTAAAGCCATGAAAAGTGTAGCAGAGAGAACCGTACAGGCAAGCAGAGAGCGTGAGAAAGTATTTTGGAATTTAGCTAGGTACAGAAAGGAATTTGCTGACACAGTGTTTCGATTATGAGAGAAAATAATAGCATACTTAACTCATAAGTTAAAATTACCCTCAAGCCAGGACTCGAATCGTTAAGAAATTATCTTTAGAAATTTTTACATATTTATATTACAGATGTAATATAGGTTCTATAACAGATTCGAACAAAAAAAAAAAGAAAAAAGAAAAAGAAAAGGAATGCTTAACCAGTTAAAGAACGAAAAATGTGACTAGATTTTTCGAGCATCATTTCGAAACATATTAGATATAGGTCAAACCAAAACTAACTTGGCTAATCTAGATGTCTAGCCAGTTTACTATTAATAGCAATGATATCGTAAGCCAGCACATAATAGAATTAAACTGACCATATACTTTTAATTTCGGTAGAATACTGGAGAGAAGTAGTGGCGTAGAAATGAGTTTGGAGGATGGCCAGAAGATATAGATTTTACAGGCGTCAGTCCGGATGCATGGGTGTGATACGTAATATTAGTGCGTTGACGTCATCTTTTAAAAGCTTTCACCATGTTCTGATGAGGGAATGGTAAAATATCTTTACGTAATTTACATTTGTTAGGCTATTTTGATAAAGACTTCGATAAACATTATATCATGTTACGGAGAGGGGCTTTAAATTCTCCCTCCGTCCCTGAGAGGAAGCAGGAAACAAGGTTAATAATTAAAACGTTCCCGTTTAAGATAGAAGAAAGAGAATTTGTTTCAAAAATATCTCTATTAATAACAATTTTTGTGAAACTATCATTATTCATTTCAAAAGTAGGTTTTTTTTAAAATTATATTTTGTTAAATTTTCAGTTTTTAGTGAAAATTGGTTATTTGTAAAAAATTCTAACAATTCATTCAAGATGGGGATAATCACAGCTCATTAGAGATGTTTGATTGAAAAATAAGTCCGATTAAGTGATTCTCATTGTTCAAATGTGTCAAGATATTTATTTATACGATATAAATTAATGATATATCCGATATACCATTTTTTTTTTCTATATGCGAATATATTGGGTTAACTAATAATATAAAAACAATATATTATAAAAAATTGTTTAAATATTATTTAAAAAAATTCTGAAGCTTCATTTTTACTTTCTCGTATACGTAGTATAGAGAAAGTATAGTAATCGTCAAAAAATTCGAACTCGCGATTTTGTCGATTCTCCACGTTCCTGACCTCCCTGAGTTCAAAAAACACATTTTTGGAAAATGTCCGTTTGTCTGTGATAGAGATAATTCAAAAATGCTTTCAGCTAGAGGGTTGAAATTTGGTATGCGGTATATACCTCAATTTTGCAGATTTCTAACCAGGTTTGAGTAAAATCTGTTCAGATGAAGTGCGTCTGTTCGAATAGAATAGCACGATAATTACTAAACTAGATTGATGAAATTCGGTACACATATTTAACGCCTATAATGTAGACACCTATTATATTTTGAGCCAAATCCAACTACGGCTTGACAGAAATCGGTCTGCACTTTCAGAAACATGTAAACTCAATAATTCAAAAACACGTTGACTTAAATATACCAAATTTGGTATAGGATTTTGTGACTACAAGTACAGTTTTGTATCATTTTTTTTTTGGTTTCAATTGGTTGAGTAAAATGTATCTAAAACAGAAATTCGATTTTGGGATACTATTAACGACATGCCAGTGATTTATCCCCAAATAACTCGCCAAAGGTGACACGATAGACTCAGTAAAAATACTAAATTCACTCAAAAGTTAATATTTTGTAACTATTATGGGTTAATTCCATGTCTGGCATGACAAATTTCTTATAGAGTAGACGAGAAAGTTTAGGAGAGACCACTGCCACTGGATCTTTTACAGTTTCTGAAAGATTGTTTTTCAATTTCAAAAGCTTTTGGAAATATAAAAATTATAATTGCTACATATTATTATACATTTGAAAAAGAAGGAGCATAAAGATTTTAAATGTTTAAAAAAGGGGAGAAAAATGTGATTTCCCTTTCTTTATTTAATCGGACATTGTTTAAAATTCGTCTTGCGGCACACTATTTCAATTATGCAAATCGAGCAGAAAAGTTCATATAAATGGTGGGAAGCTAATTATTTTCTGAGTAAGGATTAAAAAAGGATAAAAAGACTTCATGTAAATAATGTAAAAATTTTGAAACGTGTTCAGATCTATAAAAATGAATGTTGCGTTCTCTTGCAGAGTGGAATGATTTTTCTGAGTGAATCAAATTACTTTCCTTTACTCCTTTCTGATTCATGTCATTTTGAGCTTCCTTATCTATTAATAATGAACAAAAACATTTCTCTCTTGATTAATGCAAGCAGTTGTGCTGTTACATCATTTTGAAATTACACTATCTCTCTCCAATCATCGGATAGAAGAATGCCCGTTCCTAGACGTTTTTCAAACTGTCTATAAATTTAACATAATTCTTATGATAAAGTCACGAGTTTTATTACGCTTATCAAACAAAAGAGACCAAGAATTTATTATTCTATGTATGAGATTTAATGTAAAAAATTTTAATCTAAAATTCAGGAATAGTGTTTTCTCTACTAAATTTCTCATATACATCCACTTGCATTTTGAGTCATATAATGATATCAAGTATAAATTTTGGAATAATATCGCTTTTGCGAATTCTCCGATTTTATTCAAGGTCGCGGTGGCTTCGTGCTAAGGTCTCAGCCGGTGGGTTTCATATTCGAGATCCGATTTCACCGGAGAACCGCCGTGTACGCAGTTCTGGTGCACGTTAAATCTGTCGGAGCCAAATGTCTTCCCGCTGATGTGGTGCGTCTTCGTCATCTGACCATGGTTCAAAATTACGAGGTCCGTCCCACAATAACCCTAGTGTTGCTTTAATACCAGGAGTTAATATAACTAAAAAAAATCAATCAAAAGTTGAAATTGTGATGTGAAAATCATATACTAAAATTCAAGCATCTAGCTCTTTTTTTCGTATGAGAAGTGCATAAAGAGAAAGTATTGCAATCGTCAAAAAATTCGTCTGCCAAATTTTGACAAATCTTCACGCTCCATATCACACTGAGACGAGAAACACATTTTTGGAATTATTTTGCCGCTTTGCCTCCTTTGGATATAATAACTCAAAAAAACTTTGTGCAAGACGGATGAAATTTGGTATATGGATTTTACACAGAATTTGTAAATATTTAACAAATATTAACGAAATCCATTCAAAGGAAATCTGTCCGGTTACAGTTTTACAAGATAATTACAAAACGTAAGTAGCTAGATAAATAAAATTTGGTAAACAAGTTTAACACCTAAAATATTAATTCGCATCCAATTTTGAACCAAATCTCATGGGGCATTGAACGTCTGTCGGTCTGCTCTTTCGCACGCAATCAAATGCGATAACTCAAAAATGCGAAAACCAAAATAAATGTAATTTAGTATATGATCCTGTGATTACAGTTGTAGCTCTATCTCAAATTTTGATTTAATGTCGTTTGTGTTATAACACTTGCTTACATTTAATCACCAAAGATCGTGCGATTGATTCAGTAAAAAAGCTAAATTCACGCCAAAAATCCGTGTGTTCGTATGTTATTCACTAATGTGATCTAAGGTACAAAATTAATGGCCTTATCAAAGGTATCCAATTTTATGCTAATAAGAGCGAGATAATATCGCTATTAGAGGCATGCGAGAAAGCTTTGGGGAAACCACTTCCATTAGTAAAATTGTAAATTAAATAAAATTGTTAACCACGAAAAGACATACCGGAAAATACTAAATATAGAGATACCGAAATTGATGGATCTTGTTTGCAGAGATACTGAAATCAATCAAAAATTATCCGTCTCTTTACTTCTGTGATTCTAATTTAAATTCAGCCCTTCGCCAAAAGTAATCATAAATATCCGATTAATATTATAGTTTGTTATTATATCCATTCCATCTTTCATCACGGCAACATTTTTATTGCTTTTAATTCCTGCCCTTAGCATTTTTGTTAAATTTATTCCTTTTCTCGTTCAATTTATTTACTAGAAATTTCAAACAGTCTATTTTTAATGACTAATGGAAGTAGTAAAAATAAAAGAATAACTCTAATGGATTTATTTATTTAAAAGCAGATGTTAGGTTGATCTTTTTCCCTCAAAAAGTAGGATAGAATATCTGTCTTTATTGATTTGTTTATATGATGGTGATATATCAGTCTGCCGTTATGAATCAGAAAATGCATTCAAACATTCCTGCCTCGATTGTTAATGTCAGCATGAAGTTTGAGCAAGAAACTTAGTTATTTGAATTTTGGAAATTCCGAAATGAACTAAATTTATCAAGATATAATAACGAGAGAAAAAAAAATATGAACATTAATATTTAAGGTTTTGTCGAATGTGGGAATAAAAATTAAAATAACAAAGGTACCTTTCATTAGATGCAACTAATATTTTCATTCAATTTTACACCCCCTTAACATGCGTTTGCCTTGCCTGACTTCTAATTACACTACTGCTTATCATCCTCGTACTCATGTCCCCCTCCCAAATATTCCTATCGTGTACGAGACAGTAAAACTGAAGCAGAAAATTTCAATTCGTTTAATGTTACTATCGCTTGATTAGAGTAATTGTGTATGTCATCTAATACATAACTGCGCATTATACTCCATTACAGCATCGTGATCTGTTCCACCCTAGTAAATGTTAAACACTCAAAAATTAAATTAGAATAATTCAACAGACTTGTATCCTGGGAGCAGAAATTGAATTCAAAACAAGAAAGGATAAAATTTAAAATTTACATAAACCAGCATGTAAGCAAATGTTTCAGAGCAAGATTAAATACCCCCCCCCCCTTTTCTTTTCGTAAAAAAATGGTGAATTCACATAAGAATATTGTTCAATTTTTTAGTAGCGACAAGAAAAAAAAGAAAAAAAAAACTTCTCATTCACAAATTGAATTTTTTTTATGAAAAAGTTACATATTTGCAATTTACTTTGTCAAATGTCAAATTATTAAAAAATAAATAAATAAATTATTTCAAGATATAAAAAAAGAAACAAGTTTATACAGAAAAAGAAGAAGGTCCGGAAATTTATTATTATAAATTGCAGTTCAGATGAAGTATAGATTTCGATTACTCTTTCAAGGTATGTAAATGCTATTTTGCAATGGGTATGCGATTTTCATACAATGAAGTTTGAAAACCTATTTGCGGTGAATAAACAAATTATTATAAGCCAAACTGCCTTCCTAACAGCTTATCGAAAAAAGAAAAACTGCTATATCTTGATTTTTAATTAATTTTGATTGACTTTATATGATTTGTTCTGTTAAATTAAAGCCACGTTTTGAAAACTGTTAAAGACTTAATAAGTATGAACCTAGTTAATTCTAAATCATCAGACTAAATGATGTTCAACTGACTTCTCTCTCTTAACCCTTCTTTGCATGATTTTTTTCTGCTTTGTGGAATAAATCAGGGTGATATAATTCATGCTCTAGATTAAAGGAAAAATGTTTTAAAAAAATCCTAGTATAAATATATAATAAAATAATTTAAAAACAATATGGTGGAAATATCCATCATCATGCAAATTTACATGTTAAGCTCAGTACATAATCTTCAATATCCCTCTTTTCTAAATTTCTCCACTCATTAGCACTTTTATTAGCAAAAAAAAATCTCAGATTAATTATAAAAAATATTCAAGAAATCGCACGTTTCTTCCAACCACAATAACCTGTCCACAAGCAGAATGACAAGTTAAAACCCTCTATAATGATTGTGACATTTGATTTTTTTTTGACAGCTATGTTCCTTATTACGCAATAGTCGTGAAAACAGTTGCCAGCAACAACCAATTTACAGTACACATGTACAATTTTTTGTTCACCAAATTTTATGATGGAAATTTCCATCATCATGCAAAGAAGGGTTAAAACTTCTGCAGCACACCAATGAAAGGATATTTTAATAAATGAACTCGACACAACATTTAACAAGTACCACGTCAATAATCTAGATAAATCTCTAGATGTTTCAACTTATTTTTAAGCTGTCCGTCTATTTTCGATGGGAAGATAGGGGTGTTTCGCCGGAAGACGAAAAGAAGATAAAAGCGAAAAATTTTTATTCCGCATGCACTGCATCCCTAAGTTTTTCGAAATGAATTGAAATATCTGAAGAAGCAAAGAAACCCTAAAAAAATGCACATAAAATTAAAACTTTTTGTTTTGTTTTGTTTTTCAATTGGTTTTGACGTTTTAGAAAATAAACAAAATTTACCCTATATAAATGCATAGTTTCGATCTCTTAAATAATCACCGGTCATATCTGTAAAAGAGTTCTACGACCTCTTCTGGAACGTAAACAAGACAATTTTTTTTATTTACTTATTAAATGGACTTCATATTCATTCATTTATTTATTTGATTGACAATACGGATACGAATGATCCATTAACCTCAACTGGGAGTCGCCCACCAAAAATAAAAGATCACCACTTTGGCGACGTCGTCCCAAATCCAGTTCCAGAATGAAAACAGGACCAGGGTTCCGAGTTGTGCCAGCCACCGCCAAACCCAGCATTTCAAATTATTTATAATTTAGTGAAATTTTTTTATTGATCATTTGGAAGCCAATCCACCAGGGAAAAAGACTTTCAGGCTGTAGAGTTGGCGAGAAAATCGCAGAGGAAAAGTAGGTCACGGGTGATCTACGTGGAATGAAAGTAAAGCGTCAGACTTCTCGCAGTGACCTCCACAGTTATCGGGTTTATTATTAGACCTCCAAATTCGCGCGTTTTTTTTTATTATTTTTTTTTTCTGTATTACGTAAGTCCATTCCTTGTCTAGCCTTTCCGTGGCGCAGTTTATGTAATCGAAGAAACGTTGCGTCTTCTACAAAACAGATGTGTAAACTCACATGGTTTGGGCGGCAGAATATGGGTGACTTTTTTCTTTTTTTTGCATTGTAGAGAACGGAAGATATTGGCATGAGATTCACGTAGTAAACGACTCGCGACTTTGTGAACTCTTCATTTATTTATGTATGTTTTTCAAAAACTTTTTAACACTTTCGATTGAATCACGTAATTATTCACTCGGACTTCCCTTTTTGACAAGCTGGAATTCCGCGTTTTCTTTTCTTTCTTGCAAGCCTATTTCACTACTTTCTTCTCTTTCAACTGAAATAAAGTAACCAGATTTTCTGAATTCTAAACCTGGGGTTTTCTATAAACTAAACTTATGTAAAGTTGTTGAAAGAAAAATTGAAAAATTTCACCTTAATTAGGATAGCTATGTCATATTGAACAGTACAAACCGTGCACCTTGGAGGAATTTCTTAAAATTTTTTATTAGAATTCTAATAAATGAAAAATTAAGCGTAATTGTGGAGTTTTTTTGCAATAAATTCCGATAATATGATTCACAAAAATAGATTTTATTAAAAAATAAATTTCAAAAAAGTGTCTCTTTAATTAATCTAATTTAACAGTTGTGTAAATTTTTCCTTAATTTTAGTAACATTTATTTTCTCGAATAGAGAAAATATTATAAATCGAAATTTAGAAAAAATATTGTAATCATCAAAAATTGAGATCAAGAACTCGAGATTTTGACGAATATCCACGTTTTAGACTTCCCTGAGTTCGAAAAAAACATTTTTGAAAATGTTGGTCGATGACGAAGAAAACTCAAAATGCTTTGAGCTAGACGGATGAAATTTGGTACATGAACTTTGCATAAATTTGTCGATTTCAGTCAAATTTTGAGTAAATTCTATTCAAAGGGAGTTTGCCCCGCTTTTCGAATATAAGTTAACATGATTACTACAAAATGAAGAGAGTTAGGTAGATTATATTTGTTACACAGATTTAACAGTTACAGCGTGGGCATCTATGAAATTTTGCGCAAGAGCCCAATAGAGGTTGACCATCTATCGGTCTGTACTTTAATAAGTAATAAACGCGATGACTTAAAAATATCAAATTTAGTATAGTATTTTGTGATTATAAGTATAATTTCGTGCCAAATTTTTGTTTTAATCAGTTGAGAAAAATGTGTCTGAAACTTGCATTCTATTTTTGAATATTTTTGATTGCATGCCAGGGATTAAACATCAACAAACTTGCAGAATATCACAAGACAGGCTCAGCAAAAATGGTAAATTCACACCAAAGATTAATACAAGTTCAAATGAAAAAACGTCGTAACAATGTAACCGTTGACATATTTGCCTATGCCGCTAGGGGAAAACGTAACGAGACATCTTGGGATGCGATTGGAGTCTGGTGTAGATCGGAGCATGCGCAGGCGTCCGCATGCGCAGGAGAGAGGCTCTTGTAAAGCGCGCCGTCCAATTGACGTGGCTTGTTGAATTCCTCGAACACAAAAGAACCATTAACTCCGATGTGTACTGTGAAACACTCCGAAGACTATGCAAGTCCATTAAGAAAAACAATCCAGGGCTACTCACGGAGGAAGTGGTTTTGCTCCATGATAACGTGCGTCCAGACGTCTACAGGGCCACGCACGCGGAACTGGAATAATTCAAGTGGGAGCAGCTCGACCTTCCACCCTACAGCCCGGACATGTCGCTTTGCGATTTTCATGTGTTTGGTCCCCTGAAAAAACATCTGAAAGGAAAGTACTTCCAACTCGGAGGCGAACTCAAGGACGTTGTAAAGGACTGAGTCTCGTCACGGCCACAGGAATTCTGGGAACAATGAATCCTTCCGGCTCGTTAATCAATGGGATCGTTGTGCTCTGGCCTATGGTGTATACTTTGAATAAAGTCTTCATTTATTCCCACAGTGTCGTTTCGTGCCTTTTTATTTGAATACCCCTTGTATTTAGTAATTATTGCACGGCAATGCAATAATACTACGCGTTCGCTAACTTTATTGTAGAGTATAGGAGAAAATTTTAGGAGGACCACTGCCTTTGGTTTTAAATTTATTTTTGCCATATTTTTAACAAAGTATATAATTTTTACATAGATATTCAATCAATTTTCGTTACTTCATCATTATGTTTAATTCAGTGATTTTCCTCCATCATTGAGAGCCAAGAAAGATTCTGTCTAATATTTGTGTAGTTTATAGGACGAATAAAAAAGTGAAGTTACAATACTGCAAGATTTAGAAAATAGATGAACCGCAATTTTTCGTTTATATTACGGCTATGATGTAAGGGACTGGTCCCCATTAAAAAAATTCGCCTATAAAAAAAAAAAAAAAAAACAGAACATATGTTAAGATAGTTAAAATAGCATGGCTTTCATATCTGATAATTTGATACAAGCATGGACATGAAGTTATATCTAAACGATTTAGTTGAAATTAAATATAATCAGCATTCACGATAAACCAATTGGTATTGATATCCAAAGATGACTAGTAGGAAAAAAAAAAAGAACGATGGCTAATCTGAAGTTAGAGAGGCGAGGGGAGTTTGAATCGAACATTTTGAATCTATTTCCTGCCACATCATTCCTGTTTAGAAAAAAAGACTTGATTTCGGTCATTGCCTTCTAAGTTGACCGAAGTAGCTTCTTAGTATTAATTTGATTGCAAGAGAACTAACTATACTAAACTTGTTAAACTTGTAGAGAGCACTTTTCGGAATGCAAAACTAGTATTGTTGCCTGACATAGACGCGTTCAAGCGGTGACGTACCAGAAGAACACTAGTAATGGAAACTTATTACACAAGTATATCCGGGTTTAATTAATAAATTTACTTAAAATCTTTAATTGAACTAAAAAAATATAGCTTAAGTATCGCCATTATAATACAAGGCTTGTTTTACCAATGAACTGCTATACAGGTTTTGTATTTCCACATCGTCCACTCTGATCTGGAATATTACAGTCTTATTGGAGATCCATGTCATGATATTAATTACGTATTGTTAAACAAATAAAGAATAAGATTTTATGTTACTTGTTTTATAGAGTTAATAGTTTTTCTATGAAAATATCGTTTTTCAATCTGATGAAAATTTATGGTTCGAAATCACAATTAAATATTTATTAAATGCTATTTTTCAATAAAAATTATTAATATTATTAATTGCTTTGAAATGCTGAATAATGCTCCTGTTTTTCAAATGGAAGAAAATTTGAGACACAAAAATTCATTATTATTATTATTAATAAATCCAACTCTATCGACGCATTGTGACGTTATTGTGATATTTAAAACTGTATAAGGAATAGCATTGCATTTTATTCTTTATACAAATTTTATGAACTTTTGAAAAAAAATTTCCATTTCTAAATTTCTTTAATATTTATAAAAAATAATGTCAAGTTTCAAATTCCTGCTTGATTTGTGAATTCTTTTATTTGATTCTTACTTATTCTATGAAATATAATTTTTTTTTATGTATATGCATATTTTGTTATTCAGTATTTTGTGTATTTTTTTTATCTATGTATATTTTGTTCACTATTGTTTATTTGTGTTTTCTTTGTCATGCAATACTGTAATTAGAATTTTCTGCTCTACGTATTCTCAAAAAAGTTAATGAATATATCGCCGCAGCATGTAGGATGTCGCATGCATCTCATACTTCTCGTGCAGCTATTAAGTTTCACATATCACTTTCTCATATTTTCAAGAAACAGCAACATATACTAATGTTTATACATGTCTCCAGATGAAGTAATCGAGGCGAAATAGGACTGGTCAACAAAAAAGCCAATAAATGACGCACCATACCAGCACAATCCATAGTTGGCTAAATATAACGTTTAAGTACTTATGAATGTCAAATGGTGACTGATAATTGGCTAAATGGCAACGGCAACGTCTTTATGTTTCGGAGTTCCTCAGTGTGGCAACCTTCATATCAGAATTTGGAATAGCAATTATAACTTCGGAATAGCAATTATAATTTGTAAATTTGAGGGAAATATTAAAATGAGTTGAAACTTGTTCAGACGAGTGCATAAAACTCTAACGTCATGAAATTCGGTATAATTGTTTAATTAAATTTTATGATCTAATTATTAATAGCGAAAGAATATTTTGATTATTTATGGGGGAATAGAGAACTTTAAAGGATGTACATAGCACGCGTCTTTTCATGGGGACTGATTCAATTAATTATTTTAATTAGTTATTTTTGAAAAAAATTTCACGCGTGTAGCTCATCCTAGCTATCTAAGGCCGAAACAGAGATAATAATTTTGAAAAAAAATTTAATCCACCAGATTGGTGTTAGAAATTCCAGAGTTAGAAATTCTCGATTTTTTTTTTCACACTGAAAATTAATATAAAAATTATCAATTACAGCCTTATGTCTTTTCCTAGAGCTGGGCGCAGCAAGATCCTATTCTGACAGTTGAAGTAACTCGTTGTGAATCTGGAGTAATTTTTCAAAGAATTTAATCGATGTTCTTTTAATAAATTCCGAAACAGGTTCAATTTGGAAGTAATCTTGAAGTGTTAGCTAAATGTAACATTTAAACGCTTATGAATGTCATGATTGACAACCTTCCTCATCGTCCTAGACACTGAAAGCTGTTCGTCATCTAGAGATTGTGGTCACACTTCCTCCAGAAATATCAAGTAGTTCCTTCCGGTCAGATAAAAAAAAAGCATATGGCAAAGTCTGATAAGATGATCCCCACGACGAGAGAATACATTTAACACCAGTGATGTGGGGTTTGGCAGAACATACGATCTCAGTGGATCACAATCCCCGACGCCTTACAGTTAAATAAATTATGATTTAACTTTATTGGCAAGGATATTAAAAGTTTTTTTATTGTTAAGATTAGTGATAGATCGAGAAAGAAATGTATTGATTAGTAAAATACTATATAGATTATTTCTTGTCACAATCATTCATTCATTTTATTACGTATTGTTGCACTGATACTTTTTTTACGAATATATTAATATAGAATACACTACGATCCTTCATTATAGAATGGACCGCTAGACCCATTTGGGAGTAAAGAATTCAAGAGGGAAGGTTTCGGTCTCGAATGCTTCGAGGTTCGAAATCCGATTTCACTAAATATCCAACATGTAAGCGGGCCGAATGCTGCTAAATTTAACGTTGTTGACCAAACATCCTCTCGCTGGTGTGGCGTGGAAATTTGGAGACGGGGGGGGATGCCAACTCAGGTGCAGTTTTCATCATCTTATCAGAGTCGAAAGTTA
The DNA here is from genome assembly GCA_026543865.1 of Argiope aurantia. Taxonomy (NCBI): domain Eukaryota; kingdom Metazoa; phylum Arthropoda; class Arachnida; order Araneae; family Araneidae; genus Argiope; species Argiope aurantia. Next base: position 1,429,415 of record JAPMOR010063921.1, read on the forward strand.
CGAGCTCCTTCCCAAAACAACCTTAAAGTTGTTTTTAAATGATTCATTGATATAGGTAAGCAGAACTTTTCCACCCACCAATACAGAAACAGCCTTTAAGCAAATTATCAGAAATGGTTGGCAATTTTATCTAGAATACGTGATGTATACGTTCCCTACCATAATTGAATATAAGCCACCAAATCCAACATCTAATAGAAACCTCAATTACTTTTTATTACTTTATTTGTTTTGAAAACTCTTATCTTCAGGTCATCTCGGGTTTTGCCCGAACACTATACTTAAGTGGATATGTTTAGGCATAAGGACTAAAGTGAAACATCTAATTCAAGAGAATGCGCGCCTCAAAACGTCATGTCGAATGGAGGTTATTCAACTCCCACGCATGGGAAACATGTGAAGTGAAGATTCTTTTTCGTGTGACGCATGTTCCATCGTTGTACAATAAACGTAAAAAGCAGGGGTAAAATGATTAGAAACATTTTGTTGCAGAAATCATTGTACAAAAGTAATCCAAGGTGCATAATGGTCCGGTTGAAGCTCGCTGATTCGTTGCACATCATTCGTGTGTTAAACTTCCTGAAATTATAAATACAGGAGTTAAAAAATCTCGACTTCTTCCGAAACACAGCTGTCGAAACACGTCCCAGCTATACACTCTTCAAACCACATTTTATCAAAATCTGTCACTGAAAATAAAAATTTATTGAGCAAAAATCATTATATTTACACATTTGTTTATTTTGTAAATACCGAAGTAGAATTGGTAGTAATAAAACTGATGCAAATTTTAGTTTTTTTAATTTATTTTCCTTTTGATCTCCGATAATGTCTAGGTAGTATGGTATTCTCGTTGTCGCCGTGTAATCAAACATTTGTTAAGGAACACTAGACAGCAGCTGGTGTTATCTCAGATTTCAAGGTTTCAGTATGAAGAAGTCATGTAACTTTTCTTCATATAACCGCCCTTTCCTTGATACAAACCTAAAAGAAAAAAATCAGTAGAAAGCAAATTATGAAAATATGGAGTTCAAGGTATGATTCATCGCTTCTCAAGCCATCTGCAAGAAAGTTTATCGCCTAGAAATCGGTGAATTACAAAATTCCATTGAGCAGGTATTTTATATATTGATATTTAGAGGACAGTACCTGTAAGAATATTAAAACTCTCTTTCGGCAGGAGTGACTGATTTGATTTCATTAAATTAAAATATCCTTAACCTAGGGGGTTGTACTTCGGGCCTTGGCATTAGGAGGACTGCGTGCATAATAATGATTAAATTCCCGTTAAACAGAAATTTTCCATTTGGTTTCATTCAGTTACAAAATTTAGCAATGGTGAAGAGTTTGTGATTGTGACATTTAGAGATTACATCTACAATAATGTTTAATCATCTTTTGAACAAAAATAACCTATTTCGTTTCATGCAGAGGGTTATCCTTTTCGAAGTTATTTCATTTATAACTAACTTTTTAATCACTGTTTGCTTTTATTAACTGCTAACATTATCCACTCCACCACTCACACCGGGGGAGGGGGCACCTCATATGAGGATGAGATGTTTCCGGCATGATAATTGGTTCTCGCTCCCTGAACGAGTACAGAAATAAAGGGGGTCAGCTACCTCCTTCCGATGACAGGACGTGAAGGGTTGTATCGTGACTGGTGATGGTCCTTGGAACTCAATTTAATTTGTTGCAATTTTGTTGCGGAGGGTCCAGTCATTCAAATTTAATCCAAATGCCTTTAATTAGGCGGGGTAGAGTAGCCTTCTGTAGTTATCTATTCCACGATAATTCATGTTACCATTTTAAGCTATTGTTCTGCGATCGCAGAGACATATTTTATTCTCTCTTTCTTATTAAATAAATAATACGATAAATATTTTTATATTATGATTTGTTTTTAAAATTTTAAAATTCATTGGACGAAAGGACATGATTAAAATACATATGGAAAGCTGGAAAATGGTAAAAATTTAATAGCCGCAGCCAGCAACATAGAAAGTAAAGTGCTTGTAAATAAACAACATTAAGCAAATCAGGGATCTCACGCTTAGCATAAAGTCACAAAAGAAAACATGTATTGCATGATTAAGATAGCACGAAGAGGTTGATAAAGATAATCACGATTGCATTGAGTAGTGAGTACTATTTCCATGAATATCAAAATCCCGATGATAAAATTTACAAAGAAAAGTGGGGAGGGATAAGATAAAATTGTTAAGTGTGTACTTCACTGATACCGATATAATAATGATGCATCAATGATCTGCAATTTAACGAATGGCTTTCTTTAAAGGAATTGGCATTTTTGCAATTCCTTGAAGAAACGGTTACTTGAAAAACTATTAGTATTGCCTTAAGAAATTTTCAAGTAAATCTTAGGTCCGGTGCACAAATAGGACTGTATACTCGCATTGGAACTACTAGTGTTAAAACACCTCAGATTGAAGTGCATTTATTGATGAAAGTTTGTATTGCAGTTAGACCTTCCACATCTGAAAGTCTCAGAAAAGTCGTTTGTGACACTTTCAGTCAGGATTTTTCTTTAGAGGTCGGAGAAGGTGTGGTGTATTCCCTGACAACTATCAATGTGATTCAAGCCTTTCTTCGACATTTATATCTAGACTTACCAATGTTCCAAGTTTCTTGGGAGGCATTTAGATGCGATGATCTTTCATCTTCTGCTTCTAGCTGTAATATAAGGATTCATAACATGACAACTGATTTTCGCCAAACTTAATGAACTTTTACCTCAATTTTTAAAAAAATATATATGATAACAATTTATAAATATAATTTAATCACCTTGATTATATAAATTTCGTTATAATAAGATCGTGAATGTACGACAAATATCTGTTTCATAGATCCGATGGATTCTGTTGACATCATTAAATGTAAAGGAAATATTTACATCTAATTCCACTTGAATCTAATTGCTAATAACGAGTTTCTTGCTCTTGCAATCAACTTTTCATGTGTTTAATTTTGCTGGACATATTGCGCTTCTTTTATAAAAAAATCAGATCAATTTCTAATTGCGATATATTGCACTTCAAAACATCATCACGATTATTTATACCGATTTATTATGAGATATTAATTATTTGTATAAATTCGAGGTCTTATTATTACTGAATTTTCTCCTTTATCCACACATTTGCAATGTATGATTTGATTTGATACACAATTAACCGGCAATATATAAAAAAAGCCACTTTTGAAAATACACATTTAAATCCGAAAATTAGAATTAAAAAAATTAGAATAAATAAATAAATATAAAATGAATAATGAAGAAGAATTGCATATATGGTTGAATGCATTGAATTTTGTTTCCGTTATTCCTTTTCTTGATAACGATGAATGAATGAATAGGAATTGAGAATGAAGAAAACATGATAAGCAGGAGAAAAAGGATGAACCCGATGTGCTTTCTAAGTAAGTGCCGTTGAAGAAAGCAGACAAAGAATTGAAGAATTTCATAAAATTTGGTATAACTGATAAACAGGCAGACATCCGAAGTTATAGGTCATAACATCGAGGAATACAAAACTTTTATATGATAATAATATGGATTGGAATTTTAAAATATCGATGAATCATATTTTCATGAAAAGATAAAAATCAAAGTTTATGTGTTTTAATTTTGAATAATCTGTATGATTTTCGATATTTTTTATTACATTGCGGCAAACAGATCAAAAAACGAAACAACCGCAATCAAAAATTCCATGAGCTAGTAGCGCAAAACACAAATAAGACAAACATAAATAAATAAATAACTCAAAATATATATTAAATTATGAAATACACACACCTTGTTTTCTGGCATCGACGAGATCCTTTCAAAACCAATTTAAACGGATTCAACCGGACGTTGATTAATAGGGGGGCAGGCCGCTTTTCGATCCATTTTTAGATTATAAGAACAATGATTCGGCAACCATCTTCTGAACTTCCGCTCTATATCCGCGAGAAGACGTTTGATCTTAGGTTATCGGCATAGGTCATTCTTAGATTTGTCGAAAGTTAATTTTTTAAATGTTTCAGGTATATACAACAAATTCACAGTGTAATCGGATCTTGTATCCATATATTTCAGATTCCGACATCTAGACTTTGCAACCAGTTGGCTTTGAGCTATAAAAATATCTTAATTTTAGCCTGGTATTTTATAAGTACATCTATAATTACTCTTATCTTTGATTGACTTCAGAGGTTATAACAATGCGTGTCATGAATTTTGAAATTCGGCCCTGACCTGAAATATATTCATCTCATTTACATCGTCTGTAGCCTGCCTGCACCTGATCCAATTCTCTCTTTATAATAAATTGTTTGTAAAAGTAGTAAAAAAAATGAAATAAAAGATATTTATAAATATTCTTGTAAAATTTACCTTTGGTAAACCTCGTGCAAAGAAAAGTTTTTATAGATTTCATCGATTATTGTTACAAATTTATAATATAGCTTACCTGCACTGTTATTTTCATGGTAGGAAAAAAAATTTACAGATATTATGCTGACTAAATTCTGGGTCAATGACTCCCGACCTTGGCGCCAAAAAATGGGGATTCCCAAACATTCAAGAATCTTGGTGATAGCTATATTACGACTCGAGTTCCTTCTTTTATTCAAGAACATTCGATGTTCTGTCACGGAACCTACAAAAGCAAAGGCGCACAGATGTGAAGAATAGTCGATTCGAGATACATCAGTAATAATTTGAATTTTTACATTCCTTGATTTCTTTCTGAGCACTTTCCATTGCTGCGGTTGTTTACAAAAAAATCTATTGCATGTGTGTGCTACTGAATTCTACAAGTGTGGTTTTGTAAGCGCTTCGGTTGTGTTTTGACTTGTGTTTCATGTAGAATAAATTCGCTATTGATCGTGTTGCACTTTCCACTGTACATCCACAGAATGGATTTTCCGTAAATATAAGCGAGCAAAATTATTGCAAATTATAAAATTATTATTCCCCCCCCCCCCCAGACCAGAAGAGTTTTTAAAAAAATGTCATCTCAATTCTCAACGAATTCCTAAATGTAATCAATGTTACTAAACGTTTTGGATGATTGGATAATGCCGTTTTTCTCTCCTTGTTTCGGTATTGTCTCGATTTTGGATTCATCTCAACGATAACTGTTGCATTTACTTTTACTTATCGGTTTAAAAATATTATATATTAATATTTAAAAAATCTACTCTGTATAAAATCGAGTAAACCTTATAAGATTAATATGAACTCCATTGATCCTTGAAAGGAATAACTTGTATAACTTTTGGAAGAAAAGTAGCTTGAAAAATAACTAAATATACTATTTGCTTGTCGCCTTTATCGACAAGTTGTTTCTCTGGGAATATTGGTTGTATTTACTAAAATTAAATCTTTCATGCATAACTTGATATTCACGATTAAATAGCTAATTGTAACATACATCAAAGCGATGTTATCTTAATAAATTTACACCATTTCTGTTTATTGTGTACATGTGCTTCATAATGGAATCGAGCTTGTCAGCATTATAATGCCATTAATAATTTAATAATGTGTAAGTAATCTATTATATGTTGCGCATTGCCTTTAGCGCCAATGTAATTTCGTTTTTCGATTCCTCATGCAAATGTGTGCGTATTAGCAGAATTTTTCTTTTTTCAGCTTTTAAGAATAAGAAAAATAATGCACACTATTAAATATCTTATGAGAAGCGTGAATTTCATTCCATCAAAACGCTGAAATCCAGCTTAAAATTTAATTGAATAAAGTATTTCAAATAAATTTAGTGTGTGTGTGTGGGGGGGGGGTTGTAAACTCCACAAAATATATCTTTGTTAAATAGGGTAGCTCTGGATCCAATAGTCTAACGCCAAGAGGGACACACTCACAATCCTTATTAATTGTAGAAAGCTTTCTTTTCTTTGCTTTTTCTTTTTTTAAAATCCAACATTACTCCAGAATAATGCAGAATTCTATTTCAGAAAAGCCAATTACTTATATGTGATAAAAATGAATTCATCATAAATTCATCTCTTTAAAAAACCGACAACATTGATATAATTTCAGTTCCTAACATTTTCATCTTCAATTAATGAAGCTGAATATGATTATATTCTCCTCTTTCATTTTTCAGAGCAATTTTATAATTCAATTAAAGTATAAAAACAGCAAGATTAAAAGCAAACCATGGAAATATAATAATAATATAAATAAAATTAATTCAAAATTTGTTTTATAAAAAAGTGTTTTATTTTTTTTATTTTTGATTAAAAACCAATTATTGTTTAACTTTGTTCATTTAGTCCTTAAAAAGGTCGTTTATTTCTAGAAATTACATAATAAATTAATTTTTGAATTGAGATTGATTTAAGCAAAGAAATAAATTCAGCAATGGTATCAAATTAATTTGGTTAGTTAATTAATTTTCCTGATGAATAATTAATTATCAAATCAAGGCATTTCGTTTTGATTTGATAAGAGAAAACAAAGCGCCAAGGTTTTTCTTCAATGAAAAATGGCTAGAACTAACGCCAACCTTCTTTTTAATTCTAGATATTGGCACATCATTATCTCTAAATAATAATAATTATTATTATTTTGAGATAATGATAATAATGATCATTATTTTATATTAATGATTATTGTTGCTTATTTATTTTAATAATCAAATAAATTGATAATTTATTTGATTATTAAAACCAAATTATGCACCTAAAATTTGTATTAATTATTTCTATTTTTGCATTTTTATATTAAATTATTATTGTATTAAAATTTTACAATTTTTACATTTTTTTGTATTAAATTATTATTATATTAAAATTTTAACCAAGCATACAATGGACATTTAAAAAATCATTGAATTTAATATAAGTATACTTCCCACAACTTGAAAAAGATTTAATGAATGCATTTCGATTTGAAGGGCTTTGTCCAATAACCTCTTACCATAACTTGCGTCTTGGATCGAAATCTAAACATCTGATCTCTCGCTTTTGCAATTCTCTATTCGACGGTCGAGAAAGTACAACTTTATTTGCAAGGTGTCCACTGCTTTTAAGAGTGACACATTATTCCATACCTCTTCAAGCGCTTCAACCGAAGAAAATCACCGCAATTTTCTCTATATGGCAACAGTTCCTTACAGTTATGGAAATTTCAGTTTCAGACGATTGCCCACGGGCTCTTATTACCGGCCGAATATCAACGGGCTCCACCCTTCCCGCAGGTGTCTGGGATGATCGGCCAAGCGACAGAACAAAAGGAAGTCTTGGTCTGCAGCATGTCGACCTGACCCGTTTTGTTCTGCCAAAAAATAAAACGGAACGAAATCGAACGAGTTGGTGTGTTCATTTTTTCCACCCTCCGAGCCCAGGAAGAAACAGGGGACCGGTTCTTTGTCATCCCCTCCCAGTTATTGAAGTCAATGACTTGCATATCATCTGATGATAGGGATCACCATGATTTTTATCTCTCCTCCAATCGTTGGTACTTCACAGCTATTTAATGATTGTTATTGCCGCACAAATGAAACCGAGATTTGTTCACAAGACGGTAATGGAAGGTTTATTACCCATTATGTGAGAAAGGACTCGGCTGACAGCGGCAATTGAAAATTGAATCCTTTGCTAGAAAGTCTCTCTTACATGAGTGACAAAGATCCATGGATTCTCTCTTGTAAATTAGAATTCGGTTGAAATTGGGTCACTTGAGGTTGGGCAAAAGGGTGTTGTAGCGCCATGATTGAGTTTGTTTAGTCCTCGTTAGATCTGGACGTCCTAAAAGCCGTCTTGAAGAATTTTCGTCTGATAATTATTGAATTTTGAAAAAGAAATCAAGGTTATCAAGTAAAGCAATTTGAAATTCTGGCTATTATTTTATTTTAAAGGTTTTCGTTTTTTATTTTTTGCTGCTGTATATTCGATGTTGCAAAGTTAACGCTGCAAGAACAATTTTGCCAGTATCATTTTGCTGCATTTAATTTCTTCTTTTATATATAATAGCATCTTTTAGTAAACCAGCTTATAATACGTAATCACTTGACTGGATTAGAGTATTCTTAAAATAATTTTAGTTCTGCCGAATATAAATTGCATTGACATCTATAAATAAGACTTAGTTTGTTCATGCATTCTAAAATAAAAATTTTATCAAAGACTCTTAAAAACAATTAGTTATTTCAATATAAAATATCTAACCTAATTTGTGCCATGAAATTTATGAATTTCGAATAATAGTTGTTTGACAAAACTGCTTCAATAATTTGAGAAGAAAAAAATCATAATTTCTTTATTTTACAAATAAAAGAATATGGAGATAAAAATTTAATAAATTTCTTCAATAATTATTCACATTTATAAGAAAAGGATTGAATCTTTCTTTTCCCCGCCTTTTTGAAAAATGTTTTGTGTATATAAAATAAATACATAAGAAAGACGTTTCGAACTTCTCTCCCAATTAGTTATCGTTATTATATATAAGAAATTGTACTTTCAAGAAACAAATAACTACAAAAAATTAAATTGCACACGACGAAAAATTCTTAAATGATAGTTCCGAAAGGAAACACTTATCCTAAAAACGTTAAATATAAAATTCTATAATTCGAATGCATGGATTTTGCATGCTATTCCAATAAAATACTTTACGTCTAATCAAACTCGTGGCCCACGTAAACTTAGTTTATTCGATCAGTGCTGACATTTGAATTTGACACTTTTGCCTTACATGTTTAATGCTATAATGTGATGAATGTTTTGGATAGAGCACCTGGACATTGTGGTCCTACATCTCCGAAACCTGATAGTTATTTTATTTAGACCTAGTTAAAAATATTGCTTTAAGCCTAGATATTATTGGTGCCTTTGTTTTCTTTTTATCTGTACAGGAATTATTATTTAGTGACATAGTATAACTCATTCACCCATTCGCTTAACATTCACCTACGCACGCATTCATACATAACTAACAATATTACCAAGAGAGGGAAGAAAAGAAAAAAAAAAAGAAAGGAGAAAGAGAGGGAAATACCTATTTCCCGCTTTCACCAAAATACTATGCAATTATGATTATGAAAAAGAAAATATGACAAAAAACTCTTTAAGGAATTGTATATGTTTTAACCAATGAATTCATAAAAGAGAACTTCTCTCCGCTTCACATATCAGATGGTAATCATGCCGAAAATTATTTCCAAATGCTAATATATGCGTCCAAGGCGGGCCGAAGATGGGAGTTCCCGTTTCTAGGAAATGAGCCTTCCAAGCGGAAAGACGCTTGGACAAAACAGGAAATGGTCAATATTAGCAAAATAGATAGAGCTACCCCCCCCCCCCTGACAGGCGTTTCCCTTCTTGGAGCATCATCTCAGATTTCGTTTCCTGGGATACTCTTCACCATCCTTTGTGAACGAAGAAACGTCCGTCTGTCTGCAACGAACATTGAAGAAATCTTGTGAGAATTTTTTATTAATGAAAATATGCATAAAACGCTTTTATTATAGTTAAAAAAATCATTTATAGCATCATCATTGCAAGGTATAAATCAAAAACAGCTTATGGGTGTGTTATATTTGCCATTCAAAATTATTTCTGTTTCGGCCTTTGATAGCTATAACAAGCTTCACGCGTGAATTTTTTCTAGATATTTTTTAAAAATAAATAAATCAAAAATAGTTTAATTAAATCAGTCCCCATAGTAAGGCACTTGCAACGTAAATCCATTAAAGCTCTCTATTTCCTCATAAATGATCAAAATATTATTTCTCTGTTAATAATTAGATCATAACAATTAAATAAATAATTGTATGGAATTTCATGACGTTAGAGCTTTATGCGCTCGTGTAAACTAGTTTCAACTAAATTTAATCTCGCCCTTAAACGTACAAATTATAATTGCTATTCCAAATTATGATGCGGAGGTGCTCAGGGCCACTTTGTCACACCGTGGATCTCCGTAACATCATAACGCTGCCATTGCCGGTAAAAAAAATGAATAAACACATTAAAATATTTATATGTATTTTCTCAAACAGATTAATCTTATAAATGACATATAAATGCTTATCGCAGAAGTCAAGATTAACTCTGACTAAATCCCCTGAATGGATTTATTTTAAATAGCATTCTATTTTAGACATTCATTTGTACAGTAGAGCAATTATCTGGATTAATTGGATCCTGTACCTAATCCTATGTCTAATTATTTGCAACAGATTTAAATTAAATATCTGGATTATCTCGAATTTTATTTATAAGTAAATGTAGTGATCCAAATTCGACAAAAGGTGTTTGGTCACCTCTAGAATAAAAAGTACAGGCTGAATTTCAAGCAAGTTTTATGTACATATGCTATACTGAATATAAAGTTTCGATTTTAGAAGAAAAAAAAAGGGGGGGGGGACAATTTTGGCTGTCAGGAGGAAAATGGCGGTGCTATTAGTTAGCATAAAATTGAAATTCTTCTGCTTACATAACAATACATGAAGTAACTGCTCATTAAACGATGATTTTAATAAATATTGCACTAATCGAGCGATACTCGCCAAATGCTTTTATTTGAGCAATAGTTACAAGATAGCAAAGGAAAGAGGAAAATAGTTTTTTTTCCTCTTATGCTTTTCTTTCTCTCTCCCTCTCTCTTTTACTCTCTCTTGATAATATCGTTATTTGAGTATGATTATATGTGTGAATAGGAATGAATCACTATGGATGAATGAATCACTATGTTATTAAATAATAATTCCCTTATAGATATAAAGAAAACAAAGGCACCGACAATATCCAGGCGTAAAGCAATATTTTTAACTAAGTTTAAATAAAATAGCTGTCAGGTTTGGGAGATGTAGGATCATCGAGTCCAGGTACTCCATCCAAAACATTCATTACTGACATCTGTCATTTGAGAAAAACAATGCTTCTTCAAGATGCTTTGACAAGTAAAAAATTTGCGCCGCGGTCTTTTATTATAACAAATGTCCAACGAATGATTCTTTGTTGAAAAGACTAGAGTTTTTGTTGTGAACCGTCCAAACCAACTGAATGCAGAGATCTAATGAAGTTGAGACAGCAATTATTGAACAAGCAAACGGAAAATGCACATGATAATGGCAGAGTGCATGCAGTTTCGTAAATCGCTTAAAAGACTAGTTTGATTGGTCGATTGATTGACGGGTTTATTTGATGTTTAGCTGCAAAGGTTGTCTTCACCGCATTCACAAAAATTAGATCTAATAAATGTTAAAAAATTTCATATTTTGCTGCAAAGTATAGATTTTATTTATTTTCAAAAATTTTGCTAATAATTTCCTTGGGTTGCTGAAGAATTCAAAAAGAGTTGTTGCAGATATCTTTTAAAACACAAATAACTTATTTGCATAAAAAAAGCGCCGTTTTCCAAAAGCCCCAAATATTATTATTAGTTTTAAATCGAGAGTGAAAAATTATTAGCAAATAGTGCATTACGATCAATTATTAGCATTTATGATCCAAATCATAATATCCACTCAGAAAGTGCTTAAAAACAATTTATTGTTAATTTAGACTACCCCATAGTTTATATTTAAACAAAAAATCAATTATATTCTTTGTTATTTTTTAAGAAAAAAAAATTCTGTCAAAATTAAAGTAAATGTTGGATTTCCAAGTTTTATTATACTTACAGAGTAATTAGATGCACAGATTTGTCGGAAGTTCCGATTTCCGAATACGTGCCTCACCTCAAAAAATTATCCTGATCATAAAAAGTATTCCTTATTTAAATGAAATGCCCTTGTTTTTTTCATATTATAAATAAATTTAATAGCAGCTATTTTTAAAACATATTTCCCTTAACGCGTTAAAAAGCATATTTTTATCATTGCTATTAATTGTTGGATTTTTCTTTACAATTACATATATATAATATTATGGAATCTTAAATTCAAGTTTATCTCAAATATTTCACTACCAAATGAATCTAATTGTGTGGATACGAAATTTAATAAATCAATGGAACATAAAATTTTAGCTATAATTAATAGCTATGTCTGTCCTAAACAAGGGTCTACAAAGAAAAAAAATTAAGTGATCGGATATGAGAGATAACCCCTATCTACGTTGAACTACCATCTAGGTTATCAGATGTTCCCATATTTCATTCTTATGTAATAATGTACAAAAAATTATTCTTATGTAATACTGCTCTTCTTCTTCTTCTTTTTTTAATTTTATTCTGGATTAAAGAGACAGGCATAGAGACAGCATACAGTTTTTAAAAAATGCTTTTGAAAGAGTTTTTATTTTTTACTATTTTTTGTTTTTTGTCTTCATAAATAATTATTATAAATAATACAAAATACTCAATCCGATTTCTTTTTTATCAAACTTCACTACGACGTCAGCACTCATATGGAAATAAAATTTACATAGAACAATTGATTAACTAAGAATTAAGTTCTGAAAACATTAAAATACTATATCACTATACAGAACATGCATGTTTTCAGAATTTCGAAACCCGCAAATCGGAAATGAGTGTAAAATGGAATACAATGTCTTATTTTTACAAACTTGAAACAAGTCAAATTAAATTAAAGTGTATGAAGAACAGTTAACTAAATTTCATCTTTAAAGAAGTCATTTTTTTAAAGAATTCTCTTTCCCAACATTCATCTTAATTAAAGTAGGCCTGTTTAACATAAATATTGCCCATAAATTCATCTAATGGAACAACAACAACAAAAAAAAAAGCTTCTTTTTTTATCTGATCGTTTTATGCTTCTTTAATTTTTTCTCGGGATGTTAAAATGTTTTTATAATTAAAAGTTTCATTGTCACCAATTTTTTTGGTGGGGGGGGGGATCATTTTCAAAATTTTTACTTCTGTTCTCAGTGGGGGATTTCGAACCAGGCAGCTGCCGAGGGTCACTTGGCTAAAAGGGGCCATAAGGAAGCCAATTAAAAATGTTATTCACTTGGTTCCAAAATAAATAAATTTGAAAAAACAAAAATTCTCTGAATTATAAAATATTGGGATAATTGTTCCCGATATTTTATAATTGGTTCCTTCTGTTTCATACGTTCGCTTGGTTTCTACAGTATTTATAAACACCAAGTATCTTTTTAAATATAACTGTGAACAAACGTAAATGCCCCGCAGTCATGCCTCATAAAAAAATTCAGAATTTGGCAAAGTTACTAAAATAAAAAATTAAACAAAATCAATAGTACGTTTATCAGTTTAAAAAATTTATTGAAATACTCCTGTCTATCCCCTTGACAGATGCTAGTGTAAAACTTTGCTTCTCAAACTTTTTTTCCTTGCATACCCCTTAATCTATCATCACTGATGTATATGTCCCGCCTCACCCTTTTAGGTATAGCTGCAAACATCTTCATACATATCTGTCATTGAGCCATAAGAATTTTTTTTCCCACATACTTCTTGAAGTATACTTATCACAAGTTGAGAAATGCTGTTCTAGTCTCTAATTGAAATTTAAAAATCTAATCTCTTTATTTAAACATCCTCATGTTCGTAAGGTGGGGAAGCTTAGAGAAATGGATGCTATCACATGCATCACTTTCAGTTCAGATTTGCCAGATATCCCTGATATCGAATTAAAATGAGACAAATGCCTAGTAAAAAAATGAATCGTTTTTTCAGCAACTGTTGCTGTTTGTAGAGAATTAGTCATACTTTGAGTTTCAATATATCATTAGATAGCAACTATTGCTACGTTTAGTTAATCCATTAAACATAAGAAGTAGGATATAAAAAGTAACACAACCTTGTATTTCGTACCAGTAGCTAGCTCATTCTAAATTAAGATAATACGAGATCTGCATAATCTTTCTGGGTATCTTTAGCTGAAAAGACAAATTATTATTTGAATATGGATATTTCCAGCTCTTATGCAACACAGAAACGTGGAAGTGAATACATTACGGAATGGAGTGGGATTTTCCTGGATTTTCAAATGTTCCCAACAACTATTTTACCAGTTACGTAAAAATAAAGGTATTTTTGTATAAAATAATTTTATACCTCTTATTCCATTCAATCATAAATCGGTGTACCGTTTAAGAGTGAACAAAACTTTAATGGCACACACATGTTAAACAAAGTGAGCCTGAAAGGGGGGGGTATATTTTCTTCATAATAGAAATTAATCTATCTATATCTATATCTATACTTATAATAAAGCTCAATGTGTGTGTGTGTGTGTGTATGTTGGCGCTCTACAGGCCAGACCATTCAACCTACAGCTACCAAATTTGGCACATGTATACCTTGAAGGCCGGGAATGTGCACCTGGGGGTTATTTTTTCGAATTTTTAACTAGAATTTTATTTATTTAAAAATTAAGCGAAATTTTGACGTGTTTCTGCTATAACTTCCGAAAATATTACCGCACAAAAAAGATTTTTACATGAAGTTAAAGATCAAAAATTTTATCTTTTAAATGATACTAATGTTTTAATCTTAAAATTAAATTTCTATTTTTAATGAATTTTTAAATAAATATTTTAACTATGTTTTTCAATAATTTTTTTCGTAAAAAATAAAAATTAAGATTAAGCACGTTTCGCATTCATGGGAAAAAAATTAGCTTTTTTAGAAGTGTTGCCATCACATTGATTAAAGCCCCAATTAAAAATAAATTAAATCTTTTTGGAAATGAAATCTGCAAAAATATAATTTTCGGCAAGTGTCTGTAGGAAATGAAACAAATATGAAATATTATTTTTTCTAAAAAATAAATTCAAGAAAAATTATATTATTATCTTTTACACTCTCTATACAGTGTGTTTATTTAGTCCCGGACCCATTTTGATGTTTAATGACTAATAAAATAATGAAGATATAAACAAACTTATGGCATTTATTGATGGAATAACTCATATATTTTCCTTTTCAGGTTTGAATATTTTTACTTTTGTAAATATCGTCTGCGTTTTTTTTTAAATTTCAGATAATTTTATTTCCCAGTCTAAATATCTGTACTTTTCTAAATATCGTCTACTTATTAATTGCATTTTTCTCTCTTTTGTTTTTGGCAACTATTAAAATGTTATGTTTACTTTTGATGTGTTTGTTCTATGTAGTACTTTTGTATGTGATGTTTTATTCGAGCGGATATTAAGGAGAATGCATACACCACAAGAGAAAGCACAGATTTTATGATGGTCATAGAGTTAATTTCCAATCAACTAAATCACTAACTTTTAAGAGTTAATTTCCAATCACTTAAACTGACTGATTTATGAAAATTTGAATATCACTATTCAATAAAAAAAGGATAATTTTAGATTTTCCATCGATCGCTTCAAAGAAAATACGCCAATCAGCGCGCAGGTTTCTCAAGATTAATTGGCCTAAGATTATGAAAATGTTGAGTTTTTCTAAATTTTTAACATTTAAAACTTCGTAAATAAGTCTTAGTTGATCGTGGAAAATAGAAACATTCATTCATTTATTTAAAATTTGGTGTGTCCAGAATATTTCTCAGAATATGATACCTTACTGCATTAAATTTAGACTTCATAATTTTTGAAATATATTTATAGGCAGGAACAAAATATTATTATTGATTTCATTTCAATCCTTTTGAAAGCAAAACTAAAAACTGAATTTTATGCTGAATCTCAGAAATTTTTGTTGAATTATTGTTTGAGATATTACATAAATGATGAAAAATATTTTGTAGTTAACATAAGACTTAAATACCGAGCGATTCTGTCTGAAATACTCACATTCAATAATAATAATAATTAATAAATAACAATAAAGATAATAAATAAAATAAAACGTTTGGTTTTATTAAAAAATATCTTAATATTAATTCCAATTTCATCATTTACATTTTAAATTAAAGTTGAAGTTTTACCGGAAATGACAACAAATTAGCAAAATATATATAGTAAATTGAACGAAACGATCTAAACAGTATAAGTTTGGTATGGCTATCAAAATTTGAAGATTAAAAATGTTTTGTTTGAGAATTCTTTAAGAGACCAGTTACTTAAAATATTGAATTGAAAATTGTAGCGAGCGGTAATACTGGCGAACCGGCTGGTCGCCAAAGGCGGCTAGTACTTATAATAAAGCTTAATGTGTGTGTGTATGTGTGTGTTGGCGCTCTACAGGCCAGACCGTTTGACCTACAGCTACCAAATTTGGCACGTGTATACCTTGGAGGTCGGGAATGTGCACATGGGGGTTATTTTATCGAAATTTTAATTAGAATTTTATTTATTTAAAAATTAAGCAAAATTTTGGAGTTTTTCTGCTATAACTTCCGAAAATATTACCGCACAAAAAAGATTTTACATCAAGTTAAAGATCAAAAATTTATATTTTAAATGATATCAATATTTTAACCTTAGAATTAAATTTCTATTTTTAATGAATTTTTAAATAAATATTTTAACTATATTTTTCAACAATTTTTACGTACAAAATAAAAATAAAATTTAAGCTGCAGGAGCACGTTTCGCATTCATGGGAAAAAATTAGCTTTTTTCAAAGTGTTGCCATCACATTGATTAAAGCTCCAATTAAAAATAAATAAAATCTTTTTGGAAATGAAATCTGCAAAAATATAATTTTCGGCACGTGTCTGTAGGAAATGAAACAAATAAGAAATATTATTTTTTCTAAAAAATAAATTCAAGAAAAATTATTTTATGATCTTTTACACTCTCTATATTATTAATCCAATAAATCAGTTTTATTTTAAGGCAAGTTTTGTTTAATATGAACAGGATATCCATTCAAATCAGGGCCACACAACTAATTTGTAAATCTTTAGTAAGACACAGATCTGCTAAAATGGTCGAAATGGAAAATGATTATATTTTATATAACTTGATTCAATAAATGCTCTAATAAATAACGAATTTTTGATTTTACATAAAGATTCTGCTGTGGAAATCACGATTAACAAAATGTTCTTGAAACACTAATATTTTTTTAAAAAAAGAGTTAATTTCCAATCAAATAAATCAAACACTTAAACTGGCTAATTTCTGAAAATTTGAATATCACTATTCAATAAAAAAAGGATAATTTTAGATTTTCCATCGATCGCTTCAAAGAAAATACGCCAATCAGCGCGCAGGTTTCTCAAGATTAATTGGCCTAA